>CM046030.1:22418085-22972964 GCA_025215565.1 Flaveria ramosissima
GTTCAGTTGCTGATTTATTATAGCTAAGTTGTTGTTGTACAAGCAAAGAACAACTTGACAAAGTGTAAAAGGTTAAAGGGTAGGAGACTACAAGTAGGTATAGAAGGTTATAAGAGACTAATTGTAAAGTTAAGTTTGTTTCAAAAATAGTTGTTGAAATATGCATATAGTTGACACATTGAATTACGGTGGTCGAACCATGTAGTTATACGTCAATTTTTATTTTTAAATTACTATATTTATGATTGAGATTTTTTTATTCGTATTCTTGGATTTTTCTTTTCAAAATTATTATGTTTATGATTGATATTTCATTATTCATGTGTTTGTTATTATTTAATTACGATTTATAAGTCGCATAGTGTAGATAGACCACACCAATGCTACAAAAAAAGAAATTAACAAAAGTATTCTACAAAATATCACGAGAGGATTGATGAACTAACTATAAACAAATAGCGTGTCGTAAGTTGTCGTCACCGCGGCATCGCGCGGTTTCTTACTATACTATATATATATATGTATATATATGTATATGTATATATATATATATATATATATATATATATATATATATATATATATATGTGTATATATATATATATGTATATATATATGTATATATATATATGTGTATATATATATATATATGTATATATATATATATATATCTATATATATATATATATATATATATATATCTATATATATATATATATATATATATAATGGTATGTTTTGACAGTTTTATTTTTATAGATGGAATAAGAGAGAAATATTAGAAGATAGTAATTATTTAGCAGGAAAGAAGATGCAATAGTCAGATTTTTGGCACTTGAGCATAAGAGGTATTCACGGACGGTTTTCTGATGTTATAGGTAATGACATTTATATTATATCTTTTGAATGTTTTTATAAATATTGACATAGTTTTGAACATTAAGTTATAGGCTCCACCTGTAAGAAGTGACTCTAGGGTGAATGTGAATAAGAAGAAAGTCTCGAGACAAAGAATAGGCACGAGCCCAACTTTACATGCTTCTAGTTGTGCATATGATGGATCATACATATAGTGTCTTGATATCAAAGTAATATATTTATAGATTGTTATATAGATATATGATTTACGAATATATATATAGATTGTTATATAATCTTATATATGATTTATGAATGTATATAACATATTCTTTATATAAAAATATTATATGATTTTAAAGGATTTGACAGAATGTGCCTTGTTATTTCCTTATAGTCCTAGCGTAGGCACCTCGGTAGCTTAAGTGTTGGTATATCCAACTTCAGTCAGGATGATACATGGTAATAAAATTAGCAGTGATTGTGTCAAAGTCCAAGTAGATACTGTCATTCCATGTTGGGAGAATGTGATTGTCCATAAAGTGACACGTATTACTGAGATTGATGTATTGGCGATTTGCGAACCAATTCGTTCGGTGGCCACTAAATATAACAAAGGTGTATTATATATGGTGTATTATATATAGTATTATTTTATGTAAATTGTAAGGATCACACTTAAAGGCTAGAGGTTCATGCAACTAAATAACAACTCAAAGAACTCTCAGCAAGCACATGTGAAGTACAAGGAAGTTTTTTCTGAAGATTTGGTCTTTTGGCTTCGAAAGATTTGATACTTAGCATAATGCACTGAGTTGTATCAAATCTTTTGAAGCCAAAAGACCAAATCTTCTGAAGCCAAAGATAAAGTCTTAATTTAGCTTCAAAGACAAAGTCTTCATTAACAACAACAAATGATCCTCAAGGTCTGGGTTTCCAAATGTAACTAATCATCTTTTTCTGTGCAGGAACAACTAAAGAACAAAGGAAATGTATGGATCCTTGATAGTGACTGTTCAAGGCACATAACAGGCAATGACTCTTAACTTCAAAACTTTGAGAAAAGTAATGGATGGCCAATTGCTTTTGGAGGAGATTCAGGTGGTTACATCACTGAAAGGGACATGGTCATAAATGGTAAGCTTAGCATTGAGAATGTAAACTTTCTTAAGAATCTTGGGTACAATCTTATGAATGTATCCCAATTTTGTGATCAGAGAGATAACATACTCTATATTGAGCATGAGTGCATTGTTTTCAAGCCCAGGATAGTCGTTCCTTAAGAGGATATCCTGGTCAGAGCCCCCAGGAAGGGAACATGTACAACATGAACTTGTAAGAAACATCCCCTTCAGGAGAAGTTTCTTGCTTTCTATCTAAAGCCAATAGTTATGAGTCTTTCCTCTGGCATAAATAAATGTGCCATATAAACTTCAAAAACATGAATAAATTAATTAAAATGATTTGGTAACTGGAATACCAATGAAAGAGTTTACAAGTGATGACCATTGTGTTGCATGTATGAAAGGAAAGCAACACAAAGTGTTTCACAAGCCAAAAGAAAGAAACTCCATCACTACACTCCTATAATTATTAAATATGAATTTCTTTGGCCCCACAAGTGTAATGAGTCTAGGAAGGACCTCTTATTGTTTAGTAATCATAAATGACTTCACAAGATACACTTGGGTCTTCTTCTTCATAACTAAGGATGAGACTCCTAAGTTCTTGAGGAACTTCATTCTGAAATTAAGAATTACTGTGATCAGAAGGTCAAAATCATAAGATTTGATAAAGTAACTGAATTCAAGAACCAAATCCTTCATGCATTTTATGATGAAAAAGGTATTACGAGACAATATAGTGCTCCTATGACTCCACAGCAAAACGATGTTGCTGAGAGGAGAAACATGACACTTATTAAAGCTGCAAGAATCATGTTATCTGACTCTAAACTGCCTATCACCTTCTGGGCAGAGGCAGTTAACACTGTCTGCTATGTGCAGAACAGAGTTTTAGTAGTTAAGACTCATGGTAAGACACCTTATGAGCTATGGCATAAAAATAAACCTTTCATTGGTTTCCTCAGATCATTTGGATGTCCTTGCACCATCTTGAATACCAAAGATCAGATTGTTAAATTTACAGAAATCAGATGATTGATATTTTTATTGGATATTCTTCCCGAACTAAAGGTTATAGAGTATACAATCTTAGAACTAGAATAGTTGAGGAGTCAGCCAATGTGACCATCAATGAGCACACTCCCAATGTGAAAGGTTCTGGTCTTGATTGGTTGTTTGATCTTGATTTAGTTACCAACTATCTTAACAAATCATGTGAAGATGTTTCAGGATCTACATGTAGCTTATCAATAGGAGATTCTGATCTAAGATTTGAGTTGAGAAGACCAAGTCAGAAAACTACTTCAGCTCCATTGGTAACAAACCTTACAGTTGGAAATCCTGTCAGCACAACAATTACAAACTTTATAGCTGACACATCTGAGGTTCCTAGAAATTCCAGCATAGAGGCACAAAACTCAAATGAAGGAGTTTCCAATCCAGGAGAAGATGGTGGTAGTAGTAGTGATCACGAATTTCTTGATACTGATAACCACTTAATGTAAGACAACATCAATGATGTCATACACTCATTGGATCAAGCTTCTCTTGATATGTGTGCTGATGTGGTAGGTGATACTCAATCACCAGATCTTAATTTCACAAATTAGATCTATATAACCAACTTGTTGTAATTTCTCAACTAAGAATCCATAAGTTCCATCCCACCACAAACATAATTGGGGATGTTGAAAAAGAGGTTAGAACAAAATGACAAACCCATGACAAAAATGTTTGTGTTCACTCTTTTTTCTTGTCTCAGATTGAGCCTAAGAAGATTGATGAGGCTTTGAAGGATGGAAGTTGGGTTAAAGCAATGTGGGAGGAGTTTCTTCAATACAAAAGGCAAAAGGTTTGGAACCTATGTCCTCTTTCTTAAGAGAAGACCACTATAGGTACCACGTGGGTTTTTAGAAACAAGAAAGATGATATAGGACTTGTCATAAAAAACAAGAAAAGACTAGTTATTCAAGGACACACACTAGAAGAGGGGATTGACTACACAGATGTTATTGCTCCTGTAGCTAGACTTAAAGCTATTAGGATATTTCTTGCTTTTGCTGCATCTAAGGATTTCAAGGTCTACCAATTTGATGTCAAGTGTGCCTTCTTATATGGAGTGATTGATGAGGAAGTGTATGAAAACAACCACCTGGCTTTGAAGACCTAAATCAATTTGATTATGTATCAGTACCTTGTTCAGTATGGATATAAGAGGAGTACTATTGATGAAACACTCTTAATTAAAGGAACAAGGAATGACTTGATGCCGGTTCAAGTTTATGTAGACGACATTATGTTTGGGTCAACTAATACAAGGCTCTATAAAGACTTTGAGAACCCGATGAAGAATAGATTTAGATGAGCGCCATTGGGGAACTTAGTTTATTTCTAGAAATTCAAGTGAAGCAGGGTGATAATGACATCTTCATAAACCAGTCAAAGTATGTACAAGACATACTTACCAGATTTCATGTGACTGAGTGTAAGGTTACAAAGACACCCATAGCTACAAACCACTCTTTAGGACCTTATCTTGAGAGGGAGTGTGTTAATAAACATCTCTACAGGGTTATGATTAGGTCCTTCATGTACCTCACAACCAGTAGGCATGATATCATGTTTGCTACATGTATTTGTGCAAGATATCAAGCCAACCCCAAGTTGTCACATTTGGTTGCTATCAATAGAATTCTCAGATATCTCAAAGGTGCTCCCAAGCTGGGCCTTTGGTATCCAAAGAATTCTAGCTTCAATCTATATGCTTATACAGATAGTGACTATGGTGAATGCAACATGACTGCAAAGTCTACATCTAGGGAATGTCAATTCCTTGGTGGAAGGATAGTCTCATGACAATGCAAAAAACAATCCTTTGTGTCTACATCAACTGCTGAAGCTAATTACATTGCTGCTGCAAGTTGATGTGCTCAAGTGCTTTGGATTCAGAAATGGATTCAACTTCAAAGAGACTCCCATCCATATAGACAACAACAATGCTATCTCTGTTACAGAGAATCTTGTACAGCAATTCAGGTATTATTTGATTAGAGATAATTTTGAAAAAGGATTGATTAAGTAGTCAAAGTCAACACAAATAAACAATATGCTGATTTGTTCATAAAAGCCTTTGATTAGCAGAGATTTAAATATCTTGTATGAACTATTGCGATGATTAATTTTTGAGTAAATTTTCTTAAACTAAACTCAGTATTACTTTTAAATATGTGTGTCTTAAATTGTCTATATCATCACCTATATTAGCCCAGTTTAGTTTGGAAGAAACTTTTTTAAATGATATTCCTTAGAATTTTAAAAATTTATATATTTTCTCTCAAAAGATATTAACTTGTCTTCGTAAAAACATTGTCTTCAAATCTAATAACTACTTCTAAGACATTTATCTTCAGAGGAAATTCTTATATATCTTCCGAATCTTAAATATGCTTCCAAGTACTTATATGTGTTAAAATACAATTTTCTTCTGAAAACAATTAAGCCTTTGAAGCTTTGTTCACCCTTGAATAAAACTTTTGAGATTCAATATCTTTCGAAACCAAATATATCTGATACATAAAAATACTTAAATTATTTTTCTTCCGAATCAAATTTTTATCAAACTAAGGAATATCTTCCGAAGTCAAATTGGCTTCAGAAGTTTTTCTCAAAACTTCCACAAACAAATTACCTTCGGAAGTTTATAGACTTCCAAGAAAACTAACTTTTTGGGCACTTTTTCATAGGTGAGACCGACATCCAGATTTCAAAGTTTATCCTTTTGTATTAACATTGTCTCAAATCCCGTTCATATAAATATACCTTTAACGATTCCCTCCCTTTCACTTTCTTCATCTGCAAAAGTTCATAAGCTAAAGTCACCCACAAACTGCCTTTGTTCTTACCTTTCTTCACTTCGAAGCTACATTATAATGGCTAACCCTGATCCCCGAAACCAAACCAATTTTTCAATGTAGTTACACAGGCAATACAACCAGGTTGCTCTGTCAACATCTAAGAAAGATCCATATTTCTCAAGTGTTTACCGTTACTTAGCTCTCTTAAACTACCTCACAGTGCTCTCTCCACTTTATGAAGGTCAACTCCTAGAGTTCTGGAGTACTGTCAAGAGGTCTCTTGGATGGTAAGAAGGCACTGTCTGCCCACAGCGCAGGGGAGGATAGTTTTTGTCACTCCTACCACCAACAACTCTCATCTAAGGCTGGGATGATGAAGAAGAAGAAGTCCTTCCCCAAATTTGTTATAAAACATTTCATTCTGACAGATGGGCTATGAAGGGGGTTACTTAGTAAGAACCTTCAAAAAGGGAAATTTTTCCTCCCAATAGAAGTACCTCCTCCATGTGGTTATCCAATCTCTGTCCAACAAGTAGGAGGTTAGGATTAAATTCCTGAGAATATTTCCTACATAGTCTATAGGATGGTTCAAGGGGTCAAGTTCAGGTACTCTCAATTTGTTTATACCAACTTACTTGCGAACTTGGACTTCTTAGAATATTACATGTTCCCAAGATATGTTCAATACATTTTAACTGTGAATTGGGCTCATAGTTACGGGGAACAAGTAACACTCTTAAACTAGGACAGATGAATTTTGGCATCTTTAAGACAATGAAAAAGTCTATTTTGGGCTTATCAGGGTAGAAACAGCCCTTGTCTCAAAAATATTAGAGCTCATTTCTCAAGGTGACAACTTGGCAATACAAGTCAATGTTGAACCCAAACTTTCTGTATCCACACCACCCACACACCCACAAATCACCCTCACATACTCAAGAAGATCTAAACAAACCACTACACAAACTACCCAGGATGTGCAGGCCCCCATACACTTACCCACGCAGGAGGAAGTGGAAACTAAAGCTCCCACTACTCCTAAGGAGAAGACCACTCCCATCATTTCTTTGATTAGTGTTGAGGTTCCTCATGCTCAGCCTGATGAGCTCACTATCCTAGCCTTAAACCTTCACTCAGAGTCTTAAAACTCTAGTGATAAAACCTTCAGGGAAAGCTACCTTCCCCAGCCTTTGGACCTCAACCAAGTAATCTTAAACCTTGAATTCTATGATGATGAAGATATGAGATTCAGTGAGTATCCTGAGTCTCTATTCTCCACCCCTTCTCAAGGAGAGATAAGTGCTCCTAGATCACCTATATGCAATCCTTGCCCTTCATTTCCGGTCGTCTTCTTTGCTCTGAAACGTTTAGCCCTCGGCTTCTTGCAATCCCTACTCAGATGGCCCTCTTCACCATAGTTATAACATCTTGTAGCCTTGCATTCTTTGGCCATGTGACCGGGCTACCAACATTTGAAGCAGATGTTCAATGCTCTCTTACACTCTCCCGTATGCTCCTTCCCGCATCTACCACATCTCTTCGACCCCACACCAGATATGGCTACACACCAGTCATCCACCCTTGCACTCTTGTTACTTGGAGTAACACCACCATGTCCAAACCTCTTCCAACTCCAGTTCCTATCACCACCACCTTTCTTGCTCACCTCCACCACTGCCACTTCCCTCTTATCATATAGCCTCCTAGCCAGATCAACTACCGACCTAAAGGTACTTGGCCGGGCGGTGATCATATACCTGCGGATATATGCCGGCAGACCTTGAATATACCTCTTGATCTTTCTGGATACTGGCGTCACCTGATCAGGAACCAGCCTTGCCATCTCATTGAACTTGGTCGTATACTACTAGTGTGTCATGGTTCCCGCCTCCAGCTATAGGAACTCCCTCTCAATCTTGTCAAGTTCCCACTGAGGACAAAACTCCTCAATCACCAACTTCTTCAGCTCATCACACTTCATCCTTCCAATCGCCCTGCTACCCTCGGCCTGGACAATGTTGTCCCACCAACACAAGGCCGAGTCCATGTATGAGTGGGTAACAAACTTCACCCTCGGATCCTCTCTGCATTCGCTGATTTCCAACACATCCTCTATTTCTCTCACCCATCTGTGAGCAGCAGCAGCATTCTTGTTGCCATCAAAAGTTGGGGGCTTACACCTTTGGAAGGCTCCATAGTTATAGCCCCGTGCTGTTTCCCACACAGCTTCTTCCTCCTCCTCATTATCACTAGAGACAACCGTCTCAGTTTCCGGTCGCTCTCTTTCCCCAGTGGTCTTCTTCTTTTCCTTCTTCTCATCCTCCCTCACTGCTTTAATAAATCTAGCATGTCCGAAAATCCTAATCATGATCCAATCACAAAATCACACGTTTTATATAAATAAAGTTTCCTTTTCGGGAAAGTAACATCCAAAATCCATATTTTCATCAATTCTGTTGGAGCTGTTCAAGATAATCTATATTATCAACACAGTCAAAGTCAACAAAAGTCAACGTCACGGTCAAAGTCATCAAAAATCAAACGTCAAGTACGAGACGAAAAAACCAAGACGAGACGTTGAAGATTTAGATGACTAGGAGTTTTATTGTAATAAATATATAATGTGTGAACAAAATATATTTTATCTTTTTTTAGTCATTTTTATGTTTTATATGTAATTTCCATTAATTAGCCTAAGTCTAGGGAGTTAAGTGCAATTAGTAAATATTATATTCACTATAAATAGCCTAATTGTAATTAGAATTAGGCTAATGGTTGCATGACCAATAGATTGGGGGATTACTTGAAAATATATTTTTCAATCTAATTGAAGATCAAAGGGGTTTTATTGTGTTCATCTTAGTTTGATCTATATTCTTCATGTTATTTGATTCAAGTGTGTTTAACTTGGGCTAACAATTTGGTATCAGAGCCATTTTAGATCAAATTCATTGAAGATTTAAAGATTTTTAGAGAGAGAAATTGAGGTTTTTGGTTATTTTTGTTCAATATCAATATTTCATCAATTCCGGATCAAATTTGAGTGTATTTGATATGGAATTTGATTGAATTTTACTTGTTATTGATTGGGAAAGCTCTGTTAATCATCAGATCTCAAATCCATTGAGATTTAGGCGATTTCAGATTGATTTTGTGTTGAAAAAGCCTTCTAGATTCATCCAGCAAAACTACATTTTCATCTAGCAAAATTGCAGCCTCTTCCAGCGAAACTACAAGTGTTTTACACTTTGTAGTTAATTTCAGCATCTCAGCGAAAGTAGTGATCTTGATCAAAATTTCAACAGTGCTTGTGTGTATATAAGCGAAATTTCTGTCGAAAGTATCATTGAACGAAAGTTCAAGCTTGTTTCGTGCGAAATTGTCGTCGAAACTAAGCAGTCTCAAGCATTTGGTTAGCAAAACTGCTACCGAAATTTCCAGCGAAACTAGTATCGGCTCAGCGAAACTTGCATTCACTGCGAAACTAGCTATGCGAAACTACAATTTCGGCGAAATTATCATCTCTTCAGCGAAACTAGAATGTCAAAGATGACTACTTTCCCCCTAGTTGGGATTAATTGATTTCATCCCGATAAAGAAATATTCATCGATTTTAAAAGATTTATAAAAAAACAAAAACAAACTGACCTGGCAGCTTGACCCCAGTTGCTAAGATTGCATAGAGTAACATTTTAAAATTTTTTTTTCCTGGGGGAGAATTATTTTACAATTTTTGGGAGGGTTAATTTTAATAAAAAAATAAAAATAAAAATGGCTTTTGCAAAACTGTTTAAATCCTTTGAATCTGATAATCTCTCAATTGCACAATGTCGGTTTGATAATTTTGCAGCTTTAAACAATGAAAAGATGTCCAATTTTGTTGATCATTTTTGTTTTGGCAAACAATCTGAAGAAGTTTGATGCCCAATTGGGAAATCATGAACAAGTTCTGAGATTGCTTGATTCCCTCCCATAAGAATGGAGCTCACACGACAAGTCGATCAAAAGAGATAGAGGTTTTCGGGATTACAAACTAACGGAGGTGATCAACAAACTAAATGAAATGGAGTTGGATATCAAACATCATGAGTACTATCAAGCGACATATCTAACTCTAAAGATCACTTCAAACTCCAAAGAGAAACCAGAAGAGAGGTTAGATTTTGGCACCAATTTCGAAGGTTTACCAAAACCTAGAATTGAAGAGGTACAAGGAGAGCTTAAGCAGACATCAATGAGTAAAGGTGGAGCTGAGTTGAATGATGAAGATTGTGATGCTAAGAAGGAAGAGGAATGGAAGCGAAATACTAGAGTTTGCAACTGCGAGAAGGCTCTTACTGCTGAAAGAGTCATCCTGGATCTTCCATACGAGACAGTTCAGGATATGTGTTCTTCTGCTTGCAAAATTCGTTTATTTGGTGTGCATAAAGCTAATAGGTTACTTTTAGATAACCAAAAATAATAAACCACCATAAACACTGTCAGGACCGTGTACGTACGGAATACTAACTAATAATGCGTGAAACCAGATCAAATAGTGCGGAATCCTATTTGATTGGCGATCCAATCAGTGAGAACGCAATCCCGATCAGTTTCTAACGATTAAAGAAACGTTAAGAACGAGTAGAAAACAATCAGATGCGAACTATGAACTTGGAATAGGCTTTCTTGTCGCTCTGGACGGCTAGGTTATGAGTATGTGTCTAAAGTTACGTTTTTCCAAGGAATTAAGTGGTATTTATAGGTTTGCAGTCTTCATTCGTGCGACTGAACCATTAGCATGGTTCAGTCGTGCGACTGACCCATGCGACTGATTCATACGCACGACTGAAAGTTCAGTAGTGCGACTGAGTCAATCTCATGTCTCACTCGTACGACTGATCCAGTCGTCTGGTTCAGTCGTGCGACTGGTTCATTAGCATGATGTATTAATGCGTATGGTCCATAAGTATGGTCCATTAGCATGAATCATCATATAACAACTTCAAACCTATATAATAAGTTTATATATATGAATATGATATAAGTAAACATCAAAGCACAAATCATATATTATTACATTGTTTCCTTACACATATGTAAGCCATGTCAGACTTTTACATTAAGCACATAAACTAGGAACATATGTATCAACAAACTCCCCCTTGGACCTAGTTTACTCTAACATCTGAAATTCTTCATATGCTCTTCAAACCTCTTGTACTTCTCCTCTCTTGTGACTCTTGCGTGTATTTCATACGCAAAGCAGAGCCGTATCACATTCTGGAATTGGAGATCTTGTACAATACCCTGCGCATCATAGAACAGTGACCACTTGTATAAAGTGTAGACATCTTCAGCTGACAAGTTGGTAAGCCACATTGGGTCAAATACCCTGATAGTTTCCATTTTGCCCTCTTTGTTTAAAACTATGACCGCTTCACCCGTCCTCCTGTCATAATACCACCATATGAAATGTGGAGTGAAGTCCCGAGGCATTTCCCGTAAGGGAATCTTCGACATCATGCGCGGGGGACTCCACTTCAACACTACTTTAGGCTTTCCAGATATGGGATCCACCTCAGACTTGTGAATAAACCTCTTCGGTTGTTGATGTCTGAAGTTTACCCACTTGGTGTGGTACTCCTTCTTTAATGTAGCTTCAAACCAACCTGACATCTTTCTGGGATCAGCATACAACAGATTTAAGCATGCCAGTCGGTTGAGCTCAAAACCTGGGAGAGTCTTCAGATCATGAGGATACCTGAAGTACTCTATTCCCTTCTCCCTTTTCACATCATAAACATTTAAATCCTCAAAATATACCCATGCTATGATCTTGCCAGACACCTTCTGATGTTTCTTGACCTTGTAGAGCTTGGTGTAGGCATTTTGCTTTGGAGCTGTTCGTTGGGCTCGTACTTCAGCAAAACAAGCCGCCCATTCAGCCTTCCTTATGTTAACATCTGCATCCGAGGCTTGGGCTTGGCTTTCAACCTTATCCTTTTCCTTTTCCATTTCATCCAGCTTTTCATATGTAGCACTGCCGAGCGTCTCACCCAAGTTGGGGATCACATTGCCCTCTCGGTTAGTGTACTCTGGATAGTGTTCCGACGTGACATCCTTAATCTTTATTTCATCAACATCGTTCAGCTCATCATCACTAATGACATCTACCTCTGGAGCGTCTTTGACAAGCTCGTCTGGATTCAGTCTGAACATCTCAGCGAGTTGCTCATCGGTCAGATCGTGAATAATTTCTCCTTCTTCGGGAGTGTAGCTCACCAACCGTCTGACTATCCCTTTTGAATCAAGAATCATGGTGAATTGAGACTTGATTTGGGGCAGGGGAGCAACATCATATTCATCTTGTTGAGAGGTTTGATTTGCTTGATTTAAACATTTAACACATCAATCATTAATAGTTAATCAAGACATTTAAAACATAGATAAACATAAATAGCCATAAATTACATTAATGTAATATTCGAATCAAGTACAAAAGTTTATAAATACAAAACATCTAATCTTTACTTTTATCTTGATTGGTCAATTCTTCAATTGCAGGAGCTGAAGACGATGCTTCTTGATCTTGTGTTCTCTTAGTACGCCTTTCTTGACCCTGAGCAGAGGCTGATGCAGCAGCATCACCTTCTTCATCATCATCATCTCCTCTCTTCTTTCCACTCAGTCCCTCTTCATCATCCTCATCTTCTTCACCAGTATCATCATCATCATCATCATCATCATCATCATCATCATCATCATCATCATCATCATCATCATCATCATCATCATCATCATCATCATCACCATCATCATCATCACCTTTTTTGATCTTTAAGGGCTCATCTTTTGATCCTTTCAGCCTGAGCATGATCTTCTTGTTCTTTTCCTCCAAATCCTCAATCCTCTTAACCGAATGAACATTCTGCTCCTGAAGTTGTGCAATCTGCTGAGCTTGAGCAGCATTGAGCTCCATAAGCTTGTTTAGCTGTGTAGCTCTTTGCTCATCGGTAGCTAGCAACTTTAGCACCATTCTGTTTAGGTTGGCTAGCTGTTCCTCTACCCCGATGGAGGGTAGAGTGGATCCATGGCTCGGTGGGACGTGATCAGATGACCCGGCTCGTTGGGTGGTGGTGGTGGTGGTGGATGTGGTGAATATGGGAGGTGGTATAGGAGTGGATGGTGATGGGGTGGTTGTGGTCATGGTGGTAGGTGGTATGGTAGTGGTAGTAGGAGGTGTGGTAGTGGAGGTGGTAGCTGTGGTAGAGGTAGTGGTGGCTGTGGTCATGGTGGTGATCAGTGTAATCCTCCTCCTCTTGCTCTTCATGCCGTGGGGCTGAGCCATCCTCTTCTTCCTTGATCCCTTGGAAGAGGATGCTCCCCTTGGGCTCATGGGCTAGTCCAGGATGTATGAAGGATCAATGACATCAGTAGCAGCATCCCTGGACTCGCCCTGGCGTCCACCAACCGCCGCAATCCCCCTCTCAGTGGCAACAACCTTGCTGCCCACTGTCCTCCCTAGAGGCTCTTCATCTGACTCTTCCTCCTCATCAGGCAGGAAGTCTTGGTGGAATCCTGCAGGACCGTTTAAGGGCTTGAACAAATTTACAACACAACAACACAATAAGGAGAACAACTAAACTTTGATCAAACAGTGAACTGGATTAACCAAGTATGATAGTAAGAACACAAGTAAAGTAAAGAGACATAACAAGAGAGTTGGGTTTCAAGGAGGCAGTATATTGCTTTCTCAAGTTCTTTTACAAGTGTTACAAAGCATAAAGAAAGATACAAGAACTTGGAATACTTATACTACAACCTACAGCCGGCTATACTTTGAAAGCCAGCTGGATACAATTGACTAGACACTAACAAAATCAATTGTAGGATCAAAAGGCATATCTGTCTTTTGACCTTGTGACTATGACATGCCATAGCTCACATCCTTATCTATTACAAAAAGGATAAAGTACATAAAGTAGAAAGTTACAGACTCAAGACCTCAATGTACAGTTACCAAAAGCATGGACCTTTTCACCAACTCATGTAAGTTGGTGACTTTACAGAGATGCAGCGGAAAAGTGCTTTATGGAACAGTACATCAGATAAAGCATGTATACTAAAAGTCTTCGGAAGAAATCTGTCTTCATAGGATGAAGCTTCGGAAGACTTTGTCTCTGAGGCTTCGGAAGACTTCATGTTTGGCTTCGGAAGATATTGGTCTTGGCTTCGGAAGATCTTACACTTTGAGTATTTTCTAGTGTGTTGTGTAAAACTTCCGAAGCATTTTTTACTTCAGTACTTAGTGCATGTTGCAGAGACACATTGGATGTTTTGGGTTGCATCAGACTTAAGGAATCCTTACAAATCCAGCAGTTTCAGTTCCACCCTAGGTGGATGGTGGAGATGGTAGATCAGTGGCAGTGGCCTTAGATGGAGTGGGGCCTGTATTTCCACCATCACCACTGTCATCATCATCGTCGTTGTCATCTGGTATAACAATAGGCTCAGAATATGAGTCACTGTCATCGTTACGCCACTTCCTGCGAGCGGGCGCCACATAGTCCTCTCGGGCCAGATGCCCAAACAATCGTCTCACCGGGGGCTTCACCTGCTTGCCCCGGTATACTTTCATCTGCCCAAGTGTCGTATCATCCATAACCTCAAGAGTGACTGCATCATCTCTCTCCTTCGGCAGCAAAGGAAGTTTCTGGTCAATAATCATCTGAAGGAAACAAGGGTACATACAGAAGCCTTCCTTGCCCGTGGCCTCTATGTTTTCTACCATGTACGTGAAGATCATACGGGAGAAACTGAACGGATGGTTCAGTACCAGAGCTACGTAAGCATTCTGGATTTTATCTGACATCTCATCAAAGCCACCTTTCCGTGAGCCCATGCACTTGAGGAGCACATGGGCCAAGTACTTGAACTGGGGGCATAGGTTGCTCTTGTTGAGCACACCTGCATTTATGTCCCCAGCGTACTTGATCCGAAGAAAACATCCCCGCACAGTCAGGGGATGTAGCCTGGTCGGGCAGTCTCCATCCTCTCGAAACTCCAAAACTCTCCTCAAATCATCCTCGCTGATCTCAATCTCTTCACCGAAAATAGAGCTCCGAATACGATGAGGCTCAGTGGACCTGTCTACTACAGCGCTTTCCCAGAAAGCCTCCTGAATTGATCTATAAGGCGTGCATGGTGTCGAGATAGCCTTGAAGATCCTCGATCTCCGAAGAAAGATAATAATGCCCATGAACTCAGAAGCGTTCCGGGACGTGACGTCAAGATGAGCATAGATGTTGTGCTTCGTGCTCATCGTCCACCTACTAGCCATGTTGCTGTAACACAAGACACATAAACGTTAGAATTTTGGTAAGTGAATGACATTTGAATTGCAATGAACTTGAAACATTCTGTTCAGTCGTGCGAATGGACAATGCGACTGAGTCGTAGTCGTGCGATTGAGCTCATTCGTACGATTGAGCTTGCGACTGAGCTTAGTCGTATACTATACCAACGGTTGAACCAGACGTGCGACTGAACTAATACACATGGTTCATTCGTACGATTGAGCCATTCGCTTAGCTCAGTCATGGGATTGAGTCATTCGTCCAGCTCAGTCGTGCGATTTAGTGATTCGCCCAGCTCAATCGTGCGATTGAAGTTCATCAGCATGTCCATTCTCATACATCTCTGTTCGACACTTTAGAATCAGTTCGTGGTCTATACTTGATGTTAAACATTGTGGTTAGGCTTATTAGAGTCGCAAACGCTTAAAATAACACCTAATACTCTTTAAGTTAACAGTTTAGTCCATTTTGGTGGTTTATTTTGACATCTTTGTCTCGGTTCTTGTTTTGACCAATTTAAGTCATTAGGACTTGAATAAACCGAACATTTTGTGCGTTTTCAGTCACTAAATACCTGTAGATGAAGAGAGTACACGTTAGTATCACAATCACTGTGCAAAATCAATCAAATCGAATTTTGGCAGAGTAACTTTGCTTTCGTGCGATTTGGGAGCGATTGAAGGGTGATTAAAATGTGCGACCGACTCCCCTCTATTTATACTAGGTTTACCTTCAGTCGTGCGACTGGACCTATTCGCACGCTTCATTCGTGCGACTGGGGCTCAGTCGGTCATATCCATTCGTGCGACTGAGGTTCAGTCGTGCGACTAACTCAATCAACCCCTCCATTCGTGCGATTGGTTCAATCTGGTGATCCAATCGCATGGATTGACCCATGCTTATGGTCCATTCGTACGTCTTGTCTATTAGTATGGTTCAATCGTGCGATTGGCTCATATTCATGATCCAATCGTGCGACTGGTCCATACTTATGGTCCAGGTGCGAATGGCTCAGATTTAAGAGTTTGACCTCAGGCACTTTCAAACACTTTACTTGTTAACTATTGATAAAACGTTATGACCGATGATCATCTCAGACATGACCTTTTTAATTTGAAAAACTGTTGATCACCTCAGACGTGATCCTTTTAATTTAAAACTGACTGGTCACCTCAGACGTGACCCTTTTAATTTGAAACTGATTGGTCACCTCAGACGTGACCCCTTTTAGTGAGTGATTCACAGAATTCATCCAGTTGTATAGTCCGACTTTTACCTAACAAAAAACTAGAAAAATAGAAAAACAACTTGCAATCAAAAACTGAACAGAATATAATTTTGGGGTTTTTTATAAGAGATGGATTGAAATCATTTAGAAAGCCGTCTAGCAGATTTTTCTTCCTGAACAGCACAGCTTCAAGTTAATTTGATCATTTCTAGAACTATTCATTATGGAATCATACAGGTATATCAAATCAATTGGGACATTTTAATAAAACATTTTGAGGCTAGATTCTTGTTTTGACCGAGAGTCAATAGCAATTTTAGGAAATCATACTAGAGCTATAAGATGCACACACTGATTTTGACTGTCAAGAATTGCAGCCACGATGATTGTCAGTATATTTGTTCTTTTAAATCCATACATAGATTTTTGACACACATTGGTGATGAATTAAGGTTTAATTATTTCAACAAGCATTTGTGGATCCCACGCTTATATGGTAATCAACGTTCCTCAGGAGATTTGTGAGCGGTCTACAGGTATTTTGACAAGAAGAAACTATTCTAAGAGCTTTCAAAGAGATGCCAAGCCTCATGTCAGTGCCATCACACAACAGAGAGACGCAAACAACAATGAATTCTAGAATATTTAGGTTATGCTTATCCTCAGGTCAGTGCCATCGCACAGCAGAGAGGCACACAACCTATCTTCTTGTGAGAGCATTTTTCTTTTCTTTGTGCACGTAACGCACCAACAACATTTGTCATTAGCTTGATTGCGCTTAACATTTTTTTTCTCGTGCTTTGCTCTTTTTATGGTCATCCGCACAAATTTGTGGCATTTATTTTGCTCATCACCCCTTATTGGAAATGTGTTGATTATGTTAACCAGGGATAAGATGGGAACCCACAACAAGTTGAACAATTTAGTTTGAATTAAAGTCACCAGTGAGGTCTACTCATCTATTGTGTTGAATCTACCGACACATCATATAATGAACTAGCAACCTCTAGGTCTACTTTCTCTATGTTACCTTAGTAGCATACTAGTTTTACTATCATTTTTCCTTTTATTTCGCTTAGAATTCTCAGACTTATACTTTGAACTTTGTATCTTAATCATTTAAAACTTTTAAAGTCCAAAACAATCTGTTCCCTGTGTACTATCATTTTCCATTAAGCGTTGAATCAGAATCACAGATTTGATTTCATTTCTATTAGCTAAGCTGCCCTCCTCCCTCGTTTTTTTAAGTAATTAAATACTGCACGAATTAAATACAAAACTAACCTATTCTCCCCCTAAAATTCTAAAACCGAAAATCTTTTTGTGTTTTTGGATTTTAATAGACAGGAAAATAAAATAAGACAAAAGAAAATAAAAAACATGTGTGACTATGCACTTTCTTCCTCTAGAATCACATCACTTTTCTTTTTCACGCCATTAACCTCTAAAAGATATAAAAACCTCGGTTTATCAAATGCCTTTGTGTAGATGTCGGCGCGTTGAAAATCCGTATTTATTTTAACAACATCAATTAATTGCTTTTCACAGTCACGTATAAAGTGATATTTAATACCGATGTGTTTAGTTTTAGGATGTTGGACTGGATTTTTGGTGACAGCAGAAGCAACAGAATTATCAACAAAAATAGGAGTGTTAGAGAATCGCAAACCGTAGTCGCGCATTTGCTGTTGAATCCAAATGATCTGCAATAGCAACTTGCAGCAGCAACGTATTCAGCTTCACAAGTTGACAGAGCAACCCATGTCTGCTTCTTACACTGCCATGTGACTAACCGTCTACCAAAGAATTAACATCCTGCAGAAGTTGACTTGTAATTCATCTTGCAACCACCATAATCCGAGTCACAATACGCTGTAAGCTCAAAATCATCATCATGAGGATACCACAACCCGAGTGTTGGAGTACACTTCAGATAGCGAAAAATCCGTTTCACACCAATGAGATGATTTACTTTTGGTTTTGTCTGATATCTTGAACAAAGACACGTGGCATACATGATATCAAGACGAGACGCTGTGAGATACATAAGGGATCCAATCTTTCCTCTATACAATGTAGCATCAACCAGATCACCATTTTCGTCGGATGCCACATCATGATTCGTGGAAAGTGGAGTTCCAGCAGCTGAAGAATTCTCCATGTCAAACCGACTGAGGATGTCCCCTACATATTTAGTCAAATGCAGGAAGATTCCTTTTGGTGTCTGATCCACTTGTAGTCCTAGGAAGAACTTCATCTCCCCCATTGCACTCATCTCGAACTCTGCTTTCATTACAGATTCAAATTCTTTACATAACTTTTCCTTTCTGGAACCGAAGATTATGTCATCAACATAAATCTGTACTAGCAGTAAGTCGCCATCCTTTTCTTTGATGAATAACGTACAATCAATCACTCCTCTATGAAAACCGTGTTTCACATGATGAGTCGAGAGTTTCTCATACCAGGCTCTAAGGGCTTGATGGAGCGCGTAGAGAGCCTTGTCCAGTTTGTAAAATCTGTCCCGATGATAAGGGTCCTCAAATCCATCGGGTTGACTGACGTAGACTGTCTCACGAATTTCACCATGAAGGAATGCACTTTTGTCATCTAGTTGATAAACTTTAATCTTCATGTAAGATGCATAGGCTAGGAAGATACGGATTGCTTCCATTCTAGTCACAGGTGCAAACACTTCATTGTAATCAATGCCTTCGACTTGTCTAAAACATTGAACCACAAGTCGAGCCTTGTTTCTGATTATAACCCCTTGGTCATCTTTCTTGCACTTCAAAACCCATTTCGTGCCAATCACCTTAGGAGTTCTTCTTGCATCGCACTTGCCTCATTGTTTAATGCTTCACTAACATATTTTGGCTCAAATTGAGACACAAAACATCGATATGCGCCATCGTGAAGATATTCTTTTTCCAAGACTGAGGCATAATTAGCTGAGTATAGCTGATTTCTGGTCGGTACTCCTGATCTAACATCTCCGATGACATTGTCCAAAGGATAATAAATGTTTATCCGGGATCCAGGAGTGGTGGGAACAGCTACCGCATCATCCAGATTGTGAACCACAGCTTCATTATCTGAAGCTGTTGGAGCATGAGCTCCCGAAGTGTCAGAGGCACCAGGATTTGATGCTTGTGTACTTTCTGTAGCAGGAACTTGTTCTTCCTGATCCACCTGTTCAGTCTCCACTACTTCATCGTCAGAGGAGGAGTCACTTACATCAAATGCTCCCCCTAAAGGACTAGAGGATGCACCTTGTGGAACTGATGTTGTCGAGTCTAGTGACGATGTGTTTAAGACATCGTACATCATTCTGGTCAATAACTCATCATCAGGAAGTGAGGGAGGGATGTTGAAGGACTTAAAGAATCCATCATAGTCGAAGAAGAATGAGGGAGGGGGGTGGTGTATCTCTGAACATCAACGTTGCACCACAATTCTACCTGACCCGTTGAGTTGTTATAAACTCTCTTGTCTGGTATCTTCTGCCTTTTCACTAAACTTCCCAGTCTGAGTTTTCTTCAGTATCATGCATGGTGCGCCAAACGGTTCTAGATACTCCAAGTTGGGTTTACATCGCTGGAGCAGCTCATAACATGTTTTCCCATATCGTTTGACCACTAAAACTCGATTGAGGGTGTAACATGCATTGGCAACTGCCTCGTTCCAAAATTGGATAGGCAGTTTCGAGTCGGCTAGCATCGTTCTTGCTGTCTCTATCAAGCTCCTGTTCTTTCGTTTAGCAAATCCATTCATTTGTGGAGTGTAGGCAGATGTGAACTGGTGTACAATTCATTTCTCTTTGCAGAACGCCTCCATCCACTGGTTCTTGAACTCCGTCCTGTTGTCTGATCGAATTTGTCTCACTTTCAGCTGTAGAATGATTCCAATGTAGTTACTAGCTGTTTGAAGGATTCAAATGTCTCTGATTTGGATTTCAGAAACATCACCCAAGAGAATCTTGAGTAATCATCCGTGACTACATAACAATACAAATCACCAGCGATGCTTTTTGTGCTAACATGACCAAACAGATCCATGTGTAGAAGTTCGAGAGGCAGGTCAATGGAATTAACTTTCTTTGCCTTGTGAGACTTCTTGGTCTGTTTACCTTTCTTACACGCTACACAATAATCTGGAAGTTGAAAATTCTTGACATTTACTCCATACACTAAATCATTCTGGATTAGATGATTCATCTTCCGTGGATTGATGTGTCCCATTCTCCTATGCTAGGAGATTGAGTCCTTCTCAGCTGCCTTTGACAAGAAGCATTGAACTTTATGATCAGTTTTGAAGGCTTTTGATAGATCCAAGACATATAAGTCATTATATCTTGAAGGTAACATTAAGATTTTGTCCTCCGGGATAATGTAATCCTTCTTCAATACATAGCACTTCTTGTTGTCAAAAATAACTCTGAATCCTTTGTCACAGATCTAAGAGACTGAAAGCAAGTTATTCTGTAGTTGTTGAACGCAGTTGACCTTATCAAACTTGACTTTCTGGTTTCCCACTTCGCCTTGAGCAGTGATGTATCCTCCTTTATTTCCAGCAAATGATACATGTCCCCCTTTAATTTGTTTGACATTGAAAAGGAGAGACAGGTTCCCGGTCATGTGCCTAGACGCCCCACTATCAACAATCCAGGTATTTGTGATAGCATTGTGTTGGATCTAGAGAGGCTGTTGCAACCAAAACCATATCACTTAGAAGATTTTGAGTACTGCATACAAAGGACTTCCGAAGCCAAGTGTGGGACTTCCGAAGAAAGAGGAGCTCTTCCGAAGTCTAAGTGTAAAATACACTTCCGAAGGAGAACTCCAACTTCCGAAGGTAAAGAAGCTACTTCCGAAGATTCAAGACTTGAAGACAAAGTTCTGAAGTCAACTTCGAAGTATAAAGAAGTCCTTAAAGCCTCGGAAGCATGGAAGCATCTTCCGAAGTATAAGTGGCTTCGGAAGAACTTGTTCTTCCGAAGCCAGTTAACCTTCGGAAGACACTTCTATTATCCAGTAGACATAAGTATGGTCTGTCTGACAGTCCGCTGCAAATCTCTGAGATACTGCATGGCGTTTTCTCAAAAGCCATGTAGTTGACCATACTTTAATCTACTGTTTACCTTTTTATGTTAAGTACAGTTGCCATCTTTAGTTGGTGACAAAAGGTAAGTCATGGACATGTCATGACTACCATATCTTAGATAATACTTTATCTAAGATACCTTAACTATAGCAATGTAGTATTGCTTTAGTCGTAGGTTCCAGCTGGTATCAAGTATAACCGGCTGTAGGATCTAGTATATATAGTTTCTCATTGTAACTCATGTTCTATGCTTGTAAGTGTCTTGTATCTTGAGTTGAGAAGTAATATATACAAGTACCTTGAAAATACTCCTGCTTGTTGCTTTGATACTTATTATATTATTATCAACTCTCTTTAAAGGCATTGCTCATTGCTTCATCTTGTTTGAGTGATATTATAAGTGAGTTTGAGAGAATTACAAGTGTTAAGTGACAAAACCCGATCCTGCAATTGGTATCAGAGCTTTTTAGGCTCTTGATTGTGAGATCTTACCATCCTAATCAACCAGTTTTTCACTCCTCCTAATACCTCACTCAAAAATGGCCCTCATCAAATCTGAAGTTGAAATGGGAACGATGACCAAAGCTCCCATCATCGATCCTGAAAACTTCAGGTCTTGGAGCAGAAGAATGGAAGGCTTCATCAGATACCAGGATAGCAAGATGTGGCAGTCCATCGTTAATGGCCCGTACAAGCCAAAAGTTGCTGGTGGAAACGGTGCCATGATCGAGAAGGCTGTTGAAGACTACTCCGATGAAGACAGGAAGAAGCTTGACATAGACAGCAATGCTATGACTGTTCTCATGACTGCAATCCCAAACTCATCATGGTGGGGTTTGAGCATTGTAAGTCAGCCAAAGAACTCTTTGATGCACTTGCTCAAATGTACTCGAGCTCTAATGATTCAAAGAAGGACTCACTGAAGCAGCAGTTTGAGAACTTCACCTATGTTGCTGGAGAAACTTTTAGCCAGCAATATTTCAGGTATATGGATCTTATCTCCTCCCTCCAATCTGTGGGAATCACTCAAGAACTTAGAGACCTTACCAGAAAGTTCATGAGTGCTCTACCCAATGAGTGGACTTTCTACTGTGTCTCCATTAAGAGAACAGAGAATTTAAACACTCTCACCATGACCGAACTTTATGGGATCCTTGATGGATACCGTTTGGAAATGGAAAGTAAGAAGGGTCACCAAGCAAGCAGACCCTTGAGCCTTCCTGCTAGCAACGCTTTAATGGTTGCTGAAGGCTCAGGTATCTCCCAGTCTCAGCAGTACCTGTCATACACCCAGCAGCCATCTTGTTCATCTGGGCCTTATATCACATTCCCTGAGACTCCAAGGTCTCATCAAGCTCAGCAAAGCTCCTTTCAGGAGGGCTGTGCATTTGTCTCAGGGAGTGGACACTCCAATGATCATCAGTTTTGCTTTGATGATCTTGAGTGCTTCAGTCCAGATGACATAGAGTATGTGGACATTGTCCAGCAAATGGCTCTCCTTACCTACAGAGCGAAGAAGTTCTTTAAGAGAACTGGAAGGCAATTCCCTCAAAACCCAATCACTAGCAAGTTTGGGTTTGACAAGAGCAAGGCTAAGTGTTACAACTGTAACCAGCTTGGCCATTTTGCAAGGGAATGCAAGGCTCCCAAGTCCAACCCGGGAACCTCACAGGCCTCCACACATCCTACTACACCAAAGCCCAATGGGAAGTCAACTGAAACTGCAGCTATGGCTCAAGAAGTTGACTGGAGCTTTATGGTTCAAGATGTGACCCTGCTCAAGCACTCATGGCAGGAACAGATGAAAATAAGGTATATGAACATCTCTGTACCCTGCTTGTATTGCTAAGGTTAAGTTGTACCAGGACTACAATATGGAGATTAAATCCGATATTGAGTCTTTAAATGTGCTAAAATCTGACTTTAAAAGAGCTGAATCTGACTACCAAAAGAAAATTGAGGAGTTAGAAAAACTGTATCTCTTTTAAAACATGAACATACCAACTACAAGACTCAAATCAAGGATTTAATATCCAAATTGACTGAGGCTCAAGCCCAGCTTGTCACAGCTGAGGCTCAAGCCAGGAAGTATGCTATTGCTGAGCAAAACTTCCAAGCCATACTTGCATCATCCTCTCACTCCAAACTTTGCTATCAAAACAAAAGTGGGTTGGGAACCAATGAAATTGCTCCACCACACTCTTATGAGTCTGTAAGACAACCAAGATGTGGTACTGAAGAGCAAGAGGTTCCATCTGTTGACCCACCTTGTAAAGAGTCAAAGAGTGATGCAACTGTGGAGACCATGACCATCACAGGGAAGGAACAGGTAATTGAGCCCTCCCAGACCAATGATGATCAAATCCTGACACCAAAGCCAGAAGAAGCAGGGCTAAAGCAGCCAGAAAAACTGCCAAGAAGGTGGCTGAATCCAAGCTGAAGATAGACCCAAAGCAAAAGGGTGTATTCATATCAGCAGGATTCCAGGTGGTTGGACCTTCTGATTCAGGAAAGGAGTATAGTACCAGTACTCCTATCCTACCAAAGGATCAGAAGTTAAAGGGAAAGGTTGCTGATGAGGAGAAAAAGAACAAGAAACAGCAACCCTCCAATTCCCAGAAAATTAACATTGCATGCATAATGTGTGGTCTGCAAAACCACATGGCTAAAGATTGTTACTACAATCCTGCTAGCACACATTATGCAAATAATGTTAAAAGAGAAGGAGTCAGGGAAGGTTTCACATTTGGACCATATCAAATGGTTCAAGTGATGAAAAAGGGAAAGCTTGTTTCCGAAGCAAGGCTCGTCTCGGAAGAAAATTCTTCTTCCGAGAAGAAAAAGGCTTCGGAAGTGAAAGCTGCAAAGACTCACAAAAGAGTCCCCTTGAAACCATCCCAGAAGAAGACTGCTTCGGAAGAAAAGGTGGTGAAGGTCTCTTCCGAAAGAAAGAAGCTTCGGAAGAATGCCAAGCTACAAAAGCTTCATCAAGCTCATCTTCTATGATCAACCAAGGGATGGAATGGAAGATCAAGGAAGATGCTGTAGCCCAAACCTCTTCTTCAAAGACATCCATTGAACCCCCATGCATAAATTTTGGTTCAATCATGTCACTCTCATTGGAAGAACCCAAGACCAATAAGGCTTGGGTTTCCAATCAAAACTAATTATCTCACCTTATGTGCAGGGACATCCATATGACAAGAATAACAACATTTGGATTGTAGATAGTGGATGCTCCAGGCACATGACAGGGAACAGATCTCTCCTTCAACAATTTCAACATTATGATGGAGGTCCTGTCCAGTTTGGAGGTGAGGCCGGAGGATATATTTCTGGCAGAGGAAGTATATCCAATGGAAAGTTAAAAGTTGACAAAGTTAATTTTGTCAAACAGCTTGAACACAACCTGTTAAGTGTTTCTCAGTTTGTGATCAAAAGCATCAAATGCTTTTCACAGAACATGAGTGCATCATCCTCAAACCTGGGATGACAATTCCTCAGGAATTGGTGCTTCTTAGATCTCCCAGGAGAGGGGATATGTACAAGCTTGATATGAACAATGCTTCCCCAATGGGAGAAGTATCATGCTTTCTTTCCAAAGCTGATAGTGATGAGTCAACACTATGGCATAAACGAATGTGTCATGTCAATTTTAAGACAATGAATAAATTGGCTAAAAATAACTTGGTACATGGTTTGCCTAAAAAGGAATTTTTCTGCAAAGATAACTGTGTTGCTTGCCTGAAAGGGAAACAACACAGGTCTTCTCATAAATCCAAAGTTGTTAACTCTATCACTACTCCATTACACTTATTGCACATGGATCTATTTGGTCCCACAAGTATAATGAGCATTGGAAGGAAATCATATTGCCTTGTGATAGTTGATGATTTTACTAGATTTACATGGGTATTCTTTTTAAGAACTAAAGATGAAACTGCTGAAACTTTAAAATCTTTTATTCTTAAAATAGAAAATCAAGTTGATCACAAGGTTAAAATAATTAGAAGTGATCAAGGGACTGAGTTTAAGAACTTTGTTCTTGACTCATTCTGTAACTCAAAAGGGATTGCCAGACAATACAGTGCTCCTAGAACTCCTCAACAAAATGGTGTTGCTGAGAGGAGAAATAGGACACTTATTGAGGCTGCTCGGACTATGTTAGCTGATTCAAAGCTGCCTCTAACATTCTGGGCAGAGGCAGTCAGCACTGCATGCTATGTGCAGAACAGAGTTCTTGTAGTAAAGCCACATGGAAAGACCCCTTATGAGCTATGGAACAAGAGGCCACCGTTCATTGGCTTTCTAAGGTCCTTTGGCAGCAGGTGTACCATACTTAACACAAAAGACAATTTGGCAAAATTTGCTGAAAAGTCAGATGATGCTATCTTTGTTGGATATTCCTCCCATTCTAAAGCTTACAGGGTTTATAATATTAAAAACCAACAATTTGAGGAATCCTCCAACATTGTAGTTAATGAGCACACTCCTTGTGTTAGGGGGAATGGCCCTGATCATATTTTTGATTTAGAATTGTTTCCAAACTATTCTAAACCATCTTGTGAGAATGTTTCAGCTGGAACAGGTGCTCAAGGCAATTCTGATGAAGATCAACTGTTTGAGCTTCCCAGACCTGCTCCAAGTTCTCCAAGAACAACAACAAATCAAGTTCCCACTATTGAAAGATCTGACAGTATAACCATTTCAAGAAATAGTGGAACTTCAACAAGGGATTCACCTGATGATCTTCAAGTCTCCTCAGGTGATCCTACACAACACCAAGCTGATGGAAGCAGCATTTTGAAGGAACAGGCAACTGTTAATGATGCTTCACAGCAAAGAAATGATGATGTTTCTCTTTCATTCAATCAGTCCTCATTGAATGAGATTGAAACAACAGCTGGACCAAGTATTCAAGCTCCAGAGCAAAATATGTCCAACTTGGACCTATCTTTGCAACTGGAGGTGATTCCAAGACTCAGAATTCACAATACTCATCCAGCTGAAAACATCATAGGGGAAGTCTCTGAGGGTGTGAGAACAAGGGGACAAACTCACAATGGGAATGTCTGCTTGTACTCATGCTTCTTATCCCAAATGGAACCCAAGAAGGTGGAAGATGCCTTGAAGGATAGTAGCTGGGTTGAATCAATGCAAGAGGAGCTGCTTCAATTCAAAAGACAAAGGTTTGGAACCTATGTCCGCTACCATCTGGTCAAGTACCTATAGGCACCAAGTGGGTATTCAGAAACAAAAGAGATGACAGAGGCTTGATTATCAAGAACAAGGCAAGACTGGTGGTTCAAGGATACACTCAAGAGGAAGGAATTGATTATACTGATGTCTTTGCACCTGTTGCAAGACTTGAGGCAGTTAGGATCTTCCTTGCTTATGCTGCATCCAAGAATTTCACTGTCTACCAGCTTGATGTCAAGTGTGCCTTTCTATATGGGGATATAGATAGGGAAGTCTATGTATGCCAGCCTCCAGGATTTGAAGACCCACAGCATCCAAACTATGTGTGCAAGTTGGATAAAGCTCTATATGGGCTGCACCAGGCACCTAGGCTGTGGTATGAGACATTGTCTCAATTTCTTCTGAAGAATGGTTATACTAGAGGAACCATTGACAAGACTCTCTTCATCAGAAAGTCTGGGAAAGACATTTTGCTAGTTCAAGTCTATGTCGATGACATCATATTTGGTTCTTCAAATGACCAAATGTGCAAAGACTTTGAGAGCATTATGAAGAAGAAGTTCGAAATGAGTTCTATGGGAAAAATGGACTTTTTCCTTGGAATTCAGGTAAAGCAACTGAAGGAAGGGTTTTTCATCAATCAATCTAAGTATGTCAATGATATCTTAGAGAGATTTGATATGAAGGATTGTAAAGCAGCAAAGACGCCCATACCCAGAAACCATGATTTATGCCCTGATTCTGAGGGGGAGGATACTGATCAACATCAGTATAGAGCAATCATTGGTTCTCTGATGTATCTCACAGCAAGTAGACCTGATATCATGTTTGCAACCTGCATTTGTGCAAGATATCAGGCTGCTCCAAAGGTGTCTCACCTAATTGCTGTCAAGAGAATCCTCAGATACCTCAAAGGAGCACCTAAGTTAGGTCTCTGGTATCCAAGAAATAGTGATTTTAATCTCTATGGTTACTCTGATAGTGATTATGGTGGCTGCAACATCAACAAGAAATCAACATCAGGTGGATGTCAATTTCTTGGTGGAAGGATCATCTCATGGCAATGCAAAAAGCAATCCTGTGTCTCTACATCAACTGCTGAAGCTGAATACATTGCTGCTGCAAGTTGCTGTGCTCAGCTGCTGTGGATTCAAAACCAGATGATTGACTATGGATTCAACTTCATGAGCACTCCTATCCACATTGACAACAACAGTGCTATATCCATCACTGAAAATCCAGTAAAGCACTCAAAGACAAAGCATATTGACATCAGGTATCATTTCATTAGAGATATTCATGAGAAAAATCTTATAAAACTAATCAAAGTTGATTCAAATGAACAATATGCTGATTTGTTCACCAAAGCATTTGATGAACAAAGATTTAAATATCTCATTACAGCTATTGGGATGATAAACATTGACTAGTTAATCTCAATTGAAAACCTTTTCAATATGTAAAGTCTTATGTCAATACAATCTAAGCCCTGTTACAAAAGATCCTTTCTTATTTAACTAAGTATAAGTTCTTCCGAAAGAAACTTGCCTTCGGAAGATATCTAGTATAACTTCCGAAGCAAATTTCTCATAGGATAATTTCTTCTCGGAAGTGTACTAAGTCTCGGAAGAAGCGATTGAGGTTATCTCAGATCTACTTCCGAAGCACTTAATACTTTCCACTTGAAAGCAACATGTATCTTCGGAAGCAATTTATTTACCTTCGGAAGTACATTTGCCTTCGGAAGAACTTTACCTTCGGAAATACCTTATACTCGGAAGAAGATTTTACTGTGTAACGGAAATCTTTTGGGCCCCACTCTGTAAAAAGTAAAGATTTTGTTAATGATGTCGGATTATTTAAATGGCTTAACCTTACCGCCCCTGTCACATCATCCTCTGAACCCTCACATCATCTTATCCAAACCACCCTTTAAACCGCCATTTCACCCATTTAAATACTTCCGGTTAATCACTTACACTCTTTTTACCAAATTCACTGCCCTAAAAGCTTTCTTCTTCTCCAATTTACCTCTCTCAGAACTTTCCTCTGCTATCTTTCTCAAATGGCTCTAAACCCTCAGCACAACCAGGTCGCACTCCTTGACTCTTCAAGGGATGCTGACTTCTCTGATATTATCTCTTTCTTAGCCCAATCTTCATACTACACAGCACTGACCGTAAACCCTACCATTTACACCAACCAAATGTCCGAATTTTGGGCAAATGGTCGGATTGAAACCCTAAATGGGGTTCGTGCTATCAGGTCAAGTGTTTGTGGCCAAGAGTTGGTCATTACTGAACAAATCATCAGGGAGCATCTTGAGCTCCATGATGAAGGCGCACCGACGGAATTCCCCAAATCTGAGTTAGATACTCTTATCTCCAAATGGGATACGGTGGAGATGTAAGCAGGTCTACAGTCTACAAATTCAACTTCTCCTACAAGTGGAAGTTCCTGCTACATGTGGTTCTTCACTGCCTATCTAACAAATCCGGGGGATGGGATCAAATTCCCTATGAACTCGGGTGTCTAGTTCATGGGTTGGTACAAGGCCTGCGCTTCAACTACTCAAGGTTTGTGCTGACTAACCTCATGGGAAATCTGCAAAGGGACACATTCTTTATGTATCCCAGATTTCTACAGCACATAATCAACTGCGAGCTAGATCAGGTAAGCTTGTCTGTGCAGCTGCTCTGTCTGCTCCCCAAATGAGGCCGACCATCTTCAAAGTCTTGAAGAGAGTGTCTACCAACTACACTGGAAGGGATACCGCACTACTTCCAGGTATGATTGAGCCAATGGCTCCTGGTGACATCCCTGTTAACCCCACAGGTGATGAACCCACACCAGCAACTACCCTCACCATTCCAAATCTACCTTCTCCTCCAATCACTGTCACCTACCAGAGACGTACCAAACGAACCCTTGTTCAATCTACTCTGATTGAACAAGCCCCTCCTCTTCAAACCAAAAAGGCTAGAGTGGAACAAGGGGCTCCCACTCAGCCAGAGGTCCACCAATCCTTCACTATTGACCTCAATATGGGTCTTGAGTCTCCTCAGTCTCAGACCCATGAGCCCATAATCCCAGCTGATAGCCCTCAGGGTGAGTCTCTATACTCCCCTGAGCAGCCACCAAGGGACAGCTCAATGCCTTTTGACATTGATCAAAGTCCCGGGTCCTTAGGTCTTCATTCCTTTTCTTTTACTGACCTATTGACCGGAGCTGGTGAAGAGACTATGTCTCTCAAGGCGATGAAGTTGATCCACTACACCCTATTAAGGATCAACAGAGCCTAGAGAAACCTCTTGTCTCTAGCCCACACCAGCAAAGCCCTACTGAGGTGAGTCCCACTGATGTGGAGGGGACTCATGTAGATTCAGCTGCCACTACTGAAGGAGCCTCATTGGATCCTCAGGACAGTGGTAACGATAGTCAGACTGAATCTACGGCAACCATGCCCTATGATGCCTCTGAAAGAGACATCATTGTGCAAGGGAACCAGGGTGCCAAGAAACCACATCTGGTGGTGAGGATGAACATACTAGGTATGTTACCTCATCTCCCCGTGATTCTTCCAAAAGAAGATGAGGGAAGAATGAAACTCACAATAAGAGACCTACTTTCTAAAGTCTCAAACCTTGAATCAAAGGTTAAGACTTTAGAGGATAGGTCTGCCACTCAGCAACTTGAGATTGAAAGTCTCAAGGTCAAACTAGCTGAGAAACAGATTGAGAGATCTGTTAGGCATGTACCAGTTCAAGTCTCCTTGACCTCTTCCTCTAGCTCATCTACCTCTCAAGATGATGCTACCAAAAAGGGGGAGAATGTTGAGGAACAAAGCCAAAGACAGGATTCCATCAGTCAAGCTCTTACTTCTTTGAGCTCAAGACAACAAGCTGCCATCTTCCCTGAGCCTCCTCCAGTTGTGTTTCAAGTGGATCAAAGGATGCTTCAGGATCTAAATAGGATCTTCAACAAGTTCCTTTTAGAGTCCCTAATTGATCAACCCAGTCCGGATATGTCTGTGATTTACTTTGGAGCTCAAGAGCTTCAGAGGTTGAATGCACCTCCTACCACTGTTGAGGAAGTTGGTCAACCTAAGGCCCAAGTGGAACCTGAGATTGATTTCGAAGGGGAAACTAGGACTGATGGCCCAGCAACTGAAACAGTTGGGACAGAAGGTGTGTTTTCACAGGCTTCCGAAGCACAATTCGAAGCCTCGGAAGAACCAACACAAACTTCCGAAGCTGAAATTGCTGCTGCGGAAGGACTGTTCTCTCTTTCCGATGATCTAATAGTCACAGATGCAATTCTGGAACTTGCATCTGAGGTTAATAGGGAGGACTTTCTCAGCCAACCACTAGCTATTACATCTGCATTGACCTCAGCTCCTACCTCCACCATCCAACCTGAATCTTCTACCCAAGAACCACCAAAGTCTAGCACTTCCGAAGACATTAAAGGCAAAAGGAAGATGACTTCGGAAGAGCTTCAGGAAGAAGAAAGGTTGGAGAGAAACTTAAAAGGAAAGGAAGACTGCCAACTGGGAAACTGTTAGCTGCAAGTTCAAAAGCAGCTGCAGCCAACCAAGAGGCAATCAACAATAGAAGAAGGGTGGAGGTAGGTAATGATAGACTTGTCAGTCTAGGGGCTGCTTCGGAAGATGTACTCCTGCTACCATTAGAGGAGCTGATAGAGCTTGAAAAGGCAACCTTGCTGCAAAGACAGCAAAAAGAAGAAGCTGCAAGGTTGGCCTTGGAAGAAGAAAGGCTGAGAAAAGAAAGAGAAGCTGATCTGCAGCTCAGGAGAGAAAGGATCACTTTCCTACTCTCCAGAGGATTCTCTCAAGAGGAGGTCTCCACACAATAGTGACACGATCTTATGGCTCTTTAACAAAGAGCAAGATCAAATGGAGAAGGAGAGAAAGAGAGCTGCAAGGGAGAAGCTGGTAGAGAAGAAGAAGAAAGAAAGAAGAAGAGGCTGGACTGTCTGCCGCCAAGAAGATAGGTGAGAAAGCTTGGATGAAGAACTATCTTAAAGCTCATGGCTTCTCTGGCAGGCAAGTGGGTCCAATGTCTGAGAAGACTCTCCAACGACATGTCAGTGACATCAAGGCTGACATTCGTGCGGGGAGAAGAAAGGAGATGTATAGAAGGGGACAGGGGATGACCTTCAAAGCCACCCCTCAGCCCAATATCCAAACCCAACATCAACCTGAACCAATACCCTTTCCCTTCCCAATCAAAACTGAACCTGAACCTTTCACCCCTGAACCTACACCATCACAACTACCAACTCCCTCACCAACCACCTAAACTACCCATCATCCAACCTAAAACCTTACCCAGAACCCAAACTCCTAAACCTACCCAACAACCAATCAAACCATCCCCTCAGCCTTCCAAACATCTCTCTATGGAGGAATTCAAGGCGATCAAAACCAAGCTCATCAACTGCACTACTCTGAGCGACATCTCATGTGAGGAGGATACAGTCAACCTGACTTATGTTGATGGATCCTCAAGTTCCCTCACAAGAGATGAGTTTCTTGATCTGCCAAGAGGAACTTTGGACCAAGCCGCAAGACTCCTTGGCCTCAATTCAGATACATTGAATGAGGAAGAAAAGAAGCTGAGGAGAAGGCTGGTGACTCTGCTGGACACAAAGAAAGGAGATAGGGTACCAAGACAATCTCTTGTACCCAGAAAGAAGATAGTCCAGTGGAGGTTCGAAGACTCTTCTCACAACTTTGTTGTTGAGAGAGAGAATGGTGAGATTAACAGGCTGAATGCCTCATCTCTGCTACACTTAAGCAGATTTGATATTGCTGAGTTAGCAGAGAAACCATTCTCCAACCCCTCAAACTCCGATGTAGCTGCTCACATCAGAAATCATCTAGGCAGCCTTCACATGGCCGAGCTCACTGCAAGAAGCAAGGTCGAAGAGGAGTCAAAACTGAGAGAGGAGGAGGAAAGGAAAGGATCAGCAATCAAAGGCAAAGCCTTTCTTCAAATGGTTGAAGGTCCTGAACTTGAGTCCATAGTTAGATGGGAGTATGACTACAACTCCCGTCAACTAACTCTCTTCAGGGGGTCACAACAAAGGGTACATGTCATTCAAAGTGATAGACTGGATCTCCTATCCACGAATGACTTGTACAAGCTTCTCAGCACCACTTCCGGGAAGAACAGAGAGACAGACAAATATCTTTTGTCCCTGGTGCTGAAAACTTTGAGAAGTAGAGATAAGTGAAGTTTTGGTAGCATCAGCCTAGGGGGAGTTTGTTGGATCAAGAGAGGCTGTTGCAACCAAAACCATATCACTTAGAAGATTTTGTGTACAACATACAAAGGACTTCCGAAGCCAAGTGTGGGACTTCCGAAGGAAGAAGGAGCTTTTCCGAACTCTAAGTGTAAAATACACTTCCGAAGGAAAACTCCAACTTCCGAAGATAAAGAAGTACTTCCGAAGAATCAAGACTTGAAGACAAAGTTCTGAAGTCAACTTCCGAAGTATAAAGAAGTCATTAAAGCCTCGGAAGCATAGAAGCATCTTCCGAAGTATAAGTGGCTTCGGAAGAACTTGTTCTTCCGAAGCCAGTTAACCTTCGGAAGACACTTCTATTATCCAGTAGACATAAGTATGGTCTGTCTGACAGTCCGCTGCAAATCTCTGAGATACTGCATGGCGTTTTCTCAAAAGCCATGTAGTTGACCATACTTTAATCTACTGTTTACCTTTTTATGTTAAGTACAGTTGCCATCTTTAGTTGGTGACAAAAGGTAAGTCATGGACATGTCATGACTACCATATCTTAGATAATACTTTATCTAAGATACCTTAACTATAGCATTGTAGTATATGCTTTAGTCGTAGGTTTCCAGCTGGTATCAAGTATAACCGGCTGTAGGATCTAGTATATATAAGTTTCTCATTGTAACTCATGTTCTATGCATGTAAGTGTCTTGTAATCTTGAGTTGAGAAGTAATATATACAAGTACCTTGAAAATAATCCTGCTTGTTGCTTTGATTACTTATTATATTATTATCAACTCTTGTTAAAGGCATTGCTTCATCTTGTTTGAGTGATATTATAAGTGAGTTTGAGAGAAATACAAGTGTTAAGTGACAAAACCCGATCCTGCAATTGGTATCAGAGCAATGCCTTTAACAAGAGTTGATAATAATATAATAAGTAATCAAAGCAACAAGCAGGAGTATTTTCAAGGTACTTATATATATTACTTCTCAACTCAAGATTACAAGACACTTACATGCATAGAACATGAGTTACAATGAGAAACTTATATATAATAGATCCTACAGCCGGTTATACTTGATACCAGCTGGAAACCTACGACTAAAGCATATACTACAATGCTATAGTTAAGGTATCTTAGATAAAGTATTATCTAAGATATGGTAGTCATGACATGTCCATGACTTACCTTTTGTCACCAACTAAAGATGGCAATTGTACTTAACATAAAAAGGTAAACAGTAGATTAAAGTATGGTCAACTACATGGCTTTTGAGAAAACGCCATGCAGTATCTCAGAGATTTGCAGCGGACTGTCAGACAGACCATACTTATGTCTACTGGATAATAGAAGTGTCTTCCGAAGGTTAACTGGCAGCCACTTATACTTCGGAAGATGCTTCTATGCTTCCGAGGCTTTAATGACTTCTTTATACTTCGGAAGTTGACTTCAGAACTTTGTCTTCAAGTCTTGATTCTTTGGAAGTAACTTCTTTATCTTCGGAAGTTGGAGTTTTCCTTCGGAAGTGTATTTTACACTTAGACTTCGGAAAAGCTCCTTCTTCCTTCGGAAGTCCCACACTTGGCTTCGGAAGTCCTTTGTATGTTGTACACAAAATCTTCTGAGTGATATGGTTTTGGTTGCAACAGCCTCTCTTGATCCAACAAAAAATGTTGAGGAACAAAGCCAAAGACAGGATTCCATCAGTCAAGCTCTCACTTCTTTGAGCTCAAGACAACAAGCTGCCATCTTCCCTGAGCCTCCTCCAGTTGTGTTTCAAGTGGATCAAAGGATGCTTCAGGATCTAAATAGGATCTTCAACAAGATCCTTTTAGAGTCCCTAATTGATCAACCCAGTCCGGATATGTCTGTTATTTACTTTGGAGCTCAAGAGCTTCAGAGGTTGAATGCACCTCCTACCACTGTTGAGGAAGTTGGTCAACCTAAGGCCCAAGTGGAACCTGAGATTTATTTCGAAGGGGAAACTAGGACTGATGGCCCAGCAACTGAAACAGTTGGGACAGAAGGTGTGTTTTCACAGGCTTCCGAAGCACAATTCGAAGCCTCGAAAGAACCAACACAAACTTCCGAAGCTGAAATTGCTGCTGCGGAAGGACTGTTCTCTCTTTCCGATGATCTAATAGTCACAGATGCAATTCTGGAACTTGCATCTGAGGTTAATAGGGAGGACTTTCTCAGCCAACCACTAGCTATTACATCTGCATTGACCTCAGCTCCTACCTCCACCATCCAACCTGAATCTTCTACCCAAGAACCACCAAAGTCTAGCACTTCCGAAGACATTAAAGGCAAAAGGAAGATGACTTCGAAAGAGCTTCAAGAAGAAGAAAGGTTGGAGAAACTTAAAAGGAAAGGAAGACTGCCAACTGGGAAACTGTTAGCTGCAAGTTCAAAAGCAGCTGCAGCCAACCAAGAGGCAATCAACAATAGAAGAAGGGTGGAGGTAATTGATAGACTTGTCAGTCTAGGGGCTGCTTCGGAAGATGTACTCCTGCTACCATTAGAGGAGCTGATAGAGCTTGAAAAGGCAACCTTGCTGCAAAGACAGCAAAAAGAAGAAGCTGCAAGGTTGGCCTTGGAAGAAGAAAGGCTGAGAAAAGAAAGAGAAGCTGATCTGCAGCTCAGGAGAGAAAGGATCACTTTCCTACTCTCCAGAGGATTCTCTCAAGAGGTGTTGTCTCCACACAATAGTGACACGATCTTATGGCTCTTTAACAAAGAGCAAGATCAAATGGAGAATGAGAGAAAGAGAGCTGCAAGGGAGAAGCTGGTAGAGAAGAAGAAGAAAGAAGAAAAGGCTGGACTGTCTGCCGCCAAGAAGATAGGTGAGAAAGCTTGGATGAAGAACTATCTTAAAGCTCATGGCTTCTCTGGCAGGCAAGTGGGTCCAATGTCTGAGAAGACTCTCCAACGACATGTCAGTGACATCAAGGCTGACATTCGTGCGGGGAGAAGAAAGGAGATGTATAGAAGGGGACAGGGGATGACCTTCAAAGCCACCCCTCAGCCCAATATCCAAACCCAACATCAACCTGAACCAATACCCTTTCCCTTCCCAATCAAAACTGAACCTGAACCTTTCACCCCTGAACCTACACCATCACAACTACCAACTCCCTCACCTCAACCACCTAAACTACCCATCATCCAACCTAAAACCTTACCCAGAACCCAAACTTCTAAACCTACCCAACAACCAATCAAACCATCCCCTCAGCCTTCCAAACATCTCTCTATGGAGGAATTCAAGGCGATCAAAATCAAGCTCATCAACTGCACTACTCTGAGCGACATCTCATGTGAGGAGGATACAGTCAACCTGACTTATGTTGATGGATCCTCAAGTTCCCTCACAAGAGATGAGTTTCTTGATCTGCCAAGAGGAACGTTGGACCAAGCCGCAAGACTCCTTGGCCTCAATTCAGATACATTGAATGAGGAAGAAAAGAAGCTGAGGAGAAGGCTGGTGACTCTGCTGGACAAAAAGAAAGGAGATAGGGTACCAAGACAATCTCTTGTACCCAGAAAGAAGATAGTTCAGTGGAGGTTCGAAGACTCTTCTCACAACTTTGTTGTTGAGAGAGAGAATGGTGAGATTAACAGGCTGAATGCCTCATCTCTGTTACACTTAAGCAGATTTGATATTGCTGAGTTAGCAGAGAAACCATTCTCCAACCCCTCAAACTCCGATGTAGCTGCTCACATCAGAAATCATCTAGGCAGCCTTCACATGGCCGAGCTCACTGCAAGAAGCAAGGTCGAAGAGGAGTCAAAACTGAGAGAGGAGGAGGAAAGGAAAGGATCATCAATCAAAGGCAAAGCCTTTCTTCAAATGGTTGAAGGTCCTGAACTTGAGTCCATAGTTAGATGGGAGTATGACTACAACTCCCGTCAACTAACTCTCTTCAGGGGGTCACAACAAAGGGTACATGTCATTCAAAGTGATAGACTGGATCTCCTATCCACGAATGACATGTACAAGCTTCTCAGCACCACTTCCGGGAAGAACAGAGAGACAGACAAATATCTTTTGTCGCTGGTGCTGAAAACTTTAAGAAGTAGAGATAAGTGAAGTTTTGGTAGCATCAGCCTAGGGGGAGTTTGTTGGATCAAGAGAGGCTGTTGCAACCAAAACCATATCACTTAGAAGATTTTGTGTACAACATACAAAGGACTTCCGAAGCCAAGTGTGGGACTTTCGAAGGAAGAAGGAGCTTTTCCGAAGTCTAAGTGTAAAATACACTTCCGAAGGAAAACTCCAACTTCCGAAGATAAAGAAGTTACTTCCGAAGAATCAAGACTTGAAGACAAAGTTCTGAAGTCAACTTCCGAAGTATAAAGAAGTCATTAAAGCCTCGGAAGCATAGAAGCATCTTCCGAAGTATAAGTGGCTTCGGAAGAACTTGTTCTTCCGAAGCCAGTTAACCTTCGGAAGACACTTCTATTATCCAGTAGACATAAGTATGGTCTGTCTGACAGTCCGCTGCAAATCTCTGAGATACTGCATGGCGTTTTCTCAAAAGCCATGTAGTTGACCATACTTTAATCTACTGTTTACCTTTTTATGTTAAGTACAGTTGCCATCTTTAGTTGGTGACAAAAGGTAAGTCATGGACATGTCATGACTACCATATCTTAGATAATACTTTATCTAAGATACCTTAACTATAGCATTGTAGTATATGCTTTAGTCGTAGGTTTCCAGCTGGTATCAAGTATAACCGGCTGTAGGATCTAGTATATATAAGTTTCTCATTGTAACTCATGTTCTATGCATGTAAGTGTCTTGTAATCTTGAGTTGAGAAGTAATATATACAAGTACCTTGAAAATAATCCTGCTTGTTGCTTTGATTACTTATTATATTATTATCAACTCTTGTTAAAGGCATTGCTTCATCTTGTTTGAGTGATATTATAAGTGAGTTTGAGAGAAATACAAGTGTTAAGTGACAAAACCCGATCCTGCACGTTCCTTCATCTATTTTAGATGAATTCCAAGGAAGAAATCCATCTTTCCTATGGAACTCATCTCAAGTTTCTTCTTCATAATGCTCTCAAAGTCTCTGCACATTTGGTCATTTAAGGAATCAAATATGATGTCATCAACCTAGACTTGGACGAGCAAAATGTCTTTCCCAGACTTCTTTATGAATAAAGTCTTGTTAATGGTGCCTCTAGTGTAGCCATTTTTCAAGAGAAATTGAGACAAAGTCTCATACCACAACTTAGGTGCTTGGTGCAGCCCATATAGAGCTTTATCCAACTTGCACACATAGTTGGGGTGCTGTGGATCTTCAAATCCTAGAGGTTGACACACATAGACTTCCCTATCTATATCGCCATATAGAAAGGCACACTTGACATCAAATTGGTAGACAGTAAAATTCCTGGATGTAGTATAAGCAAGAAAGATCCTCACTACTTCAATTCTTGCAACTAGTGCAAAGACATCAGTGTAATCAATTCCTTCCCCTTGGGTGTATTCTTGAACTACTAGTCTTGCCTTGTTCTTGATTATCAAGGCTCTATCATCTCTCTTGTTCTGAAGACCCATATATACTTTGTCTTTGAAAGATTTCAGAGAAAACCTTTTGTAACATGGCTTAGATTGATTTAACAAAAGACATTGCATATTTAAAAATGTTTTCAAAGGAGATAGACTAATCAATGTTTATCTTCCCAAGCTGTAATGGGATACTTAAATCTTTGTTCATCAAAGGCTTTGGTGAAAAAATTAACATATTGATCATTTGAATCAACTTTGATTAGCTTAATTAGATTTTTCTCATGAATATCTCTTATGAAATGATACCTGATGTTAATATGCTTTGTCTTGGAGTGCTTCTTTGGATTTACAGTAATGGAGATAGCACTATTAATGTCAAGGTGGATAAGAGTGCTTATAAAGTCGAATCCATAGTCTAGCATTGATTTTGAATCCACAGCAACTGGGCACAACAACTTGCAGCAGCAATGTATTTAGCTTTAGCAGTAGATGTAGAGACACATGATTGCTTCTTGCATTGCCATGAGATAATCCTTCCACCAAGAAATTGACATCCTCCTGATGTTGATTTCTTGTTGATGTTGCAGCCGCCATAGTCACTATCAGAATAACCATACATATTAAATTTGTTGTTCCTTGGATACTAAAGGCTATTTTAGGTGCTCCTTTAAGGTATCTAAGGATTCTATTGGCAGCAACTAGGTGAGACACCTTTCGAGCAGCCTCATATCTTGCACAAATGCATGTGGCAAACATGATATCAGGTCTACTTGCAGTGAGATACATCAGAGACCCGATGATTGCCCTATACTGATGCTGATCAGTATCCTCCCCATCAGAGTCAGGACAAAGTTTATGGTTTCTGGGTATGGGTGTCTTGGCTGGCTTACAATCTTTCATATCATATCTTTCTAAGATGTCAGATACATACTTAGATTGATTGATAAAGAACCGTTCCATCATCTGATTTACCTGAATTCCAAGGAAGAAATCCATCTTTCGTATGGAACTCATCTCAAGTTTCTTCTTCATAATGCTCTCAAAGTGTCTGCACATTTGGTCATTTAAGGAACCAAATATGATGTCATCAACCTAGACTTGGACGAGCAAAATGTCTTTCCCAAACTTCTTTATGAATAAAGTCTTGTCAATGGTGCCTCTAGTTCAGGAGAAATTGAGACAAAGTCTCATACCACAACTTAGGTGCTTGGTGCAGCCCATATAGAGCTTTATCCAACTTGCACACATAGTTGGGGTGCTATGGATCTTCAAATCCTAGAGGTTGACACACATAGACTTCCCTATCTATATCGCCATATAGAAAGGCACACTTGACATCAAATTGGTAGACAATAAAATTCTTGGATGTAGTATAAGCAAGAAAGATCCTCACTACCTCAAGTCTTGAACTGGTGCAAAGACATTAGTGTAATCAATCCTTCCTCTTGGGTGTATCCTTGAACTACCAGTCTTGCCTTGTTCTTGATTATCAAGGCTCTATCATCTCTCTTGTTCTGAAGACCCATTTGGTGCCTATTGGTACTTGACCGGATGGTAGCGGACATAGGTTCCAAACCTTTTGTGTTTTGAAATGAAGCAATTCCTCTTGCATTGATTCAACCCAGCTACTATCCTTTAAGGCTATTCTACTTTCTTGGGTTCCATATGAGCCAAAAAGCATGAGTACATGCACACATTCCTATTGTGAAATGTCCCCTTGTTCTTACACCTTCAAAAACTTTTCCTATGATGTTCTCAGCTGGATGAGTGTTGTGGATCCTGAGTCTGGGAATCACCTCCAGTTACAAAGATAGATCCAAGTTTGACATATTTTGCTTAAGAGCTTGAACACTTAGACCAGCTGTCGTTTCAAACTCATTTAATGAAGACTGATTGAATAAATGGGAAACACCATCATCATCTGTGGGCTGTGAAGCAGCATTAACAGTTTTTTGTTCCTTCAAGATGCTACTTCCATTAGCTTGGTGTTGTGCAGTGTCACCAGATGAGTTTTGAGGCTCACTAGGTGGACCACTAGTTGAATCTCCACTATCTCTTGAAATAATTATGCTGGCAGATCTTAAGATAGTGGGAGCTTGATCTTCAGCTACTATTGGAGAACTTGAACAAGGTCTGGGTAACTAAAACAGTTGATCATCATCAAAGTCACTTTGATTATGTGTTTTAGCTGAAACATTCTCACAAGATGGTTTAGAATAGTTGGGAAACAATTCTAAGTCAAAAATATGATCAGGGCCATTCCCCCTAACACAAGGAGTGTGCTTATTGACAACAATGTAAGAATATTCCTCAAATTGTTGATTTTGGATGTTATAAACTCTATAAGCAATAGAGTTACAAGAATATCCAACAAAGATAGCATCATCAGACTTTTCAGTAATTTTTTCCAAATTGTCCTTTATGTTATGTATGGTACACCTGCTACCAAAAGACCTTAGAAAGCCAATGAATGGTGGCCTCTTGTTCCATAGCTCATAAGGGGTTTTTCCAAGTGGCTTAACTACAAGAACCATGTTCCGCACATAGCATGCAGTGTTGACTGCCTCTGCCCAGAATGTTAGAGGCAGCGTTGAATCAGCTAACATGGTCCGAGCGGCCTCAATCAGTGTCTTATTCCTCCTCTCAACAACACCATTTTGTTAAGTAGTTTTGAGAGCACTGTATTGTCTAACAATCCCTTTTATTACATAATGACTCAAGAACGTGATTCTTAAAATTAGTCCCTTGATCACTTCTAATAATCTTAACCTTGTGATCAATTTAATTTTCAATTTTATGAATAAAAGATTTTAACGTTATACCAGTTTCATCTTTAGTTCTTAAAAAGAAGACCCATATAAATCTTGTAAAATCATCAACAATCACAAGGCATTATGATTTCCTTCCAATGCTCATTATAGTTGTGAGACCAAATAGATGCATGTGCAATAAATGGGTGGTGATATAGTTAACAACTGATGCTCTGTGTTGCTTCTCTTTCAGGCATGCAACACAATTATCTTTGCAGAAAAATTCCTTTTTAGGCAAACCACGTACCAAGTTATTTTTAACCAATTTGTTTATTTTTTTAAAATTGACATGACACAAACGTTTATGCCATAGTGTTGATTCATCACCATCATATTTGGAAAGAAAGCATGATACTTCACCCCGTGGGGAAGCATTGTTCATATCTAGCTTGTACATATCCCGTTTCTTGGGACATCTAAGAAGCACCAGTTCCTAAGGAATGGGCATCCCTAGTCTGTGGATAATGCACTTATGTTTTGTGTAAAGCATTGATGCTTTTGATCACAGAATTGAGAAACACTTAACAGGTTGTGTTCAAGTTGTTTGACAAAGTGTACTTTGTCAACTTTTAACTTGTCGTTGGATACACTTCCTCTGCCAAAAATGTATCCTCCAGCCTCACCTCCAAATTGAACAGAACCTCCATCAAAATGTTGAAATTGTTGAAGGAGAGATATGTTCCCTGTGTCATGTGCCTGGAGCATCCACTGTCTACAATCCATAAATTATTGTTCTTGTCATATGGATGTCCCTGCACATAAGGTGAAAAGGTTAGTTTTTATTGGAAACCCAAGCCTTGTTGGTCTTGGGCTTTTCCAATGATGAAGATGATATTGAACCAAAATTTATGAATGGGGGTTCAATAGGTGTTTGTGAAGAAGAGGCTTGGGCTGCTACATCTTCTTTGATCTTCTATTTCATCCCTTGGTTGATCATTGAGGATGAGTTTGATAAAGCTTAAGCAGCATGAAATTCTTTCAAAGCTTCTTTCTTTTCGGAAGAAGTCTTCACCACCTTTACTTCTGAAGCAGTCTTCTTCTAGGATGGCTTCATGGGGACTCTATTGTTTTTTTGAGTCTTGACAGCTTTAACTTCCGAAGCCATTTTCCCTTTCAGAAGAAGGACTTTCTTCCAAAAGCAACCTTGCTTCAGAAACAAGCTTTTCCCTTTTTCATCATTTGAACCATATGATAAGGTCCAAAATGAGAAACCTTTCCTGACTCCTTCACTTTTAACATTGTTTGAATAATCTGTGCTAGCAGAATTGTAGTAATAATCTTTTGCCATGTGGTTTTACAGACCACACATTATGTAACCAATGTTAGTTTTCTAGGAACTTGAGGACTGCTGTTTCTTGTTCTTCTTGTATTTATCAATAGTATTTCCCTTTGTCTTCTGATACTTTTGTTGGATAGGTGTGCTGGTACTACACACCTTTCCATGGTCAGAAGTTCCCACCACCTGGAATCCAGCTAAGATAAACACACCCTTTTGTTTTGGGTCAATCTTCAACTTAGATTCAGCCACTTTCTTGGCAGTTTTTCTAGCTGCCTTAGCCCGGCTTCTTCTACCTTTGGTGGTTTGGGGTTGGTCATCACTGGTAAAAGGGGTTTGGTTTACCTGGTTCTTCCCTGTGATGGTCTCCAAAGTTGCATCACTCTTTGACTCATGGGAAGGTGGGTCAGCAGATGGAACCTCTTGCTATTCAGTACCACACCTTGGTTGTCTAATAGAATCATAAGAGTGTGATGGAGCAATTTAATTGGTTCCCAACCCACCTTTGTTTTGATAACAAAGTTTGAAGTGAGAGGATGATGCAAGAATGGCTTGGAAGTTTTGCTCTAACATAGCATGCTTTCTGGCTTGAGCCTCAGTTGTGACAAGCTAGGCTTGAGACTCAGTCAATTTGGATGTTATATCCTTGATTTAAGTCTTGTAGTTTGTATGTACATGTTTTAACAAGGACAAAATTTTCTCTAACTCATCAATTTTCTTTTGATAATCAGTTTCAGCCCTTTTAAAATCATATTTTAAGATATTTATAGACTCAATATCATGTTTAATTTCCATATTGTAGTCCTGATATAACTTAACCTTAGCCAGGCTGGAGTACAGGGATGTTCATATACCTTGGCATCATCTGTTCCGGCGATGAGTGCTTGAGCAGGAGTCACATCCTTTACCATGAAGCTCCAGTCAACTTCTTGAGCTACAACTGCAGTTTCAGTTGACTTCCCAATGGCTTTAGGTGCAGAGGGATGTGAGGATCCCGGATTTTACTTGGGAGTGTTACATTCCCTTGCAAAGTGACCAAGTTGGTTACAGTTGTAACATTTGGCCTTTGTTTTGTCAAACCCAAACTTGCTGCTAGTTGGGTTTTGAGGGAACTGCCTTCCAGTTCTTTTGAAGAACTTCTTTGCTTGGTAAGTCAGCAAAGCCATTTGTTGGACTATGTCCACATACTCCACATCATCCGGAATGAAGCACTCTAGATCATCAAAGCAATAGTGATGATCACCAGAGTACCCACTTCGTGAGACAAAGGCACAACTGTCCTGAAAAGAACCTTGCTGGGCCTGTTAAGACCTTGGAGTCTCAGGAAATATGATGTAAGGTCCTGAAGAACAAGATGGTTGCTGAGAATATGTCAGGTGCTGCTGAGGTTGGAGGTCCTGAGCCTTCAGCAACCATTAAAGTGTTGCTAGCAAGAAGGCTTGAAGGTTTGCTCATCTGATGGCCTTTCTTGTTGTCCATCTCTACATGGTATCCATCAAGGATGCCTATAGTTCACTCATGGTGAGGGAATTCAAGTTTTCAGTTCTCTTGATAGAGACACAGTAGAACGTCCACTCATTTGGGAGTGCATTCATGAATTTTCGAGTAAGATCTCTTAATTCAAGAGCAATTCCCACAGACTGAATGGAAGAAATAAGATCCATGTACTTGAAGTATAGCTGGCTTAGGGTCTTTCCAGCAATGTAAGTGAAGTTCTCGAACTTCTGCTTTAGTGAATCTTTCTTTGAGTCATTGGAGCTATTGTACATTTGAGATAATGCATCAAACAGTTCTTTGGCTGACCTGCAGTACTCAAACCCCCACCATAATGGAGTTGGGTATAGTAGTCATAAACAGTCATGGCATTACTATCAATGCCCATCTTATTTCGGTCTTTATTAGAGTAGTGTTCAACGGCCTTTTCTATCATGGCACCGTTTCCACCTGGTGCAGCCACCTTTGGTTTGTAAGGACCATTGACAATAGATTGCTGCCTTTTTTCATCTTGATACCTGATGAAGCCTTTTATGCGTCTGCTCCATGATCTTAAATTTTTAGGGGTGATGATTGGTGCTTTAGTCATCGTCCCTATCTCAACTTCAGACTTTTGGTTGAGGGACATTTTTGAGTGTGGTAAAAGGAAGAATGAAAAACAAGTTGATTTGGATGGTAAGATCTCACAATCAAGAGCGTAAAATGCTCTGATACCAATTGCAGGATCGATGTTTGTCACTAACACTTTGTTTTTCTCTCAAACTTACTTAATCACACACGGTTTTAGATGAAACAGAATCTCTTCTAAGAGATGATAATAATATAGTAATTAACAAAGAGCTCAACAAAATAATTTTCAAGGTACTTGCATATGTTACTTCTCAACTCAAAGTATTACAAGACTCTTACAAGCATATTACAAGAGTTACAATGAGAAACTATATATATATCACCTATAGCCGGATATACTTTGATACCAACTAGAAACCTATACAAAAGCAAATGCTACAAAGCTAAAAATAAGGTATCTTAGATAATGTCTTGTCTAAGATTTGGTAGTCATGACATGTCCATGACTTACCTTTTGTCACCAACTAAAGTTGGTAACTGTACAAATTGATAAAGGTGAACAATGGAATAAAGTATGGTCAACTACATGGGCTTTTGAGAAAACGCCATGTAGTATATTAGAGATCTGCATTGGAGTGTCAGAAGGACCATACTTATGTCCATTGGTTCATAGCAGTGTCTTCCGAAGGTTAATTGGCTTTGAAAGAACAAGTTCTTGCGAGGCCAATTATACTTCCGAAGAGGTTTACTTCTTCCGAGGCTTGGGGACTTCTACTTCGGAAGTCATTGTCTTGCAATCTTCTAAGTCTTCAACTTCGAAAGAGAAGAATTTGTCTTCAAAAGTTGGAGTTTTCCTTCGGAAGTTGTTCTTGAATTTTGTCTTTGGAAGAACTCCTTTTCCCTTCGAAAGTTCCACACTTAGCTTCGGAAGTCCTTTATTTGCAGCACTAAAATTCTCTAAGTGTTTGGTTTTGGTTGCACCAGCCTTTCTAGATCCAACATAGGGCGATTGGAAGAATGAGATGGAGTGAGGTGAAGAAGTTGGTGATCGAGGAGTTCTGTCCTCATAGGGAGTTAGACAAGGTGGAGAGGGAGTTCCTGCAGCTGGAGGCGGGAACCATGATGCAACAACAATATACCAACAAGTTTAACGAGATGGCACGACTGGTGCCGGATCAGGTGACGCGTGTGTCACGAAAGACTAAAAGATACATTCAAGGCTTGTCGGCAGATATTCGTAGGCACATGATTGCCGCCCGGCCGAGTACGTTTAGGTCGGTGGTTGATCTGGTAGGAAGGCTATATGATGAGCGGGAGGTGGCAGTAGTTGAGGTTAACAGGAAGGATGGTGATAAGAACTGGAATGGGAAGCGGTTTGGACATGGCGGGGCCGCTCTAAACAATAAGGTTGCGAGGGTAGATGACCGGAATGTATCCACACCCGGTGTGGGGTTGAAAAGGTATGGCAAGTGTGGAAGGGAACATATTGATGAGTGTAGGTGGGGATTGAATGTGTGCTTAAGTGTGGAAAGCCTCGCCACATGGCGAGAGAGTTCAAGTTGGTAAGGCATTTTAACTGTGGCGGAGAGGGCCACATGAGCAGGGACTGCAAGAAGCCAAGGGCAGAGAGTTTCGGGGCAGGGAAGAAGGCCGAGATTGAAGGGCAAAAGGCGAGCGCTAGGGCCTTCACGATGACCCAAGACGAGGCTAGGACGGACCCTGATGTTGTGCCAGGTACGTTTCTAGTAAATCAAACTCTTGATTCTGTGTAATTTGATTCTGGTGCTAGTAAGAGTTTTATTTCTGCTTCTTTTTTTGCTCAATTTCCTGTTAGAAGTAGAAATATTGAGGAGCCCTTCAATGTAGAAACTGCCATAGGTAAGTCTATCATGATTTCTGAACTAATAGAAGACTGTGACGTAGAGTTAGAAGGTCGTAAGTTTCCTGCTAGACTATTTGTGATGACCTTAGGCGGGTTTGATTAGTCCTAGGAATGGACTAGTTAGCGGCCTATGAGGCAAATATCGTATGTCACAAGAAGATGATTCGACTAACACCGACTGACAGGAGTTCGGTTACGGTTTACGGTGATCGAGTCACTACGATTCTGAAGGTGATTTCGATGGCGGTGGCGGGAAAGTGCATGAGGCGTGGATGTAGTGCCTACTTGGCCTACATGAAAGAAGTGTACACGTCAATACCACAAGATGTACCAATTGTGTGTGACTTCCCGGACGTGTTCCCAGATGATTTACCAAGGGTGCCACCGGACCGTGAGATAGAGTTTCAAATTTAATTGATACCCGGTGCCCAGCTTGTCGCTAAGGCACCGTATCGTTTAGCTACCTTTGAGATGAAGGAATTGATGGAGCAACTTCAAGAGCTCCTTGATAAGGGATTCATTAGACCGAGTATCTCTCCTTGGGGTACACCGGTTTTATTTGTCAAGAAGAAGGATGGTAGTATGAGGATGTGTATCGACTACCGTGAGTTGAATAAGTTGACGGTGAATAACCGGTACCCGTTGCAGATGATGATGACTTGTTTGATCAACTCCAAGGTACCAGATGGTTCTCAAGGATAGATCTCTGATCTAGTTATCATCAGTTGAAGGTGAAGGAGCAGGATATCCCTAAAATAGCTTTTTGTACGTGTTATGGACACTATAAGTTTCTCGTTATGTCTTTTAGTTTAACTAATGCGCCAACTACTTTTATGGACTTGTTGAATCGAGTGTGTCGGCCGATGTTGGATAAATCAGTGATCGTGTTCATCGATGATATCCTAATTTATTCAAAGAGTGAGGAGGAGTATGCCGATCGCATTCGGGAGGTGTTAGAGACACTATGGAAGGAAAAGTTGTATGCTAAATTCTCCAAATGCGTGTTTTTATTGTGTGAAGTTCAATTCTTGGGTCACGTGGTGAATCTTGAAGGGATTATGGTCGACCCGACTAAAGTTGAGGCAATGATGCAATGGAAGTCTCTTAAGACACTATCCGAGATCCGTAGTTTCATAGGATTGGCCTGGTATTATAGAAGATTCATCGAAGACTTCTCTAAGATAGCTTCCCCATTGACCAAGTTGACCCGTAAAGATATGAAGTTTGTTTGGGGTCAAGAGTAGGAGAAGGCTTTCGAAGAGATAAGGCAATGTTGACTCAAGCTCCTGTCTTGTCATTACTCGAAGGAAGCAAGGATCTGGTAGTCTATTCGGATGCTTCTTACTTGTGATTGGGTTGCGTGTTGACGCAGTGAGGAAAGGTTATAGCCTACGTATCCCGACAATTGAAGGATCATGAGGTTAACTACCCTACTCATGACTTGGAGCTAGCAGCTGTGGTCTTTGCATTAAAGATTTGGCCACGCACTATTTATATGGGATGAAGTGCACTATCTTCATAGACCACAAGAGTTTGAAGTACTTCTTTGAGAAGAAGGGCAGAGGCAATGGTTAGAACTTATAAAGGATTATGATTGCGAGGTACATTACCATCCGGGGAAGGCCAACATAATGGCGGATGCCCTTAGCCGAAAGGAGAGGCCTGCACCGATTCGGGTAAAGGCTTATCAATTGGTTATGACATCCGAGTGATGAAGCATGTCAAGGAGTTCCAAGACGAGGCATTGAAAGAAGATCATTTTAACTCCGAAAGGAAGAGAGGTATAGTTGCAGAGTTGGGCAAAAACACTCTAGGTGTTAGAACCCGATTATGATGAATATGGATTCCTCGTTATGGGGATATGTGTGGAAAGATCATGGAAGAAGCTCGTAAGACTCGATACTCTATCCATCCCGATGCTGCAAAGATGTATCAAGATATGAAGAAAGACTATTGGTCACCGGGTATGAAGCGCGACGTAGCTGAGACGTGAGCAGGTGCCTTACTTGCTTGCAAGTGTAGGCGGAGCATCAGAAGCCGTACAAGAAAATCCAACCTTTGGATATACCAAAGTTGAAGTAGGAGCATATCACCATGGACTTTATTATGAAGTTACCACGTACCACGAGAGGGTACGATGCCATATGGGTGATAGTTGACCGTCGGAAGAAGAGTGCTCACTTTCTATCAATCCTTGAGACGTATTCCTCCAAGAGGTTAGCAGACTTATTCATCAAGGAGATTGTAACTCGTCATGACGTACCAGTGTCTATTGTGTCTAATCGTGACACCAGGTTTTTGGAAAAGATTTCATGATACTATGGGGTCAGAGAGAACCATTCAGACGCTTGAGGATATGCTTCGGGCATGCGTAATTGATTTTGGAGGAAGTTAGGATGACCACTTACCATTAGCCGAAATCTCATACAATAACAGTTATCATGCCAGCATTGGTATGTCACCTTATGAGATGCTATACGGTAGGAGATGTAGAACACCTGTTTGTTAGGGTGATATTGGTCAGATGGAGTTGGGAAGTATCGAGGTGATCGAGGCTACAACTGAGAAGCTAGAGAGGATCAAAGCCTTAATGAACGCAGCCAAAGATAGGCAGAAGTCGTATGATGTCAAGTGATGAAGACCGATTGAGTTCAAGGTGGGTGATAAGGTTTTGTTGAAGGTCTCACTTTGGAAGGGTATCATTCGGTTCAGAAAACGGGGTAAGTTGAGCCTGAGCTACATAACACCTTTCTGAATCATTACTCGAGTAAGGGAGGTGGCCTATAGTTTGGAGTTACCTGATGAGTTAAGTGGAATTCACCCAACGTTCCATGTATCTCATCTAAGAAAATGCTTGGCTGATGAAGATATGGTCGTACCACTGGAGGACATTGAGGTAGATGAGCGACTCAATTACGTAGAGCAACCAGTGGCGATCATTGATCGAAAGGAGAAGAGATTGCGAAATAAAGTGGTTCCCTTGGTGGAAGCATAGGTTGGGATCCATGTTTACGTGGGAGACTGAAGAAGAAATGAGACAGCATTACCCACATATGTTTGAGAAATAACAAGTGTCGGGGACGAAACCTATATAAAGGGGGTAGACTTGTAACACCTGGAAAATTTAAAAGGAAAGAAAAAGTGAATAATAAAAGAAGGAAAAGAAATAAAACCCAAGTAGAGGGGTTAAAGGTGTAAAAAGGTACAAATGAAATAATAATATATTTTGTACAAAAAGGTGATATGGCCGCCCATATCACCTTGCACATCACTTTTGTCCGGATTTTTGAGAGAAAAAGTAGAGAATTTTCGGGTTTTTCGAAGAAGAACAAGAAGAAGCTGAATTTGAGGTAAGAATTTGGTGTTTTATGTGTTCTTGATTGGTTTATAGCCTCGGGTATGTGCTTATTTAAGTTTGTATGTCCGGGTTGTGTGTTTTAGTGGGTTTTTAGGTGTTTGAATTCCTTTTTGCATTCAGGTTTGAAGAAGTCTTGCCTGAAAGTTGTCAAAGGTTAGTTCTAGATCCCCTATTTTAAATGTTTTAAACTTCTTTGGAGATGGAAATGCATGTATGTATGTTTTTATAAAAATGGGTATTTATACCCGTATGTATGCGTGTGTGCATTGTGGGTGGGTGCATGTTTGGGTTGATTTATGGTTGTGTTTATGTTATGGGCATGTTTTTTGTTGCTTAAAATCTTAGAACTAAGCTTAGAACATGTTCAGATATGATTTGGGGACTGAAATGATGTTGGTTAGTAAAAGTTAGTTGCTGATGCGCCTAAGTCCCCATGCGCCTGAAGTTCATGCGCTCAAATAGTTCCCATGTGCCTAGGATTATGCCGGAATTGACTAAGTGTTCCCATGCGCCCAACTTCCCATACGCCTAAGTGCCCATGCGCCTAAGTCAGGCTCATGCGTCTGCATAGTGCCCATGCGCCCAACTTTCCCCATGCGCCTAAGGATTCATGCACCTTGTGTGTTCCCGGTATGAACGGGATCGTTGAGCTTGGATCTTAGGATTCATATTGATGATAATAAAAACTTGAATGATTCGATGCTAAAATAATAATAATGATGATGAACATGATGAACACATTGTTTAATGTTTGATGTTTATTGCGTTGATGTTGAAATCATCATACATGGTGGATGATGATATAATGATATTACCCTTGGTGGAGAATTATTCACATTACAATGCTTAAATTGACACCTAATGAACATGAATAATCGGTTAAGACATTATGGAATTGATGGATTGAAAAGTTGAAATTATACAGACTTGTCGCATGCGATTAGTTCTTGGGATATGAACAGACGCGAAACGTTTTCAAAATAACTAGAAGTTGTCGCGTGGAAAGTTTTTTTGTCGCGCGACAAGTTGAAGTCAGTTTAAAATTCAAATTCACGCGACAACAAGACTTTTCACACAAACAGGTTAATTCTCAAATTTTGAAGATCATGCAATTATTGAACTGTCGCGCGAAATGTCCAAAATTAACAAAATTTTTCCAAGTGTTGTTCTTTTCAATTCTTAATTTTTAATGTGTACTTATAATGTTTGTTTAATGTTTCAAATGGCTAGACCGATTGTTTTTAACAAAAACCATAATGCTATTGCATATCTAAAAGATGTTCCAGAAGATAAAGCTTTATTCCTATCATTGATTGAAGGATTGAAGACGTCTTGGATATTTCACGCTATTTCAGCTAATCCTGTTATAAACACAGATGTGATAGATGAGTTTTGGCAAATAGCTATTAATGAGATAGATGTTGAAGGAGAGCTTTGTATTATAGCCACAGTGAAAAGGAAAAGAGTTGTTATCACGTGCCAAAGTGATCAACAGTGTTTTACTATTAGAAGATATTTCTTATGCACCAATCAAGATAAATGATGAAGCTGCCAAGGATTTCCTAGTCCGTATTGGTTACAGTCATCATTAACCATCTTTGGAGAAGTAATTGCCTCCTTTCTAAAAGTACTTGTTTCATGTGGTTATTCATTGCCTCGGCTATCTTAAGGCTGGCATGGACAGTTTAAGTGTCATTTTTGGATCACTACTCGAAGGCCATATTTTCAGAGATGTAGCAGAATGTGATTTTTGCTCCGGGGAAGAAGTTTACTATGTACCCGAGATTTATACAGATGATTGTGAATGCTTCTCATCTTGAGTTAGCCATATCTGATTCATCTACCTATTCAGTTATGGTAATGAAGAAAGATATATTCTCACACCTTATGGGAGCAAGAGGAAATGCTTGGGATGGTTCACATTTTGCCAAGCTTGGATGGTTTATTGATAGTTTCTAAGTTGAGGCACGAAATGAATAGACTGAGACAGCCCAAGAACACAGAGTTGATACAACTGGTATATCGTCTTGTGCTGCTCATGAAGATCCAAGGAGTTGACGTTCTGCTGAAGAATATGTTATATATGACGTTGATACATGGTTAGAAGGAGAATGAGAAGGAGAAGGAGATGATAGTATGACTGATAGTGATCAAGTGGAAACATGCCTTGTGTTTTATAAGAACGTCCCAGAGTGCGTGAAACTCCTACTAAACATAGTGCTAAATATCGTGATGTTGATTTTACACCTGATGACATTCCTATCACTACCCGACACCAAAGGAAGAGAATGGCAAGGGTTACAGGTAAAAGTTCACGTGGGAGGGTAGAGGACATGGTGTGTTGAGAAAACATCGGACCCAAATGACCGCTATGACTACTGAAAATGTACAAATGTCAGATATCCCAGTCATAGTCACTGAGGCAACTACTCCAGTGATTGTCACAGAGTCAACAACTATGACATCTGCTTCTATGCCCACTAGTGATGATGTTTTAAGGACTCCACCAAGACAACAGACATATGATGATATGTTTGGTGATGCTGATTACTTCAATACTACTCCTGAGACACGACCTCAATGTGAATCTTTTCTTTGTCACCCACGAGGTTACGTTGGAATAGAGAGTTAGTACGCTTGAGAAGGAGATGTTAGATAACACAGATTATAGATGATTTGTATCGAAGTATGTACGAGAAAGTTGAAAAGATTAAGAGTTTAGAGAGACAACAATAGATTATATTCCGTTATGTACAGATCATGGAGCATTACTTAAGAGATATCACCTCATGTGTTTATTCATCATTCATACATCAACATATAACTGAGGTTGAAGAATCAAGTGGTCAACAAGATTGCAGGACCGTTTAAGGGCTTTAAGACAATTACAACACAACAACACAATGAGGAGATTAACTAAACTTTAATCAAACAGTGAACTGGGTTAACCAAAGTGATACAAAGAACACAAGTAAAGTAAAGAGACAGAACAAGAGAGTATGGGTTTCAAGGAGGCAGTATATTGCTTTCTCAAGTTCTTTTACAAGTGTTACAAAGCATAAAGAAAGATACAAGAACTTGAAATACTTATACTACAACCTACAGCCGGCTATACTTTGAAAGCCAGCTGGATACAATTGACTAAACACTAACAAAATCAATTGTAGGATCAAAAGGCATATCTGCCTTTTGACCTTGTGACTATGACATGCCATAGCTCACATCCTTATACATTACAAAAAGGATAAAGTACATAAAGTGGAAAGTTACAGACTCAAGACCTCAATGTACAGTTACCAAAAGCATGGACCTTTTCACCAACTCATGTAAGTTGGTGACTTTACAGAGATGCAGCGGAAAAGGTGCTTTATGGAACAGTACATCAGATAAAGCATGTGTACTAAAAGTCTTCGGAAGAAATCTGTCTTCATAGGTTGAAGCTTCGGAAGACTTTGTCTCTGAGGCTTCGGAAGACTTCATGTTTGGCTTCGGAAGATATTGGTCTTGGCTTCGGAAGATTTTACACTTAGAGTATTTTCTAATGCATTGTGTAAAACTTCCGAAGCATTCTTCACTTCAGTACTTAGTGCATGTTGCAGAGACACTTTGGATGTTTTGGGTTGCATCAGACTTAAGGAATCCTTACAAACTCCCCCTAGGCTGATGCTACCAAAACACTTAGAAGATCTTCAGATGTTGGTAGTCTTCAGTACAATCAAGACCATTCCTTTCTTCATTAGATGGTCAGGATCATCAAGACTCTCATAGTATCTTCTCATCTCAAAGAGATCATGCAGAGGTAAGTTGATTATGTCTTGCCAGGAGTAGACATTCTCAACACCTTGATCTCTGATAACATGCCATCTCTCTGGGTTGGTAGAGTAAGTCCAGGACAAGATGGGTGTCTCAGTTGTTAGAGGAGCCACTTGCATAGGAGTTGATTGGGCTGCCTCTTCATGCACTTCCTTAGGTTGATCTGATTCAGCCTGAGGTGTAGAGGTAGATGACTTTGGCTTCTTCTTCTTAGTCTTTGGTTTAGAAGCCATTCTCTTCTTCCTCTTAGATGACTTTAACTGAGAAGACTGGTCTGCAGCACCATGTTGATCATCAGTGTCTTTCTCAGTTGGGTGTTCCTCCCTCACAAGTTCAGAAGGAGAGGGAGTTTGACCCTGCCTTGGATCAGAAGATGAAGCTTGCTGAGGCTCAGCTGGAGGTTCTGGTTGAGGTGTCTCTGGTTGTTCAAACTTGACCTCCACTTCAGGTGGGACTTGACTTGGAAGAGAGTGCAAGTCAATCAGTTCTCCACTCTTAATCTTCTGCTTGATCACCCTTATATGCTCATCCATAGTGGATAGAGACATGGGGCCAAGTCTCCTTCCGGAGAATCCATATAGCTTCAAGAAGCTCATCATTCTTTGTCTGTCAGCAGACTTCTTTGCATTCTTTTGAATGATGGCTCTTGACTTTGCAGCTTCTTCCCTTAGCTTCCTTTTGGTTGTCTTTCTTTCTTTGACTAGCTCAAGCTCAAGTTGCTTTAAGTACTCAAACTCAATGAAGTCATAGGACAGGGGAAGAAGTGCATCTGCCTGATAGAAGCCTGTGGCACTCAGGTAGTTGATCATCTTGATCCTATCTTCTTCTTTATCTACCTGAGGTTCTTGTGGAGCCACATCTTCCTGTGAAGGACTTTCTTGAACTGGAGAGAGAGTGGGAGCATGCTTGTAAAGTCTTTTCTGTCTCTTCTCCTCTTTGAATTGGAGAAGTAACCTTGCATCCTCTTTCTCCTTCATCTCTCTTGACACTTCCATGTCAGCCAGTTCATTTAACTCTTCTAAGGGGAGGGAGATGATTTCATCAATATCATAGTTCCTGGTCTGTAAATAGGTAATCCTGACTGCCCTTAACTCATCATCTTGAGTATTTGGTCTGGGAGCAGCCCTGATTGCAGCTTGCATAAAGCTAGATGACCCAGTAGAACTTTCTCCCCTTAGTCTCCTTTTCCTCTCTCTCTCTTCCTCCTCAATTTCCTCAGGAGTCATTATCCTTTTCCCTTTGTCACCAACAGACCTTTGTGACTCAGGGTGGATTGAGGCTTGGCCTTCATTGCTTGGTGTAGCTTCCATGCTCTGGCCAGAGAGAGGCTGAGAAACACCTTCACCAGCAGGTGTCTCAGAGGGAGTTTGGACCTCTGCAGCAGTTGTTGATGATGAGACAGGGGTCTCAGGTTCTGCCACTGGGCCTTCAGTCAAGGTTTCCCCTATGAAACTAATCTTAGGGTCCACCTCAACATCCAGTTGACCGATGACATTGCCTGATTGCCTAAGTCTCCTTCTTAGAGAGAACTCTGCAAGGATCCTGTCTTGGATTCTTTGAGCCAGCCTGTCAGCTTGTCTTGAATTGCTTGGATTGACAAGTGGCATGTTGACTAAATCCAGTCTTTCATAGAAGTTCAGGTTTTGGAAATGAAAAACTTCTTGTTGACCTTGAACTCTGTGAAGTATAAGGGCTCTTCTGTCATCATCATACCTCCACCTTATGATGTAGTTGCCAGTTCCTTGTGGTGGAGATGATACAGCCCTTGGTATACCTTCCTCAAAGAGACTCCTGATGATTGAGTCTATAGAGTCCACATTAATGTGAACTTGAGGAAGTTGCTGAGAATGCACAACAGCAAGTGAGGATGGTGAGTCCTCTATGTCCATTCTCTGTGAAGAACTCCCAGGTTCTGTGGTTGTAATAACTTTCTCCCCCTTTTTGGTAGCATCACCCACTTGCATACGTGAGATGGAGGATAAGTCAATCACTTCCACAGGTTCTTGTGTTCCTGGTTGAGCTCTCCTTAAAGGTCTCCCAGCTAGTTTTTCCTTTAGATATGAAATCTAAAGTTGCTGATCATTGACCCTGTTATTTAAGGTAGTCACCTGAGATTCCAAGTGACTAACCTTAGAGACTAAATAGGAGCATGTTTTTGACAATTTCTGCACCTTTAGTCTCAAATTCCCCTCATCTTCATCAGAAGAATCATTGGGGGATGAGATGATTGGACCAAAGTCCTCTCTCTCACCACCAGCTTGAGTTTCTTGGCTGCTGGTTTTCCTCTGCTCACTGGCAGCCTCAGTTGAGATGCCAGTGGGCTGAGTTGCCATGGTTGAGGTCTTAATGATGTAATCACTTTCAAAAGTGAGAGCCTCTTCCATATGGACATCCTGAACATGTTCAGAGTGTCCACCTCAGTAATGGGTGACTGATGTGGGATAGACTGAGGAGAGTCAGAGGTACTCATCTCTCTTTGAGTAGGGGAAGAGAAGAGAGACTCATGGTACTCACTGAATCCTAAGTCTTCATCAGTGTAGAAGGATAGGTTGGGAATTGGTTGGTTGAGATCTAAAGGCTGGGGATGGTAGCTGTCCCCTGAAGGTTGTTCACTTGAGTGTTGAGACTCAGAGTGAAGGCTTAAGGCTGTTGGGCTAGTGAGCTCATCAGGGTGAGCATGAGGAACCTCAGCCCTGATAGTTGAAGAGATGGGAGTGGTTTGCTCCTCAGGAGAAGTGGGAGCTCTAGTGTCCACTTCCTCCTGTAAGGTTGAGTATATGGGGCCTGCACAGACTCAATAGTCTGAGCAGGGGTTCGTTTGGATTTTCTTTGGTAGGTGAGGGTGATTTCTGGTCTTTTTAAAGGTAAGGATAAAAGAGGTGTGGGTTCAACACTAGCTTGTGTTGCTAGGTTGTCACCTTGAGCAATGAGCTCTAACATTTTTGGGACTAGGGCTGTTTCTACCCCTGAGAAGCCTACAGTTGGCTTCTTCATTATTTTAAAGATGCCGGGCTTCATCTGTCCCAATTTAAGAATATTATTGTTTCCCTCAACTGTGAGCCCAGTTCACAGTTGAGAATGTGTTGAACATATCTAGGAAACATGTAATACTCTAAGGAGTCTAAGTTTGCAAGTAAATTAGTATAAACAAATTGTGAATACCTGAACTTGACCCCTGAACCATTCCATGAACTATAAAGGAGAGATCCTCAGGAATCTGGTCCCATCCACCATGCTTGTTTGATAAGCTGTGGATAACCACATGGAGCAGGTATTTCCACTGGGATGAGACCTTCCCTTTCCTGAAGGTCTTTACAGAGAAATCTCCTCATAGCCCATCTGCTCAAAGGAATGATTAACAGCTTCCTTTGGGAAGGACACCTCACCTTCTTCATCATCCAGCTGCAAATGTTGGTTAATGATGGCCGGAGTGATGAAGATTGTCCTCCCTTGCACTGTGGCAGACAGTGCCTTCTCCCTATCCATAATGACCTCTTGGCAGGTCTTCCAGAATTCAAGCAAGTGATCCTCATATAGAGTAGGATCAATGGTCAGGGAGGTGAAATAGTTTCTGCGGTTAAGGTTGGCCATTTCAGAAGCTTAAGGGTGAAGAAAGGTAGAAAGCAAAGGCGGTTTAGAGAATTAGGTTAGAGGAATAGTGGAATTGAGGAAGATAGTGGGAAAGAGGGGGAACCGTTGGGTATTTATGTGAAAAGGGATTTGAACCAAAGTTAATGAAAGAGGATAAACTTTGAAATCCGAAGTCGGTCCCACCTCTGAAAAGGTAGTTTACTTTTGCTCAAAAAGTAGTTTTCTTGGAATTCGAAAAGCTTCCGAAGGTAATTTGTCTTCGGAAGTTTTGATTGAAAAAGCTTCCGAAGCTAAAATGGCTTCGGAAGATTTTCCTGAGAGTCTTGAAAATTTTATGCTTCGGAAGAGAAATAAACCCTTGGATGCTTTGTAGAAGAATAAACAAAGCTTCCGAAGGTTAATTTTGCTTCGGAAGGAAAAAGTCCTTAAAAATAAATAAGTGTCTGAGATAAGAATTTTAAGCTTCGGAAGATGAATTTTGACTTCTTCCGAAGGTAAAATCTCTTAGACAGTTATTTATTTTGAAGACATGATTTTTTTCCGAAGATAAAACTTTATCTTCCGAAGTATCAGAAATTTTTTTTTCAAGAATCTAAGGAAAGTCTTCAAAAAAAAGTTTTACTTCCAAAGAAAACATGAGCCTATGAAAGTGATGAACTAGACAACTTAGGACACACATATTTTAAGAAGAAATAATTAGAATTAGTTTTAAGAAAAAGTCTACTCAAAGTTAATCATCCCAATAGCTGATATCAGATACTTAAATCTCTGTTCATCAAAAGCTTTTGTGAACAGATCAGCATATTGTTCATCTGTATGAACTTTGACTAGTTTAATTAATCCCTTTTCATAGTTATCTCTTATTAAATGATACCTGATGTTGATGTGTTTGGTCCTTGAGTGCTGCACAGGATTCTCAGTGATAGAGATAGCACTATTGTTGTCTATGTGGATAGGAGTCTCTTTGAAGTTAAATCCATAGTCCAGCATCTGATTTTGAATCCAAAGCACTTGAGCACAGCAGCTTGCAGCAGCAATGTATTCAGCCTCAGCAGTTGATGCAGACACACAGGATTGTTTCTTGCATTGCCATGAGACAACCCTTCCACCAAGGAATTGACATCCCCCAGATGTAGACTTTGCAGTCATGTTGCAACCACCATAATCACTATCTGTATAGGCATACAGATTGAAATTAGGATTCTTTGGATACCATAGACCAAGTGTTGAAGCACCTTTGAGGTATCTTAAAATCCTTTTCACAGTGATTAAGTGAGACATCTTAGGGTTGGCTTGATATCTTGCACAAATACATGTAGCAAACATGATATCAGGCCTGCTAGCTGTAAGATACATAAGAGACCCAATCATAGCCCTGTATAAGTGTTCATCTACACACTCCCCCTCAAGATCAGGACCAAGGGAGTGGTTTCTGGCTATGGGTGTCTTAGCAATCTTACAATCAGTCATGTTGAACCTCTTGAGTATGTCTTGAACATACTTTGACTGACTTATGAAGATGCCATCTTCAACCTGCTTCACTTGAATTCCCAGAAAGAAATTGAGTTCTCCCATTGAACTCATTCAAATCTGTCTTTCATCAGCTTCTCAAAGTCTTTGCAGAGCTTTGGATTAGTTGAACCAAAGATGATGTCATCTACATATACTTGAACCAGCAATAAGTCATTTCCCTGTCCTTTGATGAAGAGAGTTCCATCTATAGTACCTCTCCTGTATCCATGTTTACAAAGATACTCAGATAGTGTCTCATACCACTTCCTGGGTGCCTGATGCAGCCCATAAAGAGCTTTGTCAAGCTTGCAGACATAATCAGGATGATCAGGGTCTACAAAACCAGGTGGCTGTTTGACATAAACCTCTTCATCAATTCAGCACACTTTATAGACCTTGAAGTTCTTGGATGCAGCAAATGCCAGGAATATCCTAACAGCTTCTAGTCTTGCTACAGGAGCAAAGACATCAGTGTAGTCAATCCCTTTTCTTGTGTGTATCCTTGAACAACTAGTCTTGCCTTGTTCTTGATGATGATTCCTCTATCATCCTTCTTATTCCTAAAAACCCATTTGGTTCCAATGGTAGTCTTCCCATGAGGAAGAGGACAAAGGTTCCAAACTTTCTGCCTTTTGAATTGAAGCAGCTCTTGTTGCATAGCTTCAACCCAACTTCCATCCTTTAGAGCTTCATCAACTTTCTTTGGCTCTATCTGAGATAAGAAACAAGAGTGAAGACAAACATTTGCTTCATGGGTTTGTCCTCTTGTTCTTACCCCTGTGACAACATCTCCAATGATGTTTGTGGTGGGGTGAGACTTGTGGATCCTTAGCTGAGGGATCACAGCAAGTTGTTGAGAAAGATCCAAATTTGAGAAATTTAGATCTGGCATCATTTATCACACTTATCAAGATTGATCCAATGAGTGTGTGACATCATTGATGTTGTCATCTATGGTGTGGTTATTAGCATCAAGGAATTCCTGATCACTATCACCATCACCATTGTTGTCTTCTACAATTGAGGTGTCTTTATCTGGTTGAGAAGCCTCTGAGCTGGAATTTGAAGGCATACCAGATGTATCAGCTGAATTTGTCATTGTTGTGCTGATAGAAACCTCATTTGCTGAAGTAGTTCCAACTGGAGCTGAAGATGTATGAGTTGAGGGTCTTCCTAGCTCAAATCTTGGATCAGGATCACCTGTATTTAGATTTTCTGCAGATCCTGAAACATGCTCACAAGATTTGTTAAAACAGTTGGTAACTAAATCAAGATCAAACAGCCAATCCGGACCAGAACCAGCCACACAGGGTGTGTGCTCATTGAAAGTCACATTGGCTGACTCCTCAACAATTCTAGTTCTGAGATTGTATACTCTATAAGCTTTAGCTTGAGAAGAGTATCCAATGAAGTGTCCATCATCTGATTTCTCAGCAAACTTGGCAATTTGATCTTTGGTATTCAAGATGGTGCAGGGACATCCAAATGACCTGAGAAAACCAATGAAAGGTTTCCTCTTGTGCCAAAGTTCATAAGGAGTCTTACCATGTGTCTTAACTACTAAAACTCTGTTTTGCACATAGCAAGCAGTATTAACTGCCTCTGCCCAGAAGGTGATAGGCAGTTTAGAGTCAGACAACATAGTTCTTGCAGCTTCAATAAGTGTCCTGTTTCTCCTCTCAGCAACTCCGTTTTGCTGAGGAGTCCTGGGAGCACTATATTGTCTTGTAATACCTTTTTCATCACAAAATGTATCAAGGATTTGGTTCTTGAATTCAGTTCCTTGATCACATCTTATGGTTTTGACCTTGTGATCACATTGATTCTCAACTTTTAAGATGAAATTCTTCAGAATCTCAGGGGTTTCATCCTTAGTTCTAAGGAAGAAGACCCAAGTGAATCTTGTAAAATCATCTGTGATCACCAAACAGTAAGAGGTCCTTCCTAGACTCATTACACTGGTGGGGCCAAAGAGATCCATATGTAACAAGTGTAGGGGAGTAGTGATGGAGTTCTTTTCCTTAGGCTTGTGAGATACCTTGTGTTGCTTCCCTTTCAGGCATGCAACACAATGATCATCACTTGTAAACTCTTTCTTTGGCATTCCAGTTACCAGATCATGTTTAATTAATTTATTCATGTTCTTAAAGTTTACATGGCACATTCTTTTATGCCATAGGAAAGACTCATCACTATTTGCTTTAGATAGAAAGCATGAAACTTCTCCAGAGGGAGATGTTTCTTGCAAATCCATCTTGTACATGTTCCCTTTCCTGGGGGCTCTGAGCAGGATATGCTCATGAGGAATGACCACACCAGGCTTGAGAACAATGCACTCATGCTCAGTAAAGAGCATGTTATGACTCTGATCACAAAATTGGGATACACTCAGAAGATTGTACCCAAGCTCCTTAACAAAGTTTACCTTCTCAATGCTGAGCTTACCATTTGTGACCTTGCCCCTTCCAGAAATGTAACCACCTTCATCTCCTCCAAAAGCAACTGGTCCTCCATCAATTCTCTCAAAATTATGGAGTAGAGACCTATTGCCTGTCATGTGCCTGGAACAGCCACTGTCAATTATCCAGACATTCCTGTTTGTCTTGAGCTGTTCCTGCACAAAGAAAATGATTAGTTACATTTGGAAACCCAAGCCTTACTTGTCTTGGGCTCACTAAGTGTAATAGAAGGTAATGCAACAGTAATAGATCCTATGGTTGTACTATGGGGATCTTCAGCTGTTGTTGATGGAGAAACTTCAGTCATTTGGTCTTTCTTAGACTTCCACACCACCTTTGGAGTCTTGGACTTGACCTTCAAAACCTTAGAAGCTTTTGGGACTTCACAAGTTTTGATGACTGAACCTTCGGAAGATTCTACAGTCACTGCAGCAGACTTTAGTGCTTCGGAAGAACTCCTTTCTTCCGAGACCAACTTTGCTTCCGAAGGTAATTTTCCATTTACCTTCTTCTTTGATTTGGAGCTTCCGAAGGAAACAGACTTTCCTTCCGAAGCTTGAGACTTCTTGAGACTCTTTGAAGTCTTTGTATTGGTCATGTGGATAGTACTTTTAGGATTGTATGGGCAATCCTTAGCAATGTGAGAAGTACTTTCACACATGACACATAACATTTTCTTCTTCAAAGGAGTCTCCTTTTGAGAGCAAGACTGGCTTTGGTCACATCCCTTCTCCACCTTCATCTTGGTAGATGCTGAGACAGTTCTTTTGGGCTGTGAACTGTTCTTGGAGTTTGATGGTCCAGGCTGTGCAGCAGTGGTACACAGCAGCTCAGTCTTCTTCTTTGCACTGAGATGATTTGAACAAGAACCAGGACTCTTAGCTGAGGAGTCTTGGTTGATGTCTTCAGTCCTTACTACTTTGAAACCTGCAGAGATAAAACTTGTTTCTGCTTAGCATCAAAAGTAGCCTTGATTTCTTGAGCCTTCTTTGCTTTCCTTTTGCTCTTCCTGATCAAGTTCTTTCTCTTGGACTTGGTCATCACAGTAGATTTCTTCTCCTCAGAAGGATAGTGGCCCTTGGAAGAATCCTCTTCTTCACTCTTCTCAGAGGAATTCTTCACTATCACTTCTTCATCATCCTCACTTATAGGATCTATGAGAGGAAGCTCATCTTCACAAGTTCCACACCTAGGAGATCTTACAGACAAGATTGTGTGTGGAGGAGCTATCTCATTTGATCCCAGTCCCTGTCTATTTTGATAGCACACTTTGTTGTGCAGGGATGAGGATATCATGTTCTTGAAGGTCTCTTCTTCAAGAACACTCTTCTCTGCCTTGGCTTTGCTGATCACAAGCTCAGCCTGGCACTCAGTCAACTTAGTTATGAGATCTTGGATCTGAGTTCTAAAATCTGTATGTTCATGTTTTAGTACTGAAATGGTTTTCTCCAAGTCCTCTATCTTTAACTTGTAATCATTTTCAGACTTTCTAAAATCAGATTTTAATATGTTTAATGACTCAAGATCAGATCTCATCTCTAAGTTGTAGGACCTGTATCTATTTACTTTAGCAATGCATTCAGGAGTACAGAGATGTTCCAATACCTTGGCTTCATCATGGTCAGCCATCAGTGCTTGGTTTGGAGAGCATCTTCCACCTGAAAGCTCCAGTCAAAGCCTCCCTCTTCAACAGCAACAGCAGCATGTTGCTTTGGCTTCTCAGTCTGAGGGGCTTTGTCAGTGTAGTTTGGTCTGGGTTGTGTTTGGCCCCCATTTGCTTTAGGTGCCTTACACTCCCTAGCAAAGTGACCCATAAGGTTACAGTTGTAACACTTAACTTTGCTTTTATCCAGCCCAAACTTTCCACTGGTAGCATTGCTTGGAAATCTTCTTCCTGTTCTCTTGTAGAACTTCTTGGCTCTGTGAGTGAGGAGAGCCATCTGCTGAACTATCTCCATGTATTCCAGGTCATCTGGATGGATACAGTCCAGGTCTTCAAGAGTGAAGAGATAATTCCCACAGCTTTCATCAGTAGACACAAAGGCTTGAGAAGAACTTGTCTCTTGGAATGGGCTTCCTTGAGTAAAGTTCTCCCTTGGTGTCTCCGGGAAGGTGATGAAAGGACCCTTTTGTGAGTTGTCAGGGTAGCATATGAGATGATGTTGGGGTTCTATGCTGTCCCTTTCAACCACATGAAGGGCTGAACCCATTTGATTGTTGGAGTTGCCAGATGAACCTTGCATGTTCATCTCCATCTGGTATCCACTGAGAATCCCATACAACTCTGTCAGAGTAAGAGTTTTAAGGTTCTCAGTCCTCTTGATCACCACACAGTAGTGTGTCCATTGCCTAGGAAGTGAGGACATGAACTTCCTTACAATGTCCCTGTTCTCAAGAGGAACTCCTCCATCCACTAGGGTATCCACAATCTCAACATACCTGAAGTATTGTTGGGTCATGGTTTCACCTGCTTTGAAGGTGAAGTTTTCAAACTGCTGCTTCAGAAGATCTTTCTTGTTCTCCTTGGCTTCAGAGGAGCCTTCATACATCAGCTTCAGTGCATCCCACAGCTGTTTAGCTGTTTTGCACTTCTTAAAACCTCTGTATACAGAGTTTGGGAGAGCAGTCTGAAAGCAGTCATGGCCTTCCTATCAATCTCTACTCTTTTTCTATCTTCATCTGAGTAGTTGGCCACATCTTTTGGAATCATACCAGCACCAGTAGCAGAGGGGGTGCTGGGTATGAAAGGTCCATTCTCAACAGATTCCCACATTCTTGAATCAAGAGACCTGATGAAACCTTCCATCCTCATGCACCAGGTGTCAAAATCATCAAGAGTGATCAGTGGGGATTTGTTCATGGTTCCAGTCTCCATATCAGTCTTTGAGATGGAAGCCATTTGAAAGGTTTAGTTTTTGTGTGTGTGAGGGATCTTAAGATGGTTAGATCTTATATCAAGAGCCTGGAATGCTCTGATACCAATTGCAGGACCGTTTAAGGGCTTTAACACAATTACAACACAACAACACAATGAGGAGATTAACTAAACTTTAATCAAACAGTGAACTGGGTTAACCAAAGTGATACAAAGAACACAAGTAAAGTAAAGAGACAGAACAAGAGAGTATGGGTTTCAAGGAGGCAGTATATTGCTTTCTCAAGTTCTTTTACAAGTGTTACAAAGCATAAAGAAAGATACAAGAACTTGAAATACTTATACTACAACCTACAGCCGGCTATACTTTGAAAGCCAGCTGGATACAATTGACTAGACACTAACAAAATCAATTGTAGGATCAAAAGGCATATCTGCCTTTTGACCTTGTGACTATGACATGCCATAGCTCACATCCTTATACATTACAAAAAGGATAAAGTACATAAAGTGGAAAGTTACAGACTCAAGACCTCAATGTACAGTTACCAAAAGCATGGACCTTTTCACCAACTCATGTAAGTTGGTGACTTTACAAAGCGGAAAAGGTGCTTTATGGAACAGTACATCAGATAAAGCATGTGTACTAAAAGTCTTCGGAAGAAATCTGTCTTCATAGGTTGAAGCTTCGGAAGACTTTGTCTCTGAGGCTTCGGAAGACTTCATGTTTGGCTTCGAAAGATATTGGTCTTGGCTTCGGAAGATTTTACACTTAGAGTATTTTCTAATGCATTGTGTAAAACTTCCGAAGCATTCTTCACTTTAGTACTTAGTGCATGTTGCAGAGACACTTTGGATGTTTTGGGTTGCATCAGACTTAAGGAATCCTTACAAAGATGTTGGTTCTACTCATGTTGATGAGCCTATCGTTAAGAAAATGTGTGTTGTTAATCTAGTTGAAACTGAAAGGACTACAGACACAACTAATGTTGATCAAGAGCAGTATTAGACATACCTATTCAGGCTATTAAGGATCAACCTGTACCATATACTGAGAGGCGTTTGTGGAGCCGGAGCATATCATGCCTATTCCTGACCCAGTTGATGATGATGATGACTTGGATCATGTTGATTTAGGATAAAGTGATTTAGATGATAATGATGAGGATGATGATAATGATGATGATGTAGGTGATGATAAAGGAGATGATTGTTAAAAAAGGATAATGATGACAATCAAGGAGTTGATACGAGTGCTGCTACTAGTACTTCTTAATCATCAGGAACTGAAAATGTCTTTGGACCAAGTCCGGATGATACAGTTGATTACACCCTTTTGAATCTTGCCACTGAAGCTGAGTATAAGAAGGAATTCTACTCATTCTAGCAGAGTATGTTAGATGAAGAAGATAATGATGATTTAGGATCGTTTGATGATTTTTGTTGAAGCTGTGGATTACATTGACATATTTGGAAATAGTCTGAAGAACTTATTTTCTCATATTGTAGTTGAAGAGGGGGAGATTGTTGTAGAATTGAGTGCTACAAAGGCAACTGATAAACCAATAGACCAATGTGATCAAATGGCTATTTGTCAAGTTGGTAATATTACAGTTGAAGCACTTCCACCGCCGGCTTATAGTCATAATCTTAGGCTTTCCAAACCTTTCATAAGGTACGGAAATTCAAAGCCTATTATCAAATGGGCGTATGATGATGAGAAGAAATATATGTGATAAAGAGAATAGGGGGAGCTATAGAATATTTCCAGGATGAACACGACTTTCATACACTCATAACATCATACTTATATGCCAGGGTTGTGTTCCATTCATCAATCCAAGTAATTATGGAAAAGGAAACTGGATTAGAAATATGATTTGGAGACAAAGCAAAACCAACTTCAAAGACTTCAAAACTGCCAATTCTAAATTTATTAAAGATGAGGACCGTATTGATCCCAACACGAACAAACCAATGAAGATAAGAGTTTATAAACATTCAAGTATGTAAGGAAGATCCCTATACATGCTCCAGTGCCATCTAATAGCTTGTCCAAGCTAATGCGGTGGAGTTGTGAAAAAGAGATGGATCACGCGTTGATTCTTTGTGTAGATAAGGATTACCGTATCATCGTGTAGCACCCGGATTTTAGAATAAAGTAAAGAAAAAAAGAAAATGCAATTTAACCCAATTTGAGGGTAAAAAGTACAAAATATTATATTTTTTGGTACAAAAGGTGATGGCCACCCATAATGCCTTAACATCACCTTTTTGCAATCGGATTTCTTGAGAGAGAAAGAGCAGAGTTCGGATTTTGAAGAAAGAAGAAGGGGAATTAGAATTCAAGGTAAGAATTCATCATTTTAAGATGTTCTTGGCCGGCCTATGCCTCAGTTGTATGCTTATGTGTTTGTATATGTGTTCGGCCTGTGTGAATTGGTGGGTTTTAGGTGGTGGAACTCGATTACATTCGGGTTTTAAAGAAGTCATCCGAAAGTTATCAAGGTGAGTTCTAGAACCACCTTTTTATATGTTTTAACCGATTTTGGGGCTGGAAATGCATGTATGGATGTTTTATTAAAATGGGTTTAGTACTCGTATGAATGTGTATGTGTGAATGTGGGTGGGTTTTTATTTGGGTGTTGTTGATGTTATGATGATGCCATGTCCATGTTTTGTTGCTTAGAATGCTAGAATAAATTGGTGATGTTGGGACTGATTATGATGTTATTAGTCTGAGTTGGCTGCCCATACGCCTAAAATAGGCCCATGCGCCCAACGGTCAAATTGCCTAAGTATAGTCCCATGCGCCCAAACCCATGTGCCTGAGAAGTATCCATGCGCCTAGAATAGGCTGAAATTTGGCTAAGTGTCCATGCCCAAAACCGCCCATGCGCCTAAGCACTCATGCGCATGCATAGTGCTCATGCGCCTAGAGTTGCCTGAAATGACTAAGTGTTGGGTCATGCGCCCCAATAGTGCCCATGCGCCCACAACTTTTCCCATGCGCATAAGTGTTCCCATGTGCCCAGAAGGCCATGTGCCTGCATAGTGCCCATGAGCCTAAGACTTAGAATATATTTCTGACTTTTGGGAAAATGTAAGTGTAGGCTTTGACTTGCGAGGTTTCCGGGGGTAATGTAAGTTAACTTTATGATGTCATATGTGATGTGATGGATGGTGCTCTGTATGGTATGGTTATGTTTATGTTATGTTCCTTGTTACGTATGTTTATTTTTCTGTGGCTTTGCGTGGTATGATTAATATCAATGAACGTAAAGTGGTATGTTATAAAAAGCGAAAGAAAATGAAAAGAGGAACATAAAGGATGAATGAATGCATGCATTAATGAATGAATGAAAGTAATGAAAAGTCTTGCAAGCAATGTATGGAGGTTCACACCCAATGAAAGGTGTTAGCTCAACTGTGTGCGGGTTAGCTACCCCGGAAGGATGTACACTGAGGTCCAATCTTTGTGATTGACCAAACATATGGGTCCCTTGTTGCTTGCCCTAGGTACTGGAGTCAGCTTCGTGCATAATGTTCGGGGTCTACGATAGACCTCAGGCCCAGTAACCAACTTCATGCACAATGTTCGGGGTATAGCACATGGCATTTGTCCGGAATGAAAGATGAATGATAGTGATGACTGTACTTTCTCTAGGTAGTGGAGTCAGCTTAGTGCACAATGTTTGGGGTCTATGATAGACCTCAGGCCCAGTAACCAGCTTCGTGCACAATGTACGGGGTACGGTACATGTCATCGGAATTTAATGGAATGTACGAAAGGTATGGTAAGAAAGATAACGAATGATAACGATGACGTACGATCATGAATGAACGAAAGTTAATGAACGATGATGAAAGATAATAATAAATTATTATCTATGTGTATGTATGATGTATAATCCGGAATGAAACTAAAGAACGGTTTTAAACGAAAGAAAAGTATTTTATTTTATAAAACTAGAACTCACTCAGCAATGTTGAATTTTATGTGTTTCCAGTTGGCATGTAATTGTTGCTGTGGATGGCAAGGGGCAACTAGTTGGATTATTTTGGATGGCATCCGTTTTATTACGATAATGTTTTTGTGATGTAATGCAAATTATGATATTTTGTACCAAGTTAACTACAATGTATTATTTTGCAAAAGCACTTATGATTATATGAAATGGTTCAAATTTATTCTGCTGCTATGTTTTAGAAATAGTAAATGTAAATTATATGTTTTGTGTGATGATTGCCTAACTGTGAGCGTCCCGGGAACGGGGCCATACAAGTTAGTATCATAACCAAAGTTTAAGTGAAATGTGTTAAAATTTTCAAAAGAAACCTAAACTTAAACTGATAATGGGACAAAGGGAAGTGCAGGACCGTTTAAGGGCTTGAACAAATTACAACACAACAACACAATGAGGAGAACAACTAAACTTTGATCAAACAGTGAACTGGATTAACCAAGTATGATACTAAGAACACAAGTAAAGTAATGAGACAGAACAAGAGAGTTGGGTTTCAAGGAGGCAGTATATTGCTTTCTCAAGTTCTTTCACAAGTGTTACAAAGCATAAAGAAAGATACAAGAACTTGGAATACTTATACTACAACCTACAGCCGGCTATACTTTGAAAGCCAGCTGGATACAATTGACTAGACACTAACAAAATCAATTGTAGGATCAAAAGGCATATCTGCCTTTTGACCTTGTGACTATGACATGCCATAGCTCACATCCTTATCTATTACAAAAGGATAAAGTACATAAAGTAGAAAGTTACAGACTCAAGACCTCAATGTACAGTTACCAAAAGCATGGACCTTTTCACCAACTCATGTAAGTTGGTGACTTTACAGAGATGCAGCGGAAAAGGTGCTTTATGGAACAGTACATCAGATAAAGCATGTATGCTAAAAGTCTTCGGAAGAAATCTGTCTTCATAGATTGAAGCTTCGGAAGACTTTGTCTCTGAGGCTTCGGAAGACTTCATGTTTGGCTTCGGAAGATATTGGTCTTGGCTTCGGAAGACTTTACACTTAGAGTATTTTCTAGTGTGTTGTGTAAAACATCCGAAGCATTCTTTACTTCAGTACTTAGTGCATGTTGCAGAGACACATTGGATGTTTTGGGTTGCATCAACTTAAGGAATCCTTACAAACTCCCCCTAGGCTGATGCTACCAAAACACTTAGAAGATCTTCAGATGTTGGTGGTCTTCAGTACAATCATGACCATTCCTTTCTTCATTAGATGGTCAGGATCATCAAGACCTTCATAGTATCTTCTCATCTCAAAGAGATCATGCAGAGGTAAGTTGATTATGTCTTGCCAAGTGTAGACATTTTCAACACCTTGATCTCTGATTACATGCCATCTTTCTGGATTGGTAGAGTAAGTCCAGGACAAGATGGGTGTCTTAGTTGTTAGAGGAGCCACTTGCATAGGAGTTGATTGGGCAGCCTCATCATGCACTTCCTCAGGTTGATCTGACTCAGCCTGAGGTGTAGAGGTAGATGACTTAGGCTTCTTCTTCTTTGACTTTGGTTTAGAAGCCATTCTCTTCTTCCTCTTAGATGACTTTAACTGAGAAGACTGGTCTGCAGCACCTTGTTGATCATCATTGTCTTTCTCAGTTGGGTGTTCCTCCCTCACAGGTTCAGAAGGAGAGAGAGTTTGACCCTACCTTGGATCAGAAGATGAAGCTTGCTGAGGTTCAGCTGGAGGTCCAGATTGAGGTGTCTCAGGTTGTTCAAACTTAACCTCCACTTCAGGTGGGACTTGACTTGGAAGAGAGTGCAAGTCAATCAGTTCACCACTCTTAATCTTCTGCTTGATCACCCTTATATGCTCATCCATTGTGGATAGATACATAGGGCCAAGTCTCCTTCCGGAGAATCCATACAGCTTCAAGAAGCTCATCATCCTTTGTCTGTCAGCAGACTTCTTTACACTCTTTTGGATGATGGCTCTTGACTTTGCAGCTTCTTCCCTTAGCTTCCTTTTGGTTGTCTTTCTTTCTTTGACTAGCTCAAGTTCAAGTTGCTTTAGGTACTCAAACTCAATGAAGTCATAGGACATGGGAAGAAGTGCATCTGCCTGATAGAAGCCTGTGGCACTCAGGTAGTTGATCATCTTGATCCTATCTTCATCTCTGTCTACCTGAGGTTCTTGTGGAGCCACATCTTCCTGTGCAGGACTTTCTTGAACTGGAGAGAGAGTGGGAGCATGCTTGTAGAGTCTTTTCTGTCTCCTCTCCTCTTTGAATTGGAGAAGTAGCCTTGCATCCTCTTTCTCTTTCATCTCTCTTGACAATTCCATGTCAGCCAGTTCATTCATTTCTTCTAAGGGGAGGGAGATGATTTCATCAATATCATAGTTCCTGGTCTGTAAATAAGTAATCCTGACTGCCCTCAACTCATCATCTTGAGTATTTGATCTGGGAGCTGCCCTGATTGCAGCTTGCATAAAGCTAGATGACCCAGAGGAACTTTCTCCCCTTAGCTTCCTTTTCCTCTCTCTCTCTTCCTCCTCAATTTCCTCAGGAGTCATTATCCTTTTCCTTTTGTCACCCACAGACCTTTGTGACTCAGGGTGGATAGAGGCTTGGCCTTCATTGCTTGGTGTAGCTTCCATGCTCTGGCCAGAGAGAGGCTGAGAAACACCTTCACCAGCAGGTGTCTCAGAAGGAGTTTGAACCTCTGCAGCAGTTGTTGATGATGAGACATGGGTCTCAGGTTCTGCCACTGGGCCTTCAGTCAAGGTTTCCCCTATGAAACTAATCTTAGGGTCCACCTCAACATCTAGTTGACCGATGACATTGCCTGATTGCCTAAGTCTCCTTCTTAGAGTGAACTCTGCAAGGATTCTATCTTGGATTCTTTGAGCCAATCTGTCAGCTTGTCTTGAATTGCTTGGGTTGACAAGTGGCATGTTGACTAGATCCAATCTTTCATAGAAGTTCAGGCTTTGAAAATCAAAAACTTCTTGTTGCCCTTGAACTCTGTGAAGGATAAGGGCTCTTCTGTCAGCATCATATCTCCACCTTATGATGTAGTTTGCAGTTCCTTGTGGTGGAGATGAGACAGCCCTTGGTATACCTTCCTCAAAGAGACTCCTGATGATAGAGTCTATAGAGTCCACATTAATGTGAACTTGAGGAAGTTGCTGAGAATGCACAACAGCAAGTGAGGATGGTGAGTCCTCTATGTCCATTCTCTGTGAAGAACTCCCAGGTTCTGTGGCTGCAATAACTTTCTCCCCCTTTTTGGTAGCATCACCCACTTGCATAGGTGAGCTAGAGGATAAGTCAATCACTTCCACAGGTTCTTGTGTTCCTGGTTGTGCTCTCCTTAACGGTCTCCCAGCTAGTTTTTCCTTTAGATATGAAATCTGAAGTTGCTGATCATTGACCCTGTTTTGTAAGGTAGTCACCTGAGATTCAAGGTGACTAACCTTAGAGACTAAATAGGAGCATGTTTTTGACAGTTTCTGCACCTTTAGTCTCAAATTCCCCTCTTCTTCATAAGAAGAATCATTGGGGGATGAGATGATTGGACCAAAGTCCTCTCTCTCACCACCAGCTTGAGGTTCTTGGCTGCTGGTTTTCCTCTGCTCACTAGCAGTCTCAGTTGAGATGCTAGTGGGCTGAGTTGCCATGGTTGAGGTCTTAATGATGTAATCACTTTTAGAAGTGAGAGCCTCTTCCATATGGACATCCTGAACATGTTCAGAAGTGTCCACCTCAGTAACAGGTGACTGATGTGGGATAGACTGAGGAGAATCAGAGGTACTCATCTCTCTTTGAGTAGGGGAGGAGAAGAGAGACTCATGGTACTCACTGAATCCTAAGTCTTCATCAGTATAGAAGGATAGGTTGGGAATTGGTTGGTTGAGATCTAAAGGCTGGGGATGGTAACTGTCCCCTGAAGGCTGTTGGGCTTGTGAGCTCATCAGGGTGAGCATGAGGAACCTCAGCCCTAATAGGTGAAGAAATGGGAGTGGTTTGCTCCTCAGGGAAAGTGGGAGCTCTAGTGTCCACTTCTTCCTGTAAGGTTGAGTATATGGGGACCTGCACAGACTCAATAGCCTGAGCAGGGGTTCGTTTGGATTTTCTTTGGTAGATGAGGGTGATTTGTGGTCTTTTTAGAGGTAAGGATAAAAGAGGTGTGGGTTCAACACTAGCTTGTGTTGCTAGGTTGTCACCTTGAGCAATGAGCTCTAACATTTTGGGGACAAGGGCTGTTTCTACCCCTGAGAAGCCTACAGTTGGCTTCTTCATTATTTTAAAGATGTCGGGCTTCATCTGTCCCAATTTAAGAATATTACTTGTTTCCCTCAACTGTGAGCCCAGTTCACAGTTGAGAATGTGTTGAACATATCTAGGAAACATGTAATACTCTAAGGAGTCCAAGTTTGCAAGTAAATTAGTATAAACAAATTGAGAATACCTGAACTTGACCCCCTGAACCATTCCATGAACTATAAAGGAGAGATCCTCAGGAATCTGGTCCCATCCACCATGCTTGTTTGATAAGCTGTGGATAACCACATGGAGCAGGTATTTCCACTGGGATGAGACCTTCCCTTTCCTGAAGGTCTTTACAGAGAAATCTCCCTCATAGCCCATCTGCTCAAAGGAATGATTAACAGCTTCCTTTGGGAAGGACAACTCACCTTCTTCATCATCCAGCTGCAAATGTTGGTTGATGATGGCCGGAGTGATGAAGATTGTCCTCCCTTGCACTGTGGCAGACAGTGCCTTCTCCCCATCCATAATGACCTCTTGGCAGGTCTTCCAGAATTCAAGCAAATGATCCTCATACAGAGTAGGATCAATGGTCAGGGAGGTGAAATAGTTGGATAGAGTTAAGAATTGGCAAATCTCTGAGAAACTTGCATCTTTCTCAGAGCTTAACAGAGCAACTTGATTGTGTTGCCTGTGAAGTTGCATGGAGAAATCTGGGTTGTTTCTGCGGTTAAGGTTGGCCATTTCAGAAGCTTAAGGGTGAAAAAGGTAGAAAGCAAAGGCGGTTTAGAGAATTAGGTTTGAGGAATAGTGGAATTGAGGAAGATAGTGAGAAAGAGGGGGAACCGTTGGGTATTTATGTGAAAGGGATTTGAACCAAAGTTAATGAAAGAGGATAAACTTTGAAATCCGGAAGTCGGTCCCACCTCTGAAAAAGTAGTTTACTTTTGCTCAAAAAGTAGTTTTCTTGGAATTCGAAAAGCTTCCGAAGGTAAATTGTCTTCGGAAGTTTTAAGGAAAAAGCTTCCGAAGCTAAAATGGCTTCGGAAGATTTTCCTGAGAGTCTTGAAAATTTATGCTTCGGAAGAGAAATAAACACTTGGATGCTTTGTATAAGAATCAACAAAGCTTCCGAGAGTTAATTTTGCTTCGGAAGGAAAAAGTCCTTAAAAACAAATAAGTGTCTGAGATAAGAATTTAAGCTTCGGAAGATAGATTTAGACTTCTTCCGAAGGTAAAATTTCTTAGACAGTTATTTATTTTGAAGACATGATTTTCTTCCGAAGATAAAATTTTATCTTCCGAAGTATCAGAAAATTTTCAAGAATCTAAGGAAAGTCTTCAAAAAGAATTTTGTCATCCAAAGAAAACATGAGCTTATGAAAGTGATAAACTAGACAACTTAGGACACACATATTTTAAGAAGAAATAATTAGAATTAGTTTTAAGAAAAAGTCTACTCAAAGTTAATCATCCCAATAGCTGATATCAGATATTTAAATCTCTGTTCATCAAAAGCTTTTGTAAACAGATCAGCATATTGTTCATCTGTATGAACTTTGACTAGTTTAATTAATCCCTTTTCATAGTTATCTCTTATTAAATGATACCTGATATTGATGTGTTTGGTCCTTGAGTGCTGCACAGGGTTCTCAGTGATAGAGATAGCACTATTGTTGTCTATGTGGATAGGAGTCTCCTTGAAGTTAAATCCATAGTCCAGCATTGATTTTGAATCCAAAGCACTTGAGCACAGCAGCTTGCAGCAGCAATGTATTCAGCCTCAGCAGTTGATGCAGACACACAGGATTGTTTCTTGCATTGCCATGAGACAACCCTTCCACCAAGGAATTGACATCCCCCAGATGTAGACTTTGCAGTCATATTGCAACCACCATAATCACTGTCTATATAGGCATACAGATTGAAGTTAGGATTCTTTGGATACCATAGACCAAGTGTTGAAGCACCTTTGAGGTATCTCAAAATCCTTTTCACAGTGATTAAGTGAGACATCTTAGGGTTGGCTTGATATCTTGCACAAATACATGTAGCAAACATGATATCAGGCCTGCTAGCTGTAAGATACATAAGAGACCCAATCATAGCCCTGTATAAATGTTCATCTACACACTCCCCCTCAAGATCAGGTCCAAGGGAGTGGTTTCTGGCTATGGGTGTCTTAGCAATCTTACAATCAGTCATGTTGAACCTCTTGAGTATGTCCTGAACATACTTTGACTGACTTATGAAGATGCCATCTTCAACTTGCTTCACTTGAATTCCCAGAAAGAAATTGAGTTCTCCCATTGCACTCATTTCAAATCTGTCTTTCATCAGCTTCTCAAAGTCTTTGCAGAGCTTTGGATTAGTTGAACCAAAGATGATGTCATCAACATATACTTGAACTAGCAATAAGTCATTTCCCTGTCCTTTGATGAAGAGAGTTCCATCTATAGTACCTCTCCTGTATCCATGTTACAAAGATACTCAGACAGTGTCTCATACCACTTCCTGGGTGCCTGATGCAGCCCATAAAGAGCTTTGTCAAGCTTGCAGACATAATCAGGATGATCAGGGTCTACAAAACCAGGTGGCTGTTTGACATAAACCTCTTCATCAATCACTCCATATAAGAAAGCACACTTTACATCAAGTTGAAAGACCTTGAAGTTCTTGGATGCAGCAAATGCCAGGAATATCCTAACAGCTTCTAGTCTTGCTACAGGAGCAAAGACATCAGTGTAGTCAATCCCTTCTTCTTGTGTGTATCCTTGAACAACTAGTCTTGCCTTGTTCTTGATGATGATTCCTCTATCATCCTTCTTATTCCTAAAAACCCATTTGGTTCCAATGGTAGTCTTCCCATGAGGAAGAGGACAAAGGTTCCAAACTTTCTGCCTTTTGAATTGAAGCAGCTCTTGTTGCATAGCTTCAACCCAACTTCCATCCTTTAGAGCTTCATCAACTTTCTTTGGCTCTATCTGAGATAAAAACAAGAGTGAAGACAAACATTTGCTTCATGGGTTTGTCCTCTTGTTCTTACCCCTGTGACAACATCTCCAATGATGTTTGTGGTGGGGTGAGACTTGTGGATCCTTAGCTGAGGGATCACAGCAAGTTGCTGAGAGAGATCCAAATTTGAGAAATTTAGATCTGGCATAGATGATTCACCCTCCACATTACCACACTTATCAAGATTAACTTGATCCAATGAGTGTGTGACATCATTGATGTTGTCATCTATGGTGTGGTTATTAGCATCAAGGAATTCCTGATCACTATCACCATCACCATTGTTGTCTTCTACAATTGAGGTATCTTTATCTGGTTGAGGAGCCTCTGAGCTGGAATTTGAAGGCATACCAGATGTATCAGCTGAATTTGTCATTGTTGTGCTGATAGAAACCTCATTTGCTGAAGTAGTTCCAACTGGAGCTGAAGATGTATGAGTTGAGGATCTTCCTAGCTCAAATCTTGGATCAGGATCACCTGTATTTAAATTTTCTGCAGATCCTGAAACATTCTCACAAGATTTGTTAAAACAGTTGGTAACTAAATCAAGATCAAATAGCCAATCAGGACCAGAACCAGCCACACAGGGTGTGTGTTCATTGAAAGTCACATTGGCTGACTCCTCAACAATTCTAGTTTGAGATTGTATACTCTATAAGCCTTAGCTTGGGAAGAGTATCCAATGAAGTGTCCATCATCTGATTTCTCAACAAACTTGGCAATTTGATCCTTGGTATTCAAGATGGTGCAGGGACATCCAAATGACCTGAGAAAACCAATGAAAGGTTTCCTCTTGTGCCAAAGTTCATAAGGAGTCTTACCATGTGTCTTAACTACTAAAACTCTGTTTTGCATATAGCAAGCAGTATTAACTGCCTCTGCCCAGAAGGTGATGGGCAGTTTAGAGTCAGACAACATAGTTCTTGCAGCTTCAATAAGTGTCCTGTTTCTTCTCTCAGCAACTCCGTTTTGCTGAGGAGTCCTGGGAGCACTATATTGTCTTGTAATACCTTTTTCATCACAAAATGAATCAAGGATTTGGTTTTTGAATTCAGTTCCTTGATCACATCTTATGGTTTTGACCTTGTGATCACTTTGATTCTCAACTTTTAAGATGAAATTCTTAGAATCTCAGGGGTTTCATCCTTAGTTCTAAGAAAGAAAACCCAAGTGAATCTTGTAAAATCATCTGTGATCACTAAACAGTAAGAGGTCCTTCCTAGACTCATTACACTGGTGGGGCCAAAGAGATCCATATGTAACAAGTGTAGGGGAGTAGTGATGGAGTTCTTTTCCTTAGGCTTGTGAGATACCTTGTGTTGCTTCCCTTTCAGGCATGCAACACAATGATCATCACTTGTAAACTCTTTCTTTGGCATTCCAGTTACCAAATCATGTTTAATTAGCTTATTCATGTTCTTAAAGTTTACATGGCACATTCTTTTATGCCATAGGAAAGACTCATCACTATTTGCTTTAGATAGAAAGCATGAAACTTCTCTAGAGGGAGATGTTTCTTGCAAATCCATCTTGTACATGTTCTCTTTCCTGGGGGCTCTGAGCAGGATATGCTCATGAGGAATGACCACTCCAGGCTTGAGAACAATGCACTCATGCTCAGTAAAGAGCATGTTATGACTCTGATCACAAAATTTGTATACACTCAGAAGATTGTACCCAAGCTCCTTAACAAAGTTTACCTTCTCAATGCTGAGCTTACCATTTGTGACCTTGCCCCTTCCTAAAATGTGACCACCTTCATCTCTCCAAAAGCAACTGGTCCTCCATCAATTCTCTCAAAATTATGGAGTAGAGACCTATTGCCTGTCATGTGCCTGGAACAGCCACTGTCAATTATCCAGACATTCCTGCTAGTCTTGAGCTGTTCCTGCATAAAGAGAATGATTAGTTACATTTGGAAACCCAAGCCTTACTTGTCTTGGGCTCACTAAGAGTAATAGAAGGTAATACAACAGTAATAGATCCTATGGTTGTACTATGGGGATCTTCAGCTGTTGTTGATGGAGAAACTTCAGTCATTTGGTCTTTTTTAGACTTCCACACCACCTTTGGAGTCTTAGACTTGACCTTCAAAACCTTAGAAGCTTTTGGGACTTCACAAGTTTTGATGACTGAACCTTCGGAAGATTCTACAGTCACTGCAGCAGACATCAGTGCTTCGGAAGAACTCCTTTCTTCCGAGACCAATTTTACTTCCGAAGGTAATTTTCCATTTACCTTCTTCTTTGATTTGGAGCTTCCGAAGGAAACAGACTTTCCTTCCGAAGCTTGAATCTTCTTGAGACTCTTTGAAGTCTTTGTATTGGTCATGTGGATAGTACTTTTAGGATTGTATGGGCAATCCTTAGCAATATGAGAAGTACTTTCACACATGACACATAACATTTTCTTCTTCAAAGGAATCTCCTTTTGAGAGCAAGACTAGCTTTGGTCACATCCCTTCTCCACCTTCATCTTGGTAGATGCTGAGACAGTTCTTTTGGGCTGTGAACTGTTCTTGGAGTTTGATGGTCCAGGCTGTGCAGCAGTGGTACACAGCAGCTCAGTCTTCTTCTTTGTACTGAGATGATTTGAACAAGAACCAGGACTCTTAGCTGAGGAGTCTTGGTTGATGTCTTCAGTCCTAACTACTTTGAAACCTGCAGAGATAAAAACTTGTTTCTGCTTAGCATCAAAAGTAGCCTTGATCTCTTGAGCCTTCTTTGCTTTTCTCTTGCTCTTCCTGATCAAGTTCTTTCTCTTGGACTTGGTCATCATAGTAGATTTCTTCTCCTCAGAAGGATAGTGGCCCTTGGTAGAATCCTCTTCTTCACTCTTTTCAGAGGAATTCTTCACTATCACTTCTTCATCCTCCTCACTTATAGGATCTATGAGAGGAAGCTCATCTTCACAAGTTCCACACCTAAGAGATCTTACAGACAAGATTGTGTGTGGAGGAGATATCTCATTTGATCCCAGTCCCTGTCTATTTTGATAGCATACTTTGTTGTGCAGAGATGAGGATATCATGTTCTTGAAGGTCTCTTCTTCAAGAACACTCTTCTCTGCCTTGGCTTTGCTGATCACAAGCTCAGCCTGGCACTCAGTCAACTTAGTTATGAGATCCTAGATCTGAGTTCTAAAATCTGTATGTTCATGTTTTATGTACTGAAATGGTTTTCTCCATGTCCTCTATTTTTAACTTGTAATCATTTTCAGACTTTCTAAAATCAAATTTTAATATGTTTAATGACTCCAGATCAGAGCTCATCTCTAAGTTGTAGGACCTGTATCTATTTAGTTTAGCAATGCATTCAGGAGTACAGAGATGTTCCAATACCTTGGCTTCATCATGGTCAGCCATCAGTGCTTGGTTTGGAGAAGCATCTTCCACCTGAAAGCTCCAGTCAAAGCCTCCCTCTTCAACAGCAACAGCAGCATGTTGCTTTGGCTTCTCATTCTGAAGGGCTTTGTCAGTGTAGTTTGGTCTGGGCTGTGTTTGGCCCCCATTTGTTTTAGGTGCCTTACACTCCCTAGCAAAGTGGCCCATCAGGTTACAGTTGTAACACTTAACTTTGCTTTTATCCAGCCCAAACTTTCCACTGGTAGCATTGCTTGGAAACCTTCTTCCTGTTCTCTTGTAGAACTTCTTGGCTCTGTGAGTGAGGAGAGCCATCTACTGAACTATCTCCATGTATTCCAGGTCATTTGGATGGATACATACCAGGTCTTCAAGAGTGAAGAGAGAGTTCCCACAGCCTTCATCAGTAGACACAAAGGCTTGAGAAGAACTTGTCTCTTGGAATGGGCTTCCTTGAGTAAAGTTCTCCCTGGGTGTCTCCAGGAAGGTGATGAAAGGACCCTTTTGTGAGTTGTCAGGGTAGCATATGAGATGATGTTGGGGTTCTATGCTATCCCTTTCAACCACATGAAGGGCTGAACCCATTTGATTGTTGGAGTTGCCAGATGAACCTTGCATGTTCATCTCCATCTGGTATCCACTGAGAATCCCATATAACTCTGTGAGAGTAAGAGTTTTGAGGTTCTCAGTCCTCTTGATCACTACACAGTAGTGTGTCCATTGCCTAGGAAGTGAGGACATGAACTTCCTTACAATGTCCCTGTTCTCAAGAGGAACTCCTCCATCCACTAGGGTATCCATTATCTCAACATACCTAAAGTATTGTTGAGTCATGGTTTCACCTGCTTTGAAGGTGAAGTTTTCAAACTGCTGCTTCAGGAGATCCTTCTTGTTCTCCTTGGCTTCAGAGGAGCCTTCATACATCAGCTTCAGTGCATCCCACAGCTGTTTAGCTGTTTTGCACTTCTTAAAGCCTCTGTATACAGAGTTTGGGAGAGCAGTCTGAAGAGCAGTCATGGCCTTCCTATCAATATCTACTCTTTTTCTATCTTCATCAGAGTAGTTGGCCACATCTTTTGGAATCATGCCAGCACCAGTAGAGAAGGAGTGCTGGGTATGAAAGGTCCATTCTCAACAGATTCCCACATTCTTGAATCAAGAGACCTGATGAAACCTTCCATTCTCATACACCAGGTGTCAAAATCATCAAGAGTGATCAGTGGGGATTTGTTCATGGTTCCAGTCTCCATATCAGTCTTTGAGATGGATGCCATTTGGAGAGTTTAGTTTTTGTGTGTGTGAGGGATCTTAAGATGGTGAGATCTTATATCAAGAGCCTGGAAAGCTCTGATACCAATTGCAGGACCGTTTAAGGGCTTGAACAAATTACAACACAACAACACAATGAGGAGAACAACTAAACTTTGATCAAACAGTGAACTGGATTAACCAAGTATGATACTAAGAACACAAGTAAAGTAATGAGACAGAACAAGAGAGTTGGGTTTCAAGGAGGCAGTATATTGCTTTCTCAAGTTCTTTTACAAGTGTTACAAAGCATAAAGAAAGATACAAGAACTTGGAATACTTATACTACAACCTACAGCCGGCTATACTTTGAAAGCCAGCTGGATACAATTGACTAGACACTAACAAAATCAATTGTAGGATCAAAAGGCATATCTGCCTTTTGACCTTGTGACTATGACATGCCATAGCTCACATCCTTATCTATTACAAAAAGGATAAAGTACATAAAGTAGAAAGTTACAGACTCAAGACCTCAATGTACAGTTACCAAAAGCATGGACCTTTTCACCAACTCATGTAAGTTGGTGACTTTACAGAGATGCAGCGGAAAAGGTGCTTTATGGAACAGTACATCAGATAAAGCATGTATGCTAAAAGTCTTCAGAAGAAATCTGTCTTCATAGGTTGAAGCTTCGGAAGACTTTGTCTCTGAGGCTTCGGAAGACTTTACACTTAGAGTATTTTCTAGTGTGTTGTGTAAAACTTCGAAGCATTCTTTACTTCAGTACTTAGTGCATGTTGCAGAGACACATTGGATGTTTTGGGTTGCATCAGACTTAAGGAATCCTTACAGGAAGGGATGCCAGTCTGAGTAGTTACGTGCCATCAGGTATTTTCTTTAATGTTAACCGGTATTATGTGCGCATGTTATTTGATCTTTTGCCCTTAGTAGATTTAGATACTTATGAAGTCAGGATAGGAAATGCTTGGGGTATGAAGAGTGAAGTAAGTGGCTAATCAAAACTGGCCACTTTAATTAGGGACTTAATATACTGGACATAAACTGAGTTGTTACCTTGAATGACCGTGTTAGTGTTTGAATCTTATAGCCTGTTAGAGGATGGCCGGTGGTAGATCGTCAAAGGCTTCACGAGATGGAGGTCGTGGTGGACGTGGTGCTGGACCACGGGTCATAAGAGGAAGGCGTCGAGCTGAAGAAATGGCTCATGAAGAGCCCGAGACCCCTCATCCGGAGGGTGGTGACGAGAGTGCTAACTTAAGGGCCTCGGTGAAGGAGGCTATTGTAGAAGACGTTCATCAGGACATGTAGACGATCTTACCATTTGTGGTGACCGAAGTAATAAAGGTTGTACAAGAAGGAGAAAGAAAAGAGAGGAATAGGTCCTCGGGAGGGAGAGAACAACCGGAGACTCAGACGGTTGTCTCAACTGGCGAGGAGGAAGAAAAAGAGAGCTATGCAGGAGGCAGCATGAGGCTGTAATTTTGGGCCATTTCAGAGATGCAAGCCCTAGACTTTTGATGGTAATGGCACTGCTGCTGCTGCTCACTGGTGGGTGAGGGAGATAGAGGTTATCCTTGACATCAGTGTGTGTCGTGAAGATCAGAAGGTGAAGTTTGCCACTCGTACATTTGTGGACTCGGCTCTGTGCTGGTGGGACAATATCGTCCAAGCAGAGGGTAGTAGGGAGATTGCCAGGATGAGGTGGTGCGAGCTAAAGAAGCTGGTAATTGAGGAGTTTTGTCCTCACCGAGAGTTGGACAAGGTGGAGAGGGAATTCTTGCAGCTGGAGGCAGGAACCATGACGCATCAACAATACACTACCAAGTTTAACGAGATGGCACGACTGGTGTCGGATCAGGTGACGCCGCTGTGCCTAGAAATCAAGAGATACATCCAAGGATTGCCGGCTGATATCCCTAGGCACATGATTGCTGCCCGACCAAACACGTTTAGGTCAGTGGTTGATCTGGCAGGAAGATTGTACGATGAACGTTGAGTGGTTGTGGCGGAGGCGAGTAAGAAGGGTGGTGGTGACCGAAATTGGAATGGAAAGCGGTTTGGACGTGGCGGGCCGCTCCAAACAACAAGGTAGCAAGGTTGGATGATCGGCGTGTAGCCACATCAAGTGCGGGGACAAGGAGGTGTGGCAAGTGTGGAAGAGAGCACACTGGTGGGTGCACGTGCGGATTGAATGTGTGTGTTAAATATGGAAAGCCCGGCCAAATGGAAAGAGAGTGCAAGGTGGCAAGGTGTTTTAACTATGGCGGGGAGGGCCACATGAGTAGTGAATGCAAGAAGCCGAGGGCGGAGAGTTCCGAAGGGAAGAAGGTGACTGGGACTGAAGGGCAGAAGGCGAGTGCCAAAGCCTTCACGATGACTCAGGAGGAGGCTAGGACGGATCCCGATGTCATGTCAGGTACGTTTCTAGTAAACCAAACTCTTGCTTCTGTGTTATTTGATCTAGGTGCTAGTAAGAGTTTTATTTCTGCTGCTTTCTGTGCTAAGTTTCCTGTTAGTAGTAGAAGTATTGATGAGCCCTTCGATGTAGAAACTGCCATAGGTAAGTCTACCAGGATTTCTGATCTGATAGAAGGTTGTGATATAGAACTAGAAGGTCATAAGTTCCCGGCTAGATTGTTTGTGATGACCTTAGGCGGGTTTAATGTATTCTTAGGAATGGACTGGTTAGCGGCTTACGAGGCGAACATTGTGTGTTGCAAGAAGATGATCCGATTGACAGCGCTTGACGGGAGTTCGGTGACGGTTTACAGTGATCGACTCACTACGATTCCAAAGGTGATTTCGATGGCGGTGGCGGGAAGGTGCATGAAGCGTGGATGTAGTGCTTCTTTGGCCTACGTAAAGGATGTAGATACGCCGACACCACAACTGTCAAATGTACCAGTTGTGTGTGATTTCCCAGATGTGTTTCCCGAAGATTTACCAGGTATGCCACTGGACCGTGAGATCGAGTTTCAGATCAACTTGAAACCAAGTGCCCAGTCTGTAGCTAAGGCACCGTATCGGTTGGCTCCGACCGAGATGAAGGAATTGATGGAGCAATTGCAAGAGTTGAATAAAGGGTTCATTAGACCGAGGATCTCTCCATGGGGTGCTCCGGTCTTGTTCGTGAAGAAGAAGAACAGTAGTATGAGGATGTGTATTGACTACCGTGAGTTGAATAAGTTGACGGTGAAGAATCGGTATCCATTACCGAGAATTGACGACTTGTTTGATCAGCTCCAAGGTGCGAGTTGGTTCTCGAGGATAGACCTTTGATCTGGTTACCATTAGTTGAAGGTGAAGGAGCAAGATATTTCTAAAACAGCTTTACGTACGCGCTATGGACACTACGAGTTCCTCGTTATGTCTTTTGGTTTGACCAACGCGCCAGCTGTTTTTATGGACTTGATGAATCGAGTATGTTGGCCGATGTTGGATAAATCTGTGATTGTGCTTATTGATGATATCCTGATTTATTCAAAGAGTGAGGAGGACCATGCCGGTCACATTCGAGAGGTAGTGGAGACGTTGAGAAAGGAGAAATTATATGCCAAGTTCTCTAAGTGCGTGTTTTAGTTATGCGAAGTTTAGTTCTTCGGTCACGTGGTGAATCCTGAAGGGATTATGGTAGACTCGGCAAAAGTGGCAGCAGTGATGTAATGGATGTCTCAAAAGACACCATCCGAGATCCGTAGTTTTTTGGGGTTGGCGGGATGTTATAGGATATTCATCCAAGACTTCTCCAAGATAGCTTCTCCATTGACTAAATTGACCCGTAAGGATATTATATGATATGTTGAATCATTCGATATCAGAAACAATAAAGAGATAACAAAGATGAAGAAGACTAAGAACAACGACAATGTCAACAAATATGAACAATAATGATCAATACAATCAAAATAAACAAAGCTCAAATGTATTTCAGTGAATAGACAGCTTACAAAGGTCTCTTGAAACAATAATAATCGATTAGGGTTTTTGCAAGGATACCCAACAATGAACAAGATCAAAACTATATATAGCAGTCCAAGTTTCACAGACAGTTTCGCTATCAGCGAAACTGTGTTGCCAAAACTATAGTTTCGCCCGGTAGAAACAACAGATTTGTCAGGTGAACTAAACAGCTGACTATGAGCGAAACTACAGTTTCGCTGGACTACAAAACTAAAGAAAATGAACAACATTCAAAAGTAAACTAACATTAAACCTATTACAAAGTAATACAAACATAATCTAATCTAAGGTGAGTCCAACCTATACATGATCTTCAATACTCCCCCTAGGTTGGATCTCACCGTCTTCACTTGTCTAGATTTGTCTAGTCGGATCTAGTCTCTCCCGCTGCATCTGATGTATCTTTATCTGCTCCTGCAGCTTCTTTCTCGGGGGCTTTAGGCATAGATTCTCCTTGGTCAGCTTCAGTCTCCCCTGCTGCCTCTGATATATCTTCATCAGCTCCTGCAACAACCTCCTTGAGAGCTTCAGCAAATGATTCACTCTGGTCACCTCCTGCTTCATTAGCTCCCTCGGGACGAGCACTAGCTTGCTCAAATTGCCTCGATAAGTCCCTCACATCAATATCCAGCATCCTGTGCTCTCACCTTCTCAGCTAGCTCCTTCACCTCTGTCCTCACACCTCTTACTTTATTAGCCACAGTCATAAATAGACTGGCTTCTTTTCTTGTCTCCTCCCTTGCCCCTGCTTTAATGTGATTTTCACAAAGAACTAGCAGGTCTTCATCACAAAATCCAAACAACTCCATCGAATCAAACAATCTGTACTCACCCCCATTCTTCACCCTGATCACAGCCTCCCCCGTGTTGTTATTATAGAACCACTTCTCAAAGTTTTGTAATTGTTGGGGGAGGGGATCTAACAATCTAACCATGTTCACCGTCTTTGGGGGTTTCACCCTTAGCACAATCTTTCCTTTCCCCGTTTCCCAGTCTTTATCCTTTTCAGATCTTCTCCTTCCTGCCTTCATGAACCCGAATGACTCAAAATTGTCATTCACATCGTTCCTGATCTCCTTCTTCAGCAATGTAGCTCTCTCACTCAGATGAGCATTAAGCAACGGCAGCACCGCCAGCCTCCTCAAGTCCCATTTTGGCAAGGTCTTGAATGCCTTCATCTTATGCAAGTAAGTAATTCCTCCCCCTCTCCTCTTTATCATAAACATTTTGAGGTCGGGGTTATACTTCCAGCTGATGATTCTCTTCTCAGCCTCAGTCTTACTCAACCCTTCCATGTTTTGGAATGGGGGAGCGAACTCTTCAGACCCTTTCTCTCTCACAAACCACTCTTCCTTCGCCATCTCAAATACATCTCCATCATCATCACCCTTCTTAGCAACATAGGTTAGGGGTCTCTCATCAACTCCATAACATTCGGGTTCAGAATCATAGTCAACTAACTGCTCATGATCTTCTTCTTCATCAATCAATCCTTCTTAACAACCTTTTCAACATTTTCAACCGGATTCTCTCTCACCACCTCTTCACCAACCAAATCTTTCTCAAAATCAAATTGCATGTTAACGAAACCAGCCTCAAATATCTCTTCAACATTCTCCACATTCTCAGTCTCATGCCTCACACTAGAACATCCTGCTTCCTCAGCCGCTGCACCAGATGTGCCCTCTCCTGCCCGAGAAGATGTACCCACATTTAGAAATGAGTACTTGGAAGTATCAGTCAAATCATCTAAGTCAAGTTGAGTTAGTTGATTGGGCAGGCCAGCTGCAGCCTTCAGATCATTCACCTCCTCAAGCAATCTCCTAATCAATCTCTGCTGATCAACCATCATCTTAGTCATCCCTTCTATCACCTCATCCTTCTGTTTCCCTCAACTCTTGATTGGTAAGCTTGGTCTTGATCATGCTTAACTCGTTAGCCAGAGATGCATTGAGGTTTCTTATCACATCCTCATCCAAACCAGCTCTCTCCTCCCTCCTCGTGGACTCAATGAAAGATTGATGTCTGTGTTTAGTCCTTCTCTCAGCTTCTCCCTCGTCAACTTTCTTTTTAGACCTCTTCTCTTTCTCAACCCTTGCCTCCTCAGTCATCTCATGAACTTCATCCTCAAAATCATAATCCTTCTCTTTCGCGTATCTCTTCCTCTTCCTAACAGCATCAGTCTGTTTCACCCTCGTCTCTTCAGCCCTTTTCTCCTCTGACTCATTGACCCTCCTGATATAATTCCATTGCTCTTGAGGGTACATGTTTTCCCAAAGATGAGTAATCTTCCCACTGAAGTCATGTCGAATAGCATAGCAGTCAACAAAGATATAGGTGTTCATCTGTACTAATCTCTTGACATCTCCATGTTTGGGAATGTTGGGAATGAGATCATCTATAATCATCTGAAGGATCGAGGGTACAGAAGCCATTTGTCCTTCTTCAATACCATAACATTTTCACCCATACAATCAAAAATCAAACGAGCAATGTTGGCCTTCCTTCCTCTGCAACAAACCACAATAGCTTTAGCCCAGTCCAGATTCAGCTCGTCTGATCCACCTTTTCGGTGATCTAAGCACATGATAAACACGTGGACTATATATCTCCACTCCTTGGAGAGAAAGGACTTTTTGATTTCCTTTCTCGTATCAAACGGAGGTCACTCATATCACATAGATCTGAATGCATCAAACACCTCCTGGTCAGATAGTGTAACCTCCTCTCCTGTATCCTCATCGAGTCTCAACACCATCGATATAACCTCTGTAGTAATTGTCAGCTCATTCTCCATCACCCTAGCCACAATCCCCTGAGAATTAGCTCTCGTGTCATACTCAGCCATCCGCCAAAAATCTCTAATGTGTAAGTCATATATAGTAGTGGAATCTGAGATCGAGTAGGCGATTGGAGATCTCTGCAACCAGCATATGCATTCTCTAAAACCAAAAGCTTTCGGATGAGTGTCGTCCAAAATGGTAGTAATGTTATTCCTCTCATCAAACTTTAGATTGGTCATTTAATCTGAAAAGCAGATGAAACGCATTAGTATGGTATATTAAAAAAATAATATTAAAGAAAAACAAGAAAAAGAATAAAATTAAACAAAAAACAAATTAATTTCGCTGGACGAAATTATAGTTTCGCAGGATAAAATATTAGTTTTGGCAAGCAAAAAAGTAATTTCGGCAGTAATTATTTATTAGTTTCGGCAAGACAGTGTAGTAGATTCGACTAGCTGAAACTATAGTTTCGACGACGCGAATCTGAAGTTTGTTCTGGGAAACTGTTAAGTTCGCTCGAACAACATGACTACACAGTTTCGCTAAAAAACCATGAACTTTTGTTCAGTTTCGCTGGACTATCGGTACTTTCACAGTAAGAACTGTGAAGGTACCGAATAGTCTTAACTAAATAACCCTGCAATTGTGCCATTAAACATAGAATAGACTAAGGTCTTGAGTTCAAAACTCACTTGCGAAGATAAAGCAATGGTCAATCGTGAATCAAAAGCATACAAACTTAGAATCGCATGAAAACTCACGGTAAGCCCTAATACGTTTAAACCCTTGAATGTGGGAAAATGAGAAAACAATTTCGCAAATTGAGTTATATAGCACATAGTTTCGTAGGCAGCGAAACTATAGTTACGCCCAGCGAAGATACAATTTCGCCTTGCGAAACTCTAGTCGAAACTGACCATGCAACGGGCGAAAGAACCGGCGAAGCTATAGTTTCGACGTGCGAAACTACCAGCGAAAGTATAAATTCGCTGGAAAAATAAAAAATAAAAAATAAAAAATAAAAAATTTAATTTTGTTTCCATTTTTAAAATAAGATAAAATAAAAGTAAGTTTATTTAAAAAAGAATTAAAACAAAGTAATCAAAATAAAAGAAATCAAAATAAAATTTGCCCCACAAGACCTCACCATTCTTCACGTATTTTTTTTAACAAAATCAAACAGTATGAAAGGATATGAACGAGAAGCTGAAAAGATCTTCTGGAGAGTCAAAGTTTGGCGGGATTGCTGATATACTTGTCCTTTTAAGTCCATGCCTTCTTCGTTTCAACAAGTCCACCGCAACTAGTGTTATCATGTTTTGGTTCTTTTTAAAGAAAACATTGAATGACCCAGTCTCTACAAACATTTGTTAAAGAAACTTATCATGTCCTCATGATGTATTGAACAAATGACACGCTCTACATGACTCTTCCTCTGAGAAGAAATATAGGTCTTATTTCAAAATAAGCAATGCCCTTATAGACATCAAATGATGAGAGCTCCAGGTCTATACTTACGTATAACAGAGGAGTTGATCAATTGAGTCTTACAGATGAGAGCTTCAGGTCTATACTTACGTATAACAAAGAAGATCATCATATTGTGCCAATGAGAGCTCCAGGTCAGTACTATCATACAGCAAAGAAGATCATCACTCCAGGTCAATGTTCACACATAGCAGAGGAGATAAGCACCAGATAGAATACAACAGGGAGCATCTTAGATACAAAGATGAGAAAGCATATAGCTTTTGAGATAGGATGGAATGTTTTGATGTAAAGATACTTTAGATAAGAATAACTCAAAATAGAGATATCACGTTCTCAACCCTTTTTGAACAAGAACTTGAAACTTTATGAAGGCCAAAAATGTCAAGGGGGTTATCCGAGTCATCAAGTTTCTTGTTCTATAAATTAAGCTACAAGATTACTGTTTACTTTGTTTTCTTTGCTGAACCTATCAAGCATATTCCACACAATACCGTTAACCTCTTTTACATCGTCCGGGCTTCTCATTTTATTCTGCAAAGGAAAACAAAAAGAACATTTAATATATATTCTCCCCCAAAATTTCTACGAATAAGCAAGATGTAGAAATATTTACCTGACTATATGTCACTATCATCATTTTTTTAATTATTTTATTTATAATATTATATATATTTATATATATATATATATATATATATATATATATATATATATATATATTATAATTTTTTTAATTTTTTATGCGAAAAATGATGAAGAACAATGGAGTGGACAGAACGAAAAGAAAAGAATGAAAATAAAGAGAGAAGTATAAACAATATGTACATAATAAAGTTTGAAGGAAAATGGGTTTTAAAATGATATTAAACCTAACATAGAGATCAATTCATAAAACCGAGGTTTATTAAATGTTTTAGTGAAAAGATCTACTTTTTGATTTTTAGTGTCAATGGGAATTATATCAATAAAACCTTTTTTTCTGAGCCTCACGGATCGCATGAATCCGTGTCTCGATGTGCTTGGTTCGGGAATGATGAATAGGATTCTTGGCGATGCCGATGGCTGCTTCGATGTCACAGAACAACAATGGAGAAAGTTAAACCCATAGTCAATCATCTGGTGCTGTATCCAAAGCACTTGTGAACAACAGCTGGAAGCAGCAATGTATTCTGCTTCTCCCGTAGAGAGAGAAACAGTGGTATGTTTCTTGCTTTGCCATGATACCAAACAATTTCCCAAGTATTGACAGCTTCCAGTAACCGACTTTCTGTTTAACCTGCAGCCATTAGAATCACTATCAGAATAGGCATGTAAGTCAAAATTCCCACCTTAAGGATACCAAAGCCCTAAACGAGAAGAGCCTTTAAGATAACAAAAGATTCCTTTTACAGCCTTTTCATGAGACTCTTTCGGGGCAGATTGGTATCGAGCACAATATCCTACAGCAAAGGTGATGTCAGGACGACTTGCTGTAAGATACATTAGGGAACCAATCATGGATCTATAGATATAAGGATCAACAGGTTTCTCGTTCTCATAAGGAGTGAGGCATGTTTGAGCAGTAAATGGAGTCATTTTAAGAGAGGCGTCATCCATCTTGAATTTCTTCAAAGTTTTTTTTAATATATTCTCCTGATGAATGAGAATTCCCTCTGGCTTTTGTTCAACCTGCAGCCCAAGGAAAAAGAACATCTCCCCCATCATGCTCATTTCAAAGTGACTACGCATTACCTCATCAAACTCCCAACACAACATTGGATTGGTGGAGCCGAAAAAATTATCATCGACATAGACTTGTAAAATCAGCATCTCACCATCCACTTCCTTATTGAATAATGTCATATCGATGGTGCCACGAAAAAAACCATTGCTTAAGAGATACTGTGTTAAAGTCTCATACCAGATCCGAGGTGCCTTATAATGACCATAAAGAGAGTTATCAAGTTTGTAAACTTTGTCAGGAAAGTCAGGATCCTCAAAACCTGGTGGCTGACACACATATATCTCCTCGTCAATGTCTCCATAAAGGAATGCACATTTGACATCCATCTGATAGACTTTGAACTGCTTATGGGCGGCATGAGCCAGAAAGATTCTGATGGCTTCAAGACGGGTGACAGGAGCAAAGACTTTCGTGTAGTCTATCCCTTCTTCTTAAGCAAAGCCCTGGACCACCAATCTGGACTTGTTTCTTACCACAATGCCACGGTCATCGTGTTTTTTTCTTGAATACCCATTTTGTGCCAATTGGGCATTTGTTTGGTGGAAGATCAACCAGGGTCCACACATTGAGTTTCCTAAACTGTTGCAGCTCTAATTGCATCGAATCAACTCCAACAAGGGTCCTGAAGAACTACATGAACATTTTTCGTGACGATTTGGGATTTAAAACAAGAAAATAGACATAAGTTAATCAAACCAGATTGACTCCGCGTCCGAACTCCATCGGTGATAGATCCAGTGATGTTATCATGGGGATGATCTTTCAATGTTTTGAAATCAGTGGCCATGGGTAGGGTATTTGAAGATAGTTGGCTAAGGGGTTGTTGATGGGTAGATGAAGGTGAGGAAGATGGTAAGGTTGAGTCAATTGGAGAGATGGGTGGTACCGCCTGAGATGAGGTAGATGTAGGTAATGAGGGAAGGTCAAATGATGATGAAGAAGATGCAATATCAATTGATGTAGCATTATTTGCAGATGTGGTGGGAGGGGCTTGAGGAATGACAGGTAATGGAGCTCGAGGAATGATGTTTGTTTGAACATTGAAGATAGACGCATCATCATCGAAAACTAGAAGATTAAAAGAGTTAAATACTGTATTGGAGTCAAAGAACCATGCTGGTTCAGATCGAACATCGGAGGAATTAGATTCCTGCCAATCAGCATAGAATGACTCTTGAACAATACGTGTTCTCTTGTTATATACCCGATAAGCTTTTTGAGAAGAAAAATAGCCGACGGAGTAACATTCATGAGACACGACACCAAATTTCATTTTCTGCGCCTGAGTATTCAGTAAAGTGCACGAGGAGCCAAATGGTCGAAAGAAGTCAATTAAAGGCTTTCTCTTATGAAACAGTTCATAAGGAGTCTTCATTTTGTCCTGGACTATCAACACTCTGTTCAGAACGTATAAAGCACAATTCACCGCCTCAGCCCAAAAGATGTTGGGTAAAGAGGATTCAATCAACATTGTACGAGCAGCTTCAATGAGGGTGCGGTTCTTTCGTTCAGCCACACCATTCTGCTGAGGGGTCCTCGCAGCACTGAACTGTCTTAAAACTCCCTTAGTAGCACAGAACGAATCAAAGATCTGATTTCTGAATTCAGTTCTGCTGTCACTTCGGATCGCCATAACCTTCCTCTTGCTTATTGTCTCAATTGAAAGAATTAACTTCTACAACTCCTTAGCAGCCTCTCCTTTGTGGGCAAAAAATCTTACCCAGTAGTATCTGGAAAAATCATCTGTTATCACAAGAAAGAAAGATGTTTTAGCAATTGATTTAACACTGATTGGGCCAAACAAATCAGTATGTAACAACTCGAGGGGATTAGATATGCTATTTTCATGTTTTGGCTTATATGGTTTCTTATGTTGTTTGCCCTTGGCACAGGCCATACATTTTTCAACCACAGAAAAATCTTTCAAAGGTAGTCCCCTAACGATATTGTTTTTAACTAATTTGTTTATATTTTTGAAATTAACATGGCCCAATCTGCGATGCCATAGGAAAGACTCAGAAATGGATGCTTTGGACAAAAGACAAGCGACAGTAGACGTTGACTCCCTTGAACCCATGTCAAGAAGGTATGTGTTATTCTTTCTTGGAGCCCGCATGAGTACCATCTCATCTGGAATATCAATTTCAGATTTCAAAAGTGACATTCATTGGACTTGAACAAGACCGGAATGTTTTTATCACAAATCTGAGAGACACTCAACACATTAAACGCAAGTTTAGGTACATAGTTGACTTTCTTTAGAGTAAGAGAGCCATTGGAAACTTCTCGTTGACCAATCATTTTCCCTCCTTTCTTGTTGCCGGCAATTGCGACATAACCTCCATTGATTATTTGATAATTGGTCAATAGATCTTTTAGCCCGTCATGTGTCTGGAGCATCCACTATCAACATGCCATACACTGTTTACAACTTTAGTGGATGACTCCTGCAAGAATAACAAAGAACAGATTAACCAGGTGAAACAAGAACCCAAGTTTGAACAACTTTGGGTTTAGGAGAGATTGGTTTCTTATAGAAGAAATTATTAACCAATTTAGTCAATCTACTTCCAAATGAATTCCTATTAACATGTCTATGATGTAGCTCAGGACAACCCTGTAAGGATTCCTTAAGTCTGATGCAAACCAAAACATCCAAATGTCTCTCTGCAACATGCACTAAGTACTGAAGTATGAAATGCTTCGGAAGTTTTACACCATACACTAGAAAATACTCTAAGTGTAAAATCTTCCGAAGCCAAGACCAATATCTTCCGAAGCCAAACATGAAGTCTTCCGAAGCCTCAGACACAAAGTCTTCCGAAGCTTCAACCTATGAAGACAGATTTCTTCCGAAGACTTTTAGTAAACATGCTTTATCTGATGTACTGTTCCATAAAGCTGGACACCTTTCCGCTGCATCTCTGTAAAGTCACCAACTTACAAGAGTTGGTGAAAAGGTCCATGCTTTTGGTAACTGTACATTGAGGTCTTGAGTCTGTAACTTTCTACTGTATGTACTTTATCCTTTTTGTAATAGATAAGGATGTGAGCTATGGCATGTCATAGTCACAAGGTCAAAAGGCAGATATGCGTTAAGATCCCTCACACACACAAAAAACTAAACTCTCCAAATGGCATCCATCTCAAAGACTGATATGGAGACTGGAACCATGAACAAATCCCCACTGATCACTCTTGATGACTTTGACACCTGGTGTATGAGAATGGAAGGTTTCATCAGGTCGTTAGACTCAAGAATGTGGGAATCTGTTGAGAATGGACCTTTCATACCCAGCACTCCTTCTGCTACTGGTGCTGGTATGATACCAAAAGATGTGGCCAACTACTCTGATGAAGATAGGAAGAGAGTATAGATTGATAGAAAGGCCATGACTGCTCTTCAGACTGCTCTTCCAAACTTAACAAGAGGCTTTAAGAAAGCAAAACAGCTAAACAGCTGTGGGATGCACTGAAGCTGATGTATGAAGGCTCCTCTAAAGCCAAGGAAGAACAAGAAGGCTCCTGAAGCAGCAGTTTGAAAACTTTACCTTCAAAGCAGGTGAAACCATGACTCAACAATACTTCAGGTATGTTGAGATAGTGGATACTCTAGTGGATGGAGGAGTTCCTCTTGAGAACAGGGACATTGTAAGGAAGTTCATGTCCTCACTTCCTAGGCAATGGACACACTACTGTGTGGTGATCAAGAGGACTGACAACCTCAAAACTCTTACTCTGACAGAGTTGTATGGGATTCTCAGTGGTTACCAGATGCAGATGAACATGCAAGGTTCATCTGGAAACTCCAACAATCAAATGGGTTCAGCCCTTCATGTGGTTGAAAGGGATGGCATAGAACCCCAACACCATCTCATATGCTACCCGGACAACTCACAAAAGGGTCCTTTCATCACCTTCCCAGAGACACCCAAGGAGAACTTCACTCAAGGAAGCCCATTCCAAGAGACAAGCTCTTCTCAAGCCTTTGTGTCTTCTGATGAAAGCTGTGGGAACTCTTACTTCACTCTTGAAGACCTGGATTGTATCCATCCAGATGACCTGGAGTACATGGAGATAGTTCAGCAGATGGCTCTCCTCACTCACAGAGCCAAGAAGTTCTACAAGAGAACAGGAAGGAGGTTTCCAAGCATGTGACAGGATCAGCGATCACAAGTTTGAGGTATAATAGTGTAATGCAGCGGAATGAAGAGATGAATTAGTCAAGTTATAGCAAGGAGTGTTATTTGTAACAAATGCGGAGAATATTTTCTGTGATTTGGAATGTTTCAATAATGCTCAATATTATTGCTCAATCATTCATCGTTACAATAAGGTTGGCACTCCTTATATAGAGTGCAATCACTGCTGTAATCACGGGGTAGTGATTACTAGCAGATCTAGTACAAAAATAACTACTTCTTAACAAACTACTGAAATGTTCACAACTACTGAGAACATGTCAGTGTTAAGTATAAAACATGAAACTACTGAAAAAGAAAACTTCTGATGCTACAACGACTGAAAACAAACTCTTCAGTCGTTTTACAAAAACTACTGAAAATAGAAATATAAACTACTGAAAGCAAACCGTCACAACTACTGAAGAAGTCCTCTTCAGCTGTTGGACAACATCTTCAGACTTTGTCTTCAGCACTTGTGTCTCAGACTTTGTCTTCAGCACTTGTGTCTTCAGACTTTGTCTTCAGCACTTGTGTCTTCAGACTTGGCTTTAGCACTTGTGGACTTCAGCACTTGTGTCTTCAGACTTTGTCTTGTAGCACTTGTGGACTTCAGGTTGTCCTGGCCAATCTTCTAAGCTAAGGTGTGGAAAGATCTCCTAGGTGGTTGGAACTTGTGAAGATGAGCTTCCTCTCATAGATCCTATAAGTAAGGAGGATGAAGAAGAGATAGTGAAGAGTTCCTCTGAGAAGAGTGAGGGAGAGAAGATTCTTCCAAAGGCCACTATCCTTCTAAGGAGAAGAAAATCTACTGTGATGACCAAGTCCAAGAGAAAGAACTTGGGAAGAGCAAAAGAAAAGCAAAGAAGACTCAAGAGATCAAGGCTACTTTTGATTCTAAGAACAAAACAAGTTTTCTCTCTGCAGGTTTTAAAGTAGTAAAGACTGAAGACATCAACCAAGACTCCTCAGCTAGAGTTCTGGTTCTTGTTCAAATCATCTCAGTACAAAGAAGAGACTAAGCTGCTGTGTACCATGCTAAACAGCTGGACCATCAAAACTCCAAGAACAGTTCACAGCCCAAAAGAATTGTCTCAGCATCTACAAAGATGAAGGTGGAGAAGGGATGTGACCAAAGCCAGTCTTGCTCTCACAGGGAGACTCTTTGAAGAGAAAATGTTATGTGTCATGTGTGAAAGTACCCTCTGACATTGCTAAGGATGCCCATACAATCCTAAAAGTACTATCCATATGACCAATACAAAGACTTCAAAGAGTTTCAAGAAGACTCAAGCTTCGGAAGAAGGAGGAATTCGGTTTCCTTCGGAAGCTCCAAACCAAGAAGAAGGTAAATGAAAATTACCTTCGGAAGAAAAATTGGTCTCGAAGAAAGGAGTTCTTCCGAAGCACTGAAGTCTGCTGCAATGACTGTAGAATCTTCCGAAGGTTCAGTCATCAAAACTTGTGAAGTCCTAAAGCTTATAAGTTTTGAAGGTCAAATCCAAAACTCCAAAGGTGGTGTGGAGTCTAAGAAGACCAAATGGCTGAAGTTTCTCATCATCAAAACAGCTGAAGATCCCCCTAGTAAAACCATAGGATCTATTACTGTTGCATTACCTTCTATTACACTTAGTGAGCCAAGACAAGTAAGGCCTTGGGTTTCCAAATATAACTAATCATTTTCTTTGTGCAGGATTAGCTCAAGAAAAGCAGGAATGTCTGGATAATTGATAGTGGCTGTTCCAGGCACATGACAGGCAATAGGTCTCTACTCCACAACTTTGAGAGAATTGATGAAGGACCAGTTGCTTTGGAGGAGATGAAGGTGGTTACATTTCAGGAAGGGGCAAGGTCACAAATGGTAAGCTCAGCATTGAAAAGGTAAACTTTGTTAAGGAGCTTGGGTACAATCTTCTGAGTGTACCCCAATTTTGTGATTAGAGTCATAACATGCTCTTTACTGAGCATGAGTGCATGTTCTCAAGCCGGGAGTGGTCATTCCTCATGAGCATATCTTGCTCGAGCCCCCAGGAAAGGAACATGTACAAGATGCGACTTGCAAGAAACATCTCCCTCTGGAGAAGTTTCATGCTTTCTATCTAAAAAGAAAATAGTGATGAGTCTTTCCCTGGCATAAAAGATGTGCCATGTAAACTTTAAGAACATGAATAAGCTAATTAAACATGATTTGGTAACTGGAATGCCAAAGAAAGAGTTTACAAGTGATGATCATTGTGTTGCATGCCTGAAAGGGAAGCAACATAAGGTATCTCACAAGCCTAAGAAGAGGAACTCCATCACTACTCCCTACACTTATTAAATATGGATCTCTTTGGCCCCACCAGTGTAATGAGTCTAGGAAGGACCTCTTATTGTTTGGTGATCACAGATGATTTTACAAGATTCACTGAGTCTAGGAAGGACCTCTATTGTTGGTGATCACAGATGATTTTACAAGATTCACTTGGGTTTTCTTTCTTAGAACTAAGGATGATGAAACCCCTGAGATTCTGAAGAATTTCATCTTAAAAATTGAGAATCAAAGTGATCACAAGGTCAAAACCATAAGATGTGATCAAGGAACTGAATTCAAGAACCAAATCCTTGATACATTTTGTGATGAAAAAGGTATTACAAGACAATATAGTGCTCCCAGGACCCCTCAGCAAATTGGAGTTGCTGAGAGGAGAAACAGGACACTAATTGAAGCTACAAGAACTATGTTGTCTGACTCTAAACTGCCATAACCTTGGGCAGAGGTAGTAATACTGCTTGCTATGTGCAAAACAGAGTTTTGGTAGTTAGGACACATGGTAAGACTCCTTATGAACTTTGGCACAAGAGGAAACCTTTCATTGGTTTTCTTAGGTCATTTGGATGTCCCTACACCATCTTGAATACCAAGGATCAAATTGCCAAGTTTGCTGAGAAATCAGATGATGGACATTTCATTGGATACTCTTCCCAAGCTAAGGCTTATAGAGTATGCAATCTCAGAACTAGAATTGTTGAGGAGTCACCATGTGACTTTCAATGAACACACACCCTGTGTTGCTGGTTTTGGTCCTGATTGGCTATTTGAACTTGATTTAGTTACTAACTGTTTTAACAAATCTTGTGAGAATGTTTCAGGATCTGCAGAAAATCTAAATACAGGTGATCCTGATCCAAGATTTGAGCTAGGAAGAACCCTCAACTCATACATCTTCAGCTTCAGTTGGAACTACTTCAGCAAATGAGGTTTTCTATCAGCACAACAATGACAAATTCAGCTGATACATCTGGTATGCCTTCAAATTCCAGCTCAGAGGCTCCTCAACCAGATAAAGATACCTCAATTGTAGAAGACAACAAGGTGATGGTGATAGTGATCAGAATTCCTTGATGCTAATAACCACACCATAGATGACAACATCAATGATGTCACACACTCATTGGATCAAGTTAATCTTGATAAGTGTGGTAATGTGGAGGGTGAATCATCTATGCCAGATCTAATTTTTCAAATTTGGATCTTTCTCTCGCAACTTGCTGTGATCGCTCAGCTAAGGATCCACAAGTTTCACCCCACCACAAACATCATTGGAGATGTTGTCACAGGGGTAAGAACAAGAGGACAAACCCATGAAGCAAATGTTTGTCTTCACTCTTGTTTCTTATCTCAGATAGAGCCAAAGAAAGTTGATGAAGCTCTAAAGGATGGAAGTTGGGTTGAAGCTATGCAACAAGAGCTGCTTCAATTCAAAAGGCAGAAAGTTTGGAACCATTGTCCTCTTCCTCATGGGAAGACTACCATTGGAACCAAATGGGTTTTTAGGAATAAGAAGGATGATAGAGGAATTATCATCAAGAACAAGGCAAGACTAGTTGTTCAAGGATACACACAAGAAGAAGGGTTTGACTACACTGATGTCTTTGCTCCTGTAGCAAGATTAGAAGCTGTTAGGATATTCCTGGCATTTGCTGCATCCAAGAACTTCAAGGTCTTTCAACTTGATGTAAAGTGTGCTTTCTTATATGGAGTGATTGATGAAGAGGTCTATGTCAAATAGCCACCTGGTTTTGTAGACCCTGATCATCCTGATTATGTCTGCAAGCTTGACAAAACTCTTTATGGGCTGCATCAGGCACCCAGGAAATGGTATGAGACATTGTCTGAGTATCTTTGTAAACATGGATACAGGAGAGGTACTATAGATGGAACTCTCTTCATCAAAGGACAGGGAAATGACTTGTTGCTAGTTCAAGTATATGTAGATGACATCATCTTTGGTTCAACTAATCCAAAGCTCTGTAAAGACTTTGAGAAGCTGATGAAAGACAGATTTGAAATGAGTGCAATGGGAGAATTCAATTTCTTTCTGGGAATTCAAGTGAAGCAAGTTGAAGATGGCATCTTCATAAGTCAGTCAAAGTATGTTCAGGACATACTCAAGAGGTTCAACATGACTGATTGTAAGATTGCTAAGACACCCATAGCCAGAAACCACTCCCTTGGACCTGATCTTGAGGGGGAGTGTGTAGATGAAATTTATACAGGGCTATGATTGGGTCTCTTATGTATCTTACAGCTAGCAGGCCTGATATCATGTTTGCTACATGTATTTGTGCAAGATATCAAGCCAACCCTAAGATGTCTCACTTAATCACTGTCAAAAGGATTTTAAGATACCTTAAAGGTGCTTCAACACTTGGTCTATGGTATCCAAAGAATCATGACTTCAATCTGTATGCTTATATAGATAGTGATTATGGTGGTTGCAACATGACTGCAAAGTCTACATCTGGGGGATGTCAATTCCTTGGTGGAAGGGTTGTCTCATGGCAATGCAAGAAACAATCCTGTATGTCTGCATCAACTGCTGAGGCTGAATACATTGCTGCTGCAACCTGCTGTGCTCAAGTGCTTTGGATTCAAAATCAGATGCTGGACTATGGGTTTAACTTCAAGGAGACTCCTATCCACATAGACAACCATAGTGCTATCTCTATCACTAAGAACCCTGTGCAGCACTCAAGGACCAAACACATCAATATCAGGTATCATCTAATAAGAGATAACTATGAAAAGGGATTAATTAAACTAGTCAAAGTTCATACAGATGAACAATATGTTGATCTGTTTACAAAAGCTTTTGATGAACAGAGATTTAAATATCTAATATCAGCTATTGGGATGATTAACTTTGAGTAGACATTTTCTTAAAACTAATTCTAATTATTTCTTCTTAAAATATGTGTGTCCTAAGTTGTCTAGTTCATCACTTTCATAAGCTCATGTTTTCTTTGGATATAAAATTCTTTTTGAAGACTTTCCTTAGATTCTTGAAAACTTTCTGATCCTTCGGAAGATAAAACTTTATCTTCGGAAGAAAATTATGTCTTCAAAATAAATAACTGTCTAAGAAATTTTACCTTCGGAAGAAGTCTAAATCTATCTTCCGAAGCTTAAATTCTTATCTCGGACACTTATTTGTTTTTAAGGACTTTTTCCTTCCGAAGCAAAATTAACCCTCGGAAGCTTTGTTGTTTCTTATACAAAGCATTCAAGTGTTTATTTCTCTTCCGAAGCAAAATTTTCAAGATTCTCAGGAAAATCTTCCGAAGCCATTTTAGCTTCGGAAGCTTTTTCATTAAAACTTCCGAAGACAATTTACCTTCGGAAGCTTTTCGAATTCCAAGAAAACTACTTTTTGAGCAGGAGGAAGTGGACACTAGAGCTCCCACTTCCCCTAAGGAGAAAACCACTCACATTTCTTCAAATATCAGGGATGAGGTTCCTCATGCTCACCCTGATGAGCTCACAAGCCCAACAGCCTTAAGCCTTCACTCTGAGTCTCAACACTCAAGTGAACAACCTTCAGGGGACAGTTACCATCCCCAGCCTTTAGATCTAAACCAACCCATTCCCACCTATCCTTCTATACTGATGAAGACTTAGGATTCAGTGTGTACCATGAGTCTCTCTTCTCCTCCCCTACTCAAAGAGAGATGAGTACCTCTGATTCTCCTCAGTCTATCCCACATCAGTCACCTGTTACTAAGGTGGACACTTCAATGTTCAGGATGTCCAAATGGAAGAGGCTCTCACTTCTGCAAGTGATTACATCGTTAAGACCTCAACCATGGAAACTCAGCCCACTGGCATCTCAACTGAGATTGCTAGTGAGTAGAGGAAAACCAGCAGCCAAGAACCTCAAGCTGGTGGTAAGAGTGAGGACTTTGGTCCAATCATCTTATCCCCCAGTGATTCTTCTGATGAAGAAGAGGGGAATTTGAGACTAAAGGTGCAGAAACTGTCAAAAACATGCACCTATTTAGTCTCTAAGGTTAGTCAACCCTGAATCTCAGGTGACTACCTTACAAAATAGGGTCAATGATCAGCAACTTCAGATTTCATATCTAAAAGAAAACTAGCTGGGAGACCTTTACGGAGAGCTCAACCAGGAACACAAGAACTGTGGAAAGTGATTGACTTATCCTCCAGCTCACCTATGCAAGTGGGTGATGCTATCAAAAAGGGGGAGAAAGTTATTGCAGCCACAGAACCTGGGAGTTCTTCACAGAGAATGGACATAGAGGACTCACCATCCTCACTTGCAGTTGTGCATTCTCAGCAACTTCCTCAAATTCACATTAATGTGGACTTTATAGACTCTATCATCAGGAGTCTATTTGAGGAAGGTATACCAAAGGGCTGTGTCATCTCCACCACAAGGAACTTCAAACTACATGATAAGGTGGAGGTATGATGCTGACAGAAGAGCCCTTATTCTTCACAGAGTTCAAGGGCAACAAGAAGTATTTGATTTTCAAAGCTTGAACTTCTATGAAAGATTGGATCTAGTCAACATGCCACTTGTCAATCCAAGCAAGCTTCATCTTCTGATCCAAAGCAGGGTCAAACTCCCTCTCCTTCTGAACCTACAAGCATGCTCTACCAGCATGCTCCCACTCTCTCTCAAGTTCAAAGAGGAGAGGAGACAGAAAAGACTCTACAAGCATGCTCCCACTCTCTCTCCAGTTCAAGAAAGTCCTGTACAGGAAGATGTGGCTCCACAAGAACCTCAGGTAGACAAAGAAGAAGACAGGATCAAGATGATCAACTACCTGAGTGCCACAGGCTTCTATCAGGCAGATGCACTTCTTCCCTTGTCCTATGACTTCATTGAGTTTGAGTACTTAAAACAACTTGAACTTGAGCTAGTCAAAGAAAGAAAGACAACTAAAAGGAAGCTAAGGGAAGAAGCTGCAAAGTCAAGAGCCATCATCCAAAAGAGCATGAAGAAGTCTGCTGATAGACAAAGGATGATGAGATTCTTGAAGCTATATGGATTCTCTGGAAGGAGACTGGCCTATGTCTCTATCCACAATGGATGAGCATATAAGGGTGATCAAGCAGAAGATTAAGAGTGGTGAACTGATTGACTTGCACTCTCTTCCAACTCAAGTCCCACCTGAAGTGGAGGTTAAGTTTGAACAACCTGAGACACCTCAATCCGGACCTCCAGCTAAGCCTCAGCAAGCTTCATCTTCTGATCCAAAGCAGGGTCAAACTCCCTCTCCTTCTGAACCTGTGTGGGAGGAACACCCAACTGAGAAAGACAAGGATGATCAACATGGTGCTGCAGACCAGTCTTCTCAGTTAAAGTCATCTAAGAGGAAGAAGAGAATGGCTTCTAAACCAAAGTCAAAGAAGAAGAAGCCTAAGTCATCTACCTCTACACCTCAGGCTGAGTTAGATCAACCTGAGGAAGTGCATGATGAGGCAGCCCAATCAACTCCAATGCAAGTGTCTCCTCTGACAACTGAGACACCCATCTTGTCCTGGACTTACTCCACTAATCCAGAAAGATGGCATGTAATCAAAGATCAAGGTGTTGAGAATGTCTACACTTGGCAAGACATAATCAACTTACCTCTGCATGATCTCTTTGAGATGAGAAGATACTATGAAGGTCTTAATGATCCTGACCATCTAATGAAGAAGGGTATGGTCATGATTGTACTGAAGACCACTAACATCTGAAGATCTTCTAAATGTTTTGGTAGCATCAGCCTAGGGGGAGTTTGTAAGGATTCCTTAAGTCTGATGCAAACCAAAACATCCAAATGTCTCTCTGCAACATGCACTAAGTACTGAAGTATGAAATGCTTTGGAAGTTTTACACCATACACTAGAAAATACTCTAAGTGTAAAATCTTCCGAAGCCAAGACCAATATCTTCCGAAGCCAAACATGAAGTCTTCCAAAGCCTCAGACACAAAGTCTTCCGAAGCTTCAACCTATGAAGACAGATTTCTTCCGAAGACTTTTAGTAAACATGCTTTATCTGATGTACTGTTCCATAAAGCTGGACACCTTTCCGCTGCATCTCTGTAAAGTCACCAACTTACAAGAGTTGGTGAAAAGGTCCATGCTTTTGGTAACTGTACATTGAGGTCTTGAGTCTGTAACTTTCTACTTTATGTACTTTATCCTTTTTGTAATAGATAAGGATGTGAGCTATGGCATGTCATAGTCACAAGGTCAAAAGGCAGATATGCCTACAATTGATTTTGTTTGTGTCTAGTCAATTGTATCCAGCTGGCTTTCAAAGTATAGCCGGCTGTAGGTTGTAGTATAAGTATTCCAAGTTCTTGTATCTTTCTTTATGCTTTGTAACACTTGTAAAAGAACTTGAGAAAGCAATATACTTCCTCCTTGAAACCCAACTCTCTTGTTTTGTCTCTTTACTTTACTTGTGTTCTTTGTATCAAGATATTGGTTAATCCAGTTCACTGTTTGATCAAGTTTAGTTATTCTCCTCATTGTGTTGTTGTGTTATAATTTGTTCAAGCCCTTAACCGGTCCTGCAAACCCTTAACTACATGTCATCTTCACCACACCTAAAACAGTGTGATTTTAATCTAGGTCTGTTATGTAACAGGGTAGGGATTTTATCAATATGTATTTCCTCATCATATTCAAACAATGTAGAATCTATATCACTGTAAGTCTCATACATGTCTCTAGGTCTATTTTTATTTGAAAAAGAATGGTTATTTACAAAAGAAGATGAATTTTCATCTGAAATACATGTAGTACTTGTACCAATTGTACTTGCCTTAGATGATGACGTTACCCTTTCATTAGATAAAGAAATATTTGTTGGGGGTAAAAAATGGAATAGGGAGAGAAAAGAATTTTTCAAAAAAATTATTTTTATTTTCTCGTTACTCTTCACGGTGGAATCATTCACACTATTAACATCAGAAAAAGTAGCATCATTACAATCCACATAATTTAAAGAAGAAACAGAAACATCACTAACAAGATGAGACATTGTCTGTTACAGATGGACTATAAACAAAAATAGAATTTAAACTAGAATTATGATCTGAGACAAAATGTTGAGATTCAGTGTACTAAGACTAGTGCATCCAAGTCCGCTAGTCGGTCCATAATCGTAGTCCTCGCGAACATGCTTAATGTACACACCTTCTAAACCTGCAGACATACTGTTAGTATCTATTTTGATTAAATCATTACAAGGATGAGGAACAAGCATAGGAGAATAACAGTAAGTACTGGGAGGAGGATAAACCTTAGCATTTTCATATCCCAAACCTCTTTTAATCCTAGCCCTCCTTTGAGATTTACATAAGTCATCATGTTTCATTCCCGATATAGTCCATTTATCAAGCTTTAACTGAAGTTTGCTCGTTTCAAATTCAGCAAGTGCAACCCTTTCAGTCAAAGTGTTAATCTCAACATTTCGGTCCAAAACTATTTGTTTTAAGTGATCCTTCTCTTTTAAAGCTTCGTTTAATTTGACAAACATATTTAGACTCGTTTATTTTAAGTTCCTCATTAATTCGTTTGCAATCTTTTTCATTATCAATAATAAACGCTTAGCTTTATAAACCCCAAATAACCTGATTTGGCATGCTGAAGAACACATATCCTGAATTACCTCATAAGGAAGTCCCATCACCACCTTTTCTGCTGCTAAAGCTTTCTCGCATTGGCACACCGGAGTACTCAACTTGTTTTCCTCGACAGTGGTAGCAGCATCATCTTTTTCATTTCCTTGCTCAGTGGGTTGACTTCCTTCCTTCCTCATCTTCTCATCTTTACTTTCTTTCACCATCTCATCCTCCTTCACCTTCACAGACACTTCAGCGTCATCTCTAAGTTCTTTGAACGGATCAAATTCATCCTCATTGTTCACCTTCCTCTTTCATTTACAATCTCAGCCACCAGCGCTTGGTTAATCTCTTCTCTCGTCTCTTCAACTTCAGCACTTCAAAATCTCAATTAGAAATCAAAGCTGTCTCTTTCTTGTGATTTATTTCTTCTTTACTCCCGCTTGAAACCAGTCGTGGAACTCCTATATTACTAGGATCAGTGACGATTGGCAATGGACATTCATGTTTGAAGTGTCCCAGCTGTTTGCAATTAAAACACCTCAGCTTAGACTTATCAAATCCCAGTTTGGAGTTAGAGCTTTGACCTCTGAAAGTCTTCCTTCCAGTGCGCTCCATGAATCTTTTGGCTCTAAGTGTCAACATTGCCATTTGCCATTGAATGTCAGTCTATTCGGGATCATCAGGGTCCACCTGAACATATACTCCATCGTCACCCCTTTGCCTTTCAACTCCCCCGCCACTAAAGCTTCATAACTCTGAACAAACATACCAAAAAGAGCCATTGTTTTGGATGGAACTGAAGTTTCATCATTTGCTTTTAAGTTGGCTTGATCTCTTCCAGCACTACCACTACCATCATAATAATCATCAGTATTCACTCCACCTTGACGAGATACCTGCATTGGAGAGCTTGCAGTGGAAGATAATTGTTGCAGCTGTACAAGATAGTCTATATTATCAACACAGTCAAAGTCAACAAAAGTCAACGTCACGGTCAAAGTCAACAAAAGTGAAACCCAACACGTTCGAGACGAAGAACCGAGACGAGACTGTGAGGATTTAGATGACTAGGAGGTTTATTGTAATAAATATATTTTGTGTGAACAAAATATACTTTACTTTGTTTGAGTCATGTTTTAGTCTAGTTATATAGTCTAGGGGGTTTTGTGTAAATAGAGAAACTTAGACTAGACTATAAATAGCCTAATTGTAATTAGAATTAGGTTAATGGTTGAATGACCATTTTAATTGGGGTTTTCACATTATACAAATTATATGCAATCATATTAGATCAATTTGGGGTTTTATTGTGTTTATTATTGGTTGATCCATAATTCTTCATGTTATTTGATTCAAGTGTGTAACCTGGGCTAACAATTTGGTATCAGAGCCATTTTGGATCAAATTCATTGAAGATTTGAAGATTTTTAGAAAGAGAAATTGGGGTTTTTTGTTCAATATCAACATTTCATCAATTCCAGATCAAGTTTGACTGTATTTGATATGGAATTTGATTGAATTTTGCTTGTTATTGGTTAGGACAGCTCTGTTAATCATCAGATCTCAAATCCATTGAGATTTAGGCGATTTCATATTGATTTCGTGTCGAAAAAGTCTTCCAGATTTATCCAGCGAAACTACATATTCATCCAGTGAAACTGCATTCTCTTTCAGCGAAACTACAAGTGTTTTACACTTGCTAGTTAGTTTCTGCATCTCAGCGAAAATAAGGATCTTGAACGAAAGTTCAATTGTGCTTGTGTGCATTTTACAAGCGAAATTGTTGTCGAAAGTATCATTGAACAAAAGTTCAAGCTTGTTTCGTGCGAAATTGCCGGCGAATCTAAGCAGTCTCAAGCATTTGGTTAGCCAAACTGCTGCCGAAATTGACCCCAGTTGCTAAGATTGCATAGAGTGACATTTTTAAAAAAATATTTTTTCCGGGGGAGAATTATTTAACAATTTTTGGGAAAAATACTTTTGGGAGTGTTAATTGCAATAAACAAAGTAAAAATAAAAATCGCTTTTGCAGACATGTTTAAATCATTCGAATCTAATAATCTCACAATTGCACAATGTCGATTTGATAATTTTGCAGCTTTAAATAATGAAAAGATGTCTGATTTTTTTGATCGTTTTCTGTTGTAGCAAAGAATCTGAAGAAGTTTGATGCCCAATTGGGAAATCATGAACAAGTTTTGAGATTGCTTGATTCCCTCCCATCAGAATGGAGCTCACACGGCAAGTCGATTAAAAGAGAGAGGTTTTCGGGATTACAAACTAATGGAGGTGATCAACAAACTGAAAGAAGTGGATTTGGGTATCAAACGTCGTGAGTACTATGAAGCGAGATATCTAACTCCAAAGATCACTTCAAACTCCAAAGAGAAACTAGAAGAGAGATTAGATTCTAGCACCAATTCCGAAGGTTTACTGAAACCTGGAATTGAAGAGGTAAAAGGGGAGCTTAAGCAGATATCAATGGGTAAAGGTGGAGCTGAGTTGAATGATGCAGTTTGTGATGTTGATAAGGAAGAGGAATGGAAGCGAAATGCCAGAGATTGCAACTGCGAGAAGGCTCTTACTGCTGAAAGAGTCATCCTGGATCTTCCATACGAAACAGTTCAGGATATGTGTTATTCAACTTGCAAAAATCATTTATTTGGTGTGTATAAAGCTAATAGGTTACTTTTAGATAACCAAAAGGAATTAACCACCATAAACGCAGAATTTAAAAAGAATGAAGCTAAGTATTTCATAAAATTAAATGAAGCTTTTAAAGAAAATGATCATTTAAAATGAAATCTTCTTGAAAGAAATGTTGAAATTAATCTTTTAAACGAAAGAGTCACCTTGGCTGAATTTGAAACAAGCAAGCTTAAAACTAAGCTTGATAGATGGACCATATCCGAAATGAAACAGGAAGAGCTACTGTGTAAACAAAGGGGAGCTAGGATTAAAACGAGGGTGGGTTGTGGTGAAAATCCATACGTCTATCCTCCTCCTAGCACCCATTGTTATTATCCTATGCCTCAACTTCATCCATCTAATGATTTGATTGAAGTTGCAGAAAATAATAGTTTAAATGCATGTTTAAGCAACGTTAATCTTAAAGAGGTTAGAGATATGGCAGGATTCTCCTGTAGGCTTGGCATTCCTCAGGCAGGGATCTGATAAGAAGATTAATGACGATTCTACCTTGATGCTCCAAAATCAATATCAGTTGCTTCTCCAACCTTCTTAAACAAATTCAAAACAGGTAACATTCCTTCATTTGTTCCTATCAGGTTTGTGAAAGAAGGAACAGTTGTCGAATCGTCAAGCAATCATAATCCTATAATCGAAGCCGACACAATAGGAGGTGTCAATCAAGATCTGTTGGAGAAAGAACTGTGTATACGAGACTGGATAAGCTCAGATGATGAATCAAACACAGAGGAGCGTGTTGGTTTCTCACAGATCAAGATATCTTCTGACATTGTCAAGTCTCAAGAGCTTTCAAAAGCTGAATTAAGACCAATACGGATCTCGTCTCCAACTACAAAACAATCCAGTCAATCAGTGAGATCTCATTCCCTGTTTTGCATATGAAACTTCAAAACAAGCAAGAATCGACTACAAGCTCATAGCAATCCTCATCACCACATGCACAACACGGGTCTACAAAGAATCAATAGCCTTTCAAGGCTTGTTTTGAGTGTGGAAAGGAAGGTCATGTGGTAAAGAAGTGCCCTCAAAGACTTGCTTCGAATGGTAAAGGCAAACCAAATTGCTTCTCCGGATGTAAGTCTACAAAGAATGTTCTAGACGGTAAAGGCAACATAGGTTGCTTCTCTGGTTCAAGAGGTAAAAAGCACACATCTTTGAATGGTTGGATGAAAAACCCAACATCCAAATCTTTTCATATGAAGCCGGTTTCACATGATTCAAAGATGAAAATGACCAAAGGTTCAAAACCAAATTCTTTTCCTTCTGATCTTAAACAAAAAATGATTTCCAAATTTAATTCATTCAAATCCAAATTAATTGAACCGAAACAAATTTGGCAAATTAAAAAGAAGATACAACAATCTCCGATTGTTTAAACGGTTGTGTGGAGAAGCAGGTTACTTATATTGATGAAAAAGGAACATCCAGGACTAGGATGGTCTGGGTTCCCCTTTCTAACTAATTTGTTAATGAGTGCAGGAACAATTCAGGAGGACTGTTAGTAATTCGGTTTACTGAAATAGATTGTTCCTAATTAAAATTTGAGGCGGAACAAAAAGGTTAAGGTCATGGTATTTTATCCACAATCTGGATTTTTATCTGCATAATCACAGTTCTCAATTCATAGTCACTACATATTTCTTGATCATTCATTTCTTATCTTAATATCAGTGTAATTTGAAAGATCTTCTTTGGTAAATTTCTATTTTTGCATTTATAAAAAATATAAAAAAAATATATACAAAAAATACAAGGGGTTTGCAAATATAAAATTTAGGGAGAGAGTATAATAAGACTCAATAAAAATAATAAAAAGAGAACTGGGAACTTGATTCGAGATGACTGAGAAATGATTGTATATCATCTTGAAATGCTTGTTTTTGCAAGACTTGTGTTTATAAAATGAGAAATGATAGTAACTGATGCTGTTATCTGATTTACATCTTTTTTTAAATGCAAATTATAGAAAACAAACAGATTCTTTAATGATATGTTTGGTAGACTTAGCCTCTAGATTAAAGTAGACATCAACATAATGATTTAAATTAAAATATATGCTTAAGGATGTATGGATTTACGCAATCATTTTGGCTTGCACGATACAATTCATATAAGCCATATCTTTGAGCCATGATTGGTGTATTTATGTGTCTTATGTTTGTGCTAATCTCCTCTAGTGTACGAAAGTACTGAGCTGGAGTGATGATCTCCTTTGCTGTACGATAGTACTGACCTGGAGCTCTCATCAGCACATGATTAAATAGTCATCTCCTTTGTTATACGTGAGTATAGACCTGGAGCTCTCACCATTTTGGTCTAAGTAGTGTCAAATCATCTAAACGATGAACTCATCACAGAATGCTATATTCTGTTGATAATCACTTGCACACTAATGCACACACCTTGCTCTATAAAGATCGTAACAAAAATCAAGAAATCCTGAGGTTGGGTGAGGGTTTTTGCAAAATGATTGTGGGGTCCTAGCATTCTAAAGTATTTAATCGAACCTTAACGAATCATCTGCTGCTTGTTGAAAAAGATAGGGCATGAGTTTAAGTGGAAAAAACATATTAGCAATCGTTATTGATCTGTTTCAGAATTTCAAAATTCATTCAAAGACTGTGATTAGATTTGGTTATCAGTGTGATCTCATTGCCTGTCGATGATTATATTCATCTTTGTGCTAAAGTATATCTTGAGGATGTCATCTCATGATCGATTCAGTTCTCGGTTATAAAAAAATAGATAAAAAAATATATGTGATAATAAATGTATATAATAAAAAATAAAAAATATTAAATAAAGTTTCATTTCAAAATTCTTTTAGGTCTTCCATATTATGTTGTTATAATTTTATCATTTTTCATACATTTCACAGAAATTACGCATAAACGAACACGGGTTCGCTTGTTTTCAGACACAAATAAACACGGGTTTATTTTGTTAAAATGAAAGGATCTAATTAGAAATGTCGAGATTGTGTTTGTGATTGTGTTTCAGATTTTTGTTGTAAGTGATGGCCGATCATCAGTTGAGCAGTGTACCTGATCAGAGAACCTGTTCCTCAAGTTTGCAGAAGGTACCGAGCTAGGAATCCTCCTCCTACATCTTCTGAAGCACTCAAGATTAAAGATTCAGGAAAGCTGTTCCAATATCCTCACAAAGGATGCACTCGAAAAGGGAGAGCACATAAATAGGGGGAGCTTATGAGATGAATAATTTTTCTCATCAGATTCAGAAAGCTTCAATTTGAAGATCTTTCTACTGCTGACTTCTCGGTGCTGATTTCGCGTAAAGGCGTTGATAATGATATACTAAGGGGGAGTATTGTTGAAGCTGTACAAGATAGTCTATATTATCAACATAGTCAAAGTCAACAAAAGTCAACATCACGGTTAAAGTCAACAAAAGTCAAACCCGACACGTTCGAGAAGAAGAACCGAGACGAGACTGTGTAGATTTAGATGACTAGGAGTTTTATTGTAATAAATATATTTTGTGTGAACAAAATATATTTTAATTTGTTTGAGTCATGTTTTAGTCTAGTTATATAGTCTAGGGGGTTTTGTGTAAATAAAGAAACTTAGACTAGACTATAAATAGCCTAATTGTAATTAGAATTAGGTTAATGGTTGAATGACCATTTTGATTGGGGTTTTCACATTATACAAATTATATGCAATCATATTAGATCAATTTAGGGTTTTATTGTGTTTATCATTGTTTGTTCCATAATTCTTCATGTAATTTGATTGAAGTGTGTAACCTGGGCTAACAATAATAATGCAGCATATTGAGTGAAACCAGATGTAGGCATCATGGTTTGATTGAATTCCCTTCTCTTCATGTCTAACTCGAAGGATTTAAGCTTATTGATGATGTCCATTAGCTTGTAGCTAGTGAAATCTCTTTCTAGCTTTAACATTTTCACCTTTAGGCTCCTCTGAGGTGGGAGAGAGTCTAGCAACCTGTTGACTTGCTCACTAATGGAAAGTTTCTCATCGTATTTCTTCAGTGTGCTTGAAACTATCAGAAAACGATTTGTAAGATCTGTGAGACTCTCGTTCTTGTATCCCACAAAAGAGTTGAACTCCTTCTCAGCTTGAATGCTCTTGTCTTTCATCAGCTCATCGTTACCATCATAGAACTCACACAGAGCATCGAAGAGAGACTTAGCATTCTTATGTTCAGCGAATCGATTGTAGATGTCTGGTGCAAGACATAGAGTTAATGCTCCAAAAGCTTTTTGGTCTCGATCAATCAGCTTTAGATCCTTCTCGTTGAATGTGGTTGGGTCCTTGTTTTGAGACACAACATCACGAACAGTGACAATTGGTATGTGTGGACGAGAAATGATAGATTCCCATTGATTGTGGTCGGTGTAGAAGAAAAAGGCTTTGAGACATCTCTTCCAATCTTCGAAGTTATCTCAGTTTATGAGTCTCGGAGGTCTGTTGGGAGCTACACTCTCAAAATCTGCAAGGGTGAGGGAAGTCGTCTTTAACATACTAGTTTCGCTGAAGAAGAATTAATTTCGCAGAAAAATGGTCGTTTCGCCGAACTAGATTCGCAGAGTCATAGTATTTTCGCTAACAATTTCGGTAGAAGTTTCGCTACCCAAATGCTTGAGACTGCTTAGTTTCGCCGACAATTTCGCATGAAACAAGCTTGAACTTTCGTCAATGATATTTTCGACAGCAATTTTGCTTGTAATATGCAAACAAGCACTGTTGAACTTTCGAAGGAAACTAGTTTCGTTGAGATGCTGAAAACAACTACTAAGTATAACACACTTATAGTTTCGCTGGAAGAAGATCACAGTTTCGCTGGATGAATATCTAATTTTGCTGGATGAAGCTGAAAGGCTTTTTCAACATGAAATCAATCTGAAATCACCTAAATCTTAATGGATTTGAGATCTGATGATTAACAGAGCTTTCCCAACCAAAAACAAGCAAAATTCAATTAAATTCCATATCAAATACACTCGAATTTCATATGGAATTGATGAAAAATTGATATTGATAAAAAACAACCAAAAACCTCAACAAATCAAGAGCACTAAGGCTCTGATATCATTTTGTTGGTCCATTTGATCGTTTTACAGTACAAATGATATGTTGAATCGTTCGATATCATAAACAATAAAGAGATAACAAAGATGAAGAAGACTAAGAACAACCATAATGTCAACAAATATGAACAATAATGATCAATACAATCAAAATAAACAAAGATCAAATGTATTTCGGTGAATAGACAACTTACAAAGGTCTCTTGCAACAATAATAATCGATTAGGTTTTTTTCAAGGATACCCAAAAATGAACAAGATCAAAACTATATATAGTAGTCCTAGTCTCACAGATAGTTTCGCTATCAGCGAAACTGTGCTGCCGAAACTATAGTTTCGCTGGGTGAACTAAACAGCTGACTATGAGCGAAACTATAGTTTCGCTCATAGTTTCGCTGGACTACAAAACTAAACAAAATGAACAACATTCAAAAGTAAACTAACATTATACCTATTACAAAGTAATACAAACATACTCTAATCTAAGGTGAGTCCAACCTATACATGATCTTCAAAGCTCCAGTTTTATCGTTGCCTGAAGGAAGCGAAGATTTGGTGGTCTACTTAGATGCTTCTTACTTGGGGTTGGGTTGCGTGTTGATGTAGCGAGGAAAGGTTATAGCATACACGTCCCGACAATTTAAGGTTCACGAGGTTAATTATCCTACTCATGAATTGGAGCTAGCAGCTAAGGTCTTTGCACTAAAGATTTGGAAGCACTACCTATACGGGACGAAGTGCACAATCTTCACAGACCACAAGAGCTTGAAATACTTTTTCAAGCAGAAAGATTTGAATATGAGGCAAAGGCAATGGTTGGAGCTCATAAAGGATTATGATTGCGAGATCCATTACCATCCGGGCAGGGCCAATGTGGTGGCAGATACCCTTAGCCGAAAGGAGAGACCCGAGCCAATTCGGGTGAAGGCATACCAATTGATTATGAATTATGAAGTGATGAAGCAGGTCAGGGAGTTTCAAGGCGAGGAGTTGAAGGAAGTTCGCCTTAAATCCGAAAGGATGAGAGGTATGGTCACGGTGAAAACACACTCGGTGTTAGAACTCGATTCGGACGGACGTGGATCCCTCGTTATGGGGATTTACGTGGAAAGGTAATGGATGAAGCTCATAAGACTCGATACTCCATTCATCCCGGTGCTACAAAGATGTATCAAGATATGAAGAAAGATTATTGGTAGTCGGGTATGACGCGCGACATAGCGAGTATGTGACTAAGTGCCTTACTTGCTTGAAAGTGAAGGCCGAACATCAGAAACCATACAGGAAGATCCAACCGTTGGATATACCGGCGTGGAAGTGGGAGCATATCACCATGGACTCTATGACAAAGTTACCGTGTTTCGCGAAAGGGTATGATGCCATATGGGTGATAGTTGACCGTTTCACGAAGAGTGCTCACTTCCTACCAATCCGTGAAACGTATTCTCTGAGAGACTCGCGGATCTATTCATCATGGAGATTGTAGCACTTCATGGTGTACCAGTGTCTATTGTGTCTGATCGTGACACTCTGTTTACATACATGTTTTGGAAGAGATTCCACGATGCTATGGGGACGAGGTTACATATCAGCGCGGCTTATCATCCCTAAACAAATGGTCAGTCAGAAAGGACCATTCAGACACTGGAAGATATGCTTTGGGCATGCGTCATTGATTTTGGAGGAAGTCGGGATGACCACTTACCGTTAGCTGAGTTCTCATTTAACAATAGTTATCATGCCAGCATTGGTATGCCCCCTTATGAGATGCTATACGGTAGGAGATGTAGAACACTCGTTTGTTGGGTTCATATTGGTCAGAAAGAGTTAGGAAGTATTGAAGTAACTGAGGCTACAACTGAGAAGCTCAAAAAGATCAAAGCCTTTATGAAGGCAGCTAAATATAGGCAGAAGTCGTATGCTGATAAGAGACGTAGACCGATTGAGTTCCAGGTGGGTGATAGAGTTATGTTGAAAGTCTCACCTTGGAAATGTATCATTCGGTTTAGGAAGCGGGGCAAGTTGAGCCCGAGATACATAGGGCCTTTCCGAATCATTGCTCGAGTAAGAGAGGTGGCCTATAGGTTGGAGTTACTTGATGAGTTAAGTGAAATTCATCCGACATTCCATGTATCTCATCTGAGAAAGTGTTTACCCTCTTCATACCGTTTTAGATTCGGTCAGACTTTACCCTCTTCGTGGCACTCAGCCACGATTACTGAGGTCGAATGACAAAGATCCCGTTTAGTACATTATTAAGATATTTCGTTAACGTTCATTTCATACATTCGTTCTTTCCATCATTACCTTTCTCATTCATTCACTCACGCCATACTCCCGACTCATGTCCGAAGACTGGTACTGTGCCGGGGTCTGTACACAAACCCCCGACTCATGTCCAAAGACTGACACAGCACCGGAGTACGCGATTCGTTTCTCTTTCATCTCATCTCAGTCTCACGCACTACTCCCGACTCATGTCCGAAGACTGATACTGTGCCGGGGTCTGTACACAAACCCCCGACTCATGTCCAAAGACTGACACAGTACGCTTTACGTGATCCTCTTCTCATTCATCCGGATCCTGTCTCATGCAATACCTCTGACTCATGTCCGAAGACTGACACTGTGCCGGGGCCTGTACACAAACCCCCGACTTATGTACGAAGACTGACACAGTATCGGAGTACGCGACAAGGACCTCTTTTGAGTCTGTTGCGAAACAGAGTCTCTCACCTCATACATATTCTTACAAGCCTTTCAATCGTTCATTCATTCATTCATTAATGCATGCATTCATTCATTACGTTCCTCTTTTCATTATCTTCCACTTTACATTACATAATACTTTCATTTCATTCATTAACGTTCGATGCAAAGCCATGGAAAGATAAACATACATAATAAGGAACATAACATAAACATAAACATACAACATCATCATACATACGCATCAATCATACATCACATCACACACATCATACATACTATGCATCACACGCACCGCCATGCCTAACATCACACATAACGTCATACATATCATCATCATCTACATGTCCAACATAACGACTATGACCTCGAAAGTCAACTTACACGAGCCTACGGGAACCTCCCGAGTCAAAACCCATAACTTCACTTTCCCTCGAAGGTCATAAGATAAACCGTTGTTCTTTCGGGCGCATGAACCCTACTTGGGCGTATGGACACCCTCCAGTCGCATGGCCTTTTGGGCGACTGAACACTTAGGCGAATGGACATCAGGCGAATGGACCTATGCGAATGGACTATGGGCGAATGGACATCTATGCGTATGGACTCTCAGTGGCATAGCTTTCATGCGTATGGACTTCAGTCGCATGACTTCAGGCGCATGGGCTTTAGTCGCATACCCTTCGTGCGAATGAACCTCAGTCGCATGGCCTCCAGGCGCATGGACTTCAGTCGCATAACCTTCGTGCGAATGAACCTCAGTCGCACACTCCTTCAATCACATGCCTTACAAACACATGAACTTCAGTCGCATGACCATCATGCGTATGGACCGCAGTCGCATGGCAATCGTGCGCATGGAGCTCAGTCGTACGCCAATCAGCCGAATGGCCTCCAATCGCCCTCCAGTCGGTCGCCTAGCCCTAGCTGATGCAGAATGCAGTTCATCCCGACTACAGCCGAGGGTTTTCGGTTTCCAACCTCTTCCAAACCTCTTTTAAGCTCAAATCAACTATCCTAAACCTTAGGGAAACATACCACGACCTCATTCACGCATAACCACGCAAGAAATCAAGCTCCAAACGACTCATACACATACACACATGCATAAAAACGGTTTACACCCAAAAACTCGAAAATGGGTTTTTGGATGTGCTCTAGCCCCAAAATCAGTTGAAAACGTGTAAAAGAGGGGTCCTAGAACTCACGTTAACGATCCCGTCGAGTAGAGCTTCGATTTGACTCGCTACACGTCGATTTCCACGCTCGAATCCACCCGAACCAAACTTTTCTACTCTTTTTCTCTTTCTCTTCTCCTCTCCTCTCTTGGCTGAAAAATAAGAAGGGTGGGGTGTCTCCCCCCTTTTATACTCCCGCTCATCAAGTTTTCTCTCGTTGGCGAGTTTGGTCCCTCGACTTTGGACTTTATTTCTTTTCTTCTTTCGTCGGTTTCAAAGAAAATTTCCGGGCGTTACAAGTCCACCCCCCTTATGTAGGTTTCGTCCCTGAAAGCTGTTGTTCCTTGAACCCTTGCGGGCAATATTGTCTCATCTCTTTTCATGTCTCTCTCCTGGGATTCAATCGCTCTACGTCGTTTATCAACATACGACTTCTGGTCTATCTTTGGCTATCTCCATCAGGGCTTTGATCCTTTCGAGTTTATCAGTCGTAGCCTCAGTCACCTTAATATTTCCCATACGTCATTTCGTGCTCGGCCTTCACTTGTAGACAAGTAAGGCATTTACTCACTTACTCCATCATATCACGCTTCATATCTGGCCACCAAAATCTTTACTCGTGTCTCGATACATCTGACGGTTGACATAAGTATATCCACATACATTACCTCGGCCAAATAGACGATACGTCCACACCTCATGTATTGCTAACCCATTCACCTTACGTGTAGCCTATCCACCCAAGTCTATCCTGAACGGTCTAGCAGGAACAAACGCTTTCTCAATTCTATCCCGCAATCCTCTAGGGCATCTAGGTAACCTAGTGGATTCATTAATAGCAACCTCTATCTCGAAGGGCTCATCGATGTTCCTCCTCCTAACATCCCACTTACAACAGAAAGCAGTAGGAACGAGACTACTACTAGCATCACATTCAAATCATGGATGCACAAATTTTAAATTACCAGAAACGTACCTGACGTCAAGTCGAAGTCCGCTCTAGCCTCCTCTTGGTCATGGCAAAAGCTCTAGCCTTTACCCTCTGTTCCCTTTCCTCGCACCGGAGCTTCCTGCCTTCGACTTCTTACAATCCCTGCTCAGGTGTCCAGTCTCGCCACAGTCGTAGCACTTAGCCGTGCTGCAATCCCTTGCCCTGTGGGCTTCCTTCCCACACTGGAAAGACGTTCAGTCCCCACTTGCATTCCCCCTCATGGCCTCTACCACACTTTTTGCATACTTCTCCTTTTCTTTCTATTCTCTTCCGATTATCGTCCCTCGACGCCGTACCTTCATACACAAATCTACCATCATTGTCTCGCCTTCCCTTCCCCTTCTTAACATAGGCTCGCTCCTCCCCTTCGTCTGTCATTGCCATCGCCCCTCGCTCATCGTACAACCTTCCCGCCAGGTCAACTGCCGACCTAAACGTAATCGGTCGGGCAGCGATCATGTGCCTGCGGATGTCCGCCGGCAAGCCCTGAATATACCTCTTGATCTTTCGCGATAGAGGTGTCACCTAATCCGGCACTAGACGTGCCATCTTGTTGAACTTCGTGGTGTACTTTTGATGTGTCATTGTTCCCGCTTACAGCTGTTAGGACCTGGTATTTGAACGAAATACCGAATGATTAACGTGTAAACCAAACCAAATAGTGCGGAATCCTATTTGATTGGCGATCCAATCAGTGAGAACGCACGTAGAATCAATAAAGTATTGAATCAAACGTTAAGAATCGATTAGGAACCGATCTACAGCGTTCTATGAACTTGGAGTATGAACTTGGAGGCTTCTGGACGGCTAGGGTACGTCTGGAGTCGAAATAGAATGAATGCTTACGTTTTTCCACGAATTGGGTTGTATTTATAGGTTAGTATTGTTCATTCGTGCAACTGAACCATAAGTATGGTTCAGTCGTGCGATTGAACCATGCGGTTGATTCATCTGCACGACTGAGTGTTCAGTCGTGCGACTGAGCCAATCTTATGTTACAATCATACAACTGATCCAGTCTCCTGGTTCAGTCGTGCGACTGGGTCATTCGTATGAAGTTATTCATGTGTATGGTCCATTCGTATGGGCCATTCGCATGAGAACTTCATTTTGTTAAGTTTGAATGTATTAATTAATATAACATTATGTGTATCAATTCAAACAACCACAAACCTATTTAACCAATTCAACATCGACTCATTAATGAAATATTAAACATAGTAAATCACAAACAACAAATATCATTTCATTAACATTCCAAACATTACATCAGTGTAAGAACAAACAAGACCTATTACATTCATATCATGATCTAGGGACATACATGTATCAACAAACTCCCCCTTGGACCTAGATCTCTCTAATGTCTTGTTTTCTGCATTACCTCCTCATACTTCTTGTACTTATCCTCTTTTGTGACTCCTGCGTGAATCTCAAACGCAAAACAGAGTCTTATGACGTTCTGGAACTGGAGGGCTTGTACTATATCCTGCGTGTCATAGAACAGTAGCCACTTGTATAGAGTGTAGACATCATTGGCTGACAAGTTGGTAAGCCACATTGGGTCAAATACCCTGATAGTATCCATTTGGCCCTCTTTATTTAGGACTATGACCGCTTCTCCTGTCCTCCAATCATAGTACCACCACTTAAAGTGTGGAGTGAAGTCCTGTGGCATTTCCCTGAGCGGGATTCTTGACATCGTGCGCGGAGGACTCCACTTCAACACTATCTTTGGTTTTCCGGTAATGGTATCAACTTCAGACCTTCTGATGTACCTTGTAGGCTGTTGGGGTTTGAAGTTAACCCACCTGGTGTGGTACTCCTTCCTTAGGGCAGCCTCAAACCAGCCTGACATCTTTCTCGGTCAGCATACAACAACTTCAGTTTGGCCAGCTGGTTGAGCTCAAAACCTGGTAGAGTCTTTAGATCATGTGGAAATCTAAAGTACTCTATGCCCTTCTCCCTCTTAACTGCATAGACGTTTAGGTCCTCAAAATATGCCCACGCTATAATCCTGCCCGACACCTTATGATGTTTCTTGACTCTGTAGAGTTTGGTGTAGGCGTCCTGTTTAGGTGCAGCGCGTTGGGCTCTAACTTCTTCAAAACAAGCAGCCCATTCAGCCTTTCAGATGTCAACATCATCGTTTGAGGCTTGGGCCGTTCCTTCTGTCTTCTCTGACTCCTGCTCCATCTTATCTAGCACCTCAAATGTATCGCTGACAAGGGATTCACCCAGATTGGGGACCACATTTCCCTCATTGTCAGCATACTAAGGGTAGTGCTCTGCAGTGACATCTTCTATCTCTATTTCATCCACGTCGTTTAGCTCTTCGTCACTTGTCGAGTCGCACGTTGGAGCATCCTTTACAATCTCATCGGGATTTAGCTTGAAGATCTCAGCTAGTTGCTCATTTGATAGATCGTGAATTATTTCCCCTTCTTCAGGAGTATAACTCACCGACCTCCTTACGATCCCTTGCAGATCAAGAATCATAGTTAGCTGAGTCTTGACCTGCTGAAGGGGAGCAACATCGAATTCATCCCTTTAGTAGTTTGGATCTGTTTGATTTAAACATGAAACACATCAACCATTAGTTAATAATCAAAACAGAAATGCATTAATCTTAATATATACATCGAATACATAAGTTTAAATATATGATTCAAATACAAAAGTAATCAAATACATAGACATCTAATCATTACTTTTCTCTTGGATCACTGGATCATCGCTTGGTGGAGCAGAGGAGGAAGCTTGTTGGTCTTGTTTCTTCTTGGATCTCCTTTCCTGACCTTGAGCAGAGGCAGATGCAGCTGCATCTCCTCCTTCTTCATCATCATCCTCATTCCTCTCCTCTGTCCTTTCTTCTTCAATCCCCTTATCATCCTCAGTCTCATCATCATCGTCCTCATCATCATCCTCATCATCATCATCACCATCATCACCGTCTCCCTCTTTAATCTTTAGTGGCTCATCTTTAGATCCCTTAAGCTTTAGCATGATGGTCTTCTTAGCCTCCTCCAACTCCTCAATCTTCTTAGCAGATGTGACACTGTGCTCTTGGAGTTGGGCGATCTCGTGGCTTTGAGCAGCCATTTGTTGGGCCTGCTCATCTGTCATCCGAGCCTGCTCCGAGATCTGCTGAGACTGCGCCGCAGTAAGATCTGTCAGGTGACGGATCTGCGCTGTCTTCTCCTCATCAGCAGCTAACAAACGCATCACCATCCGGATGATAGTGGAGGTGATGTAGGAGTGAAAGATATGGTGGCTAGTAGTGGTGGTGGTGGCTGTGGTGAAGATGGGATTTGGTCGGGATGATAGTGGAGGTGATGTAGGAGTGAAAGATATGGTGGTGGTTGGCATATGTACAGTGGTGGGAGGTGTGGTGGTGGTAGTGGTAGCTGTGGTGGTTGTGATGGTGGATGGTGCGGCTGTAGAGGTGGTAGTGGTGGTGGTAGCTGTGGTGGATGTGGTGGTGACAAAGGTGAGTCTTCTCTTCTTCTTCTTCTGGCCGTGGGGCTGAGCCATCCTTTTCTTCCTCGATCTAGTCGAGGTGGATGCTCCCCCTAGAACACGGCTAGATGGCTCAGGAGCATAGTTGGGATCTGTAGCAGTCTCTCCCGAATCCCTGGGGCGTTCACCAACCGCCCTGAGTCCATGCTCTGTGGGAACAACCTTTCTTCCCACAGTCCTCGTCAAAGGCTCCTCATCAGACTCTTCTTCCTCCTCACCAGGTATGAAGTCCTGGTGGAAACCCGCTGACTCAGCTATGTCGCCTATGGGGGCAGATACTGGAGGTATAACGTCTGAAGTTGTGCCCCTCGGTGGAATAGGCATATCATCTCCAGCATCCCCCACTGTCATCATCGTCTGAATCATGAGTGGGTAGAGCAATCTGCTCCACATCAGAATCACTATCGTCGTGGCGCCACTTCCTCCTGGCTGGCACCACGTAGTCCTCCTGGGCCAGATGCCCAAACAATCTCCTGACAGGGGGTTTCACCTACTTCCCCCTGTATACCTTCATCCTCCCCAAGGTGGTATCATCCATCCCTCAAGAACAACAGCATCATCCTTCTCCTTAGGCAGGGAGGGGAGCTTCTGGTCTATGATCATCTGCATAAATCTCGGGTACATACAGAAGCCCTCCTTCCCTTTCCCCTCGATGTTCTCCACCAGGTAGGTGAAGATCATCTTGGAGAAGCTGAACAGGTGGTTCAGCACCAACGCAACATACGCGTTCTGGATCTGGTCGGAAAACTCATCAAAACCTCCCTTCCTGGAAGCTGTACACTTAAGCAGCACGTGCGCAAGATACTTAAACTGGGGACAGAGGTTGCTCTTGTTGAGCACCCAAGCATTGATGTCCCCAGAGTACTTGGCTCTAAGAAAGCATCCTCTGACAGTGAGGGGGTGTAATCTAGTCGGACAATCAGCGTCGTCCCCCAACTGTAACACTATCCTTAGGTCCTCCTCTGTAATAGCTATAGCCTCTCCAAAGATGGTACTTCTGATGCAGTGAGGCTCAGTGGATCGATCAACTGTAGCACCTTCCCAGAAGGCCTGCTGAATGGACCGATAAGGAGTACAGGGAGCAGATATGGCATGTGCAATCCTCGACCTCCTTAAGAAGGTGATAATGCCCGAGAAATCAGCAGCATTCCTGGATGTCAGATCCAGATGAGCACAGATATTATGCTTCGTGCTCATAGTCCATCGACTCGCCATCTGTTACACAAACAAAGTAAACATTAGTACCATTGGCTAAGGATGTCATGAAACATTTGGACTTGAAGAAAAAATTTCTTTCTGTCATGCGATTGAGGTTGTGCGACTGAGATCAGTCGTGCGACTGAACAGTGCGACTGGGATTCAGTCGTGCGAATGATCCCATGCGTACGACTGAGTGTGCGACTGGACTCATGCGTATGTAACCTCATGCGGTTACACCAGTCGTGCGACTGAACTCATACGCATGGTTCAGTCGTGCGGTTAAGCAGTTCGCACTCTTCTATCGTGCGACTGAAGTTCATCAACCTGTCCATTCGCATGATGTACTGACTGTTCAATTCAAATTCTATTTTTCACCAATTTTGAGTTTTAGACTTCGTGTTCCGGTTCATTAGACTCACAATCCATTCGTATAACACCTAACATCTTTAATTTCATTTGTTTGAGTCGTTTAGTTAGATTATTTTGTCACTTAAGTCTCGGTTGTTTCACGAGTCCGATTTTACAGATTTGGTGTCAAATTGAATGTTATTGTAGTGTCTCTTCACCGCAAATTACCTGTAGAATCGATGTATATGGTTAGTATGCAAGAAACAGGGGTTTTTAGAGATCAAATGAAATTTGGGTAGAGTGGCTTTAGTTCGTGCGATTTAGGGTTAATTTGAGAGTGATAAGTCTCTGCGACCGACTCTCCCTCTATTTATACTAACCCTAAATTCAATCGTGCGACTGGGCTCATACGCACCTTTCAGTCGTGCGAGTGGGCCTCAGTCGTGTGATTGGTTCAGTTGCCTTCTTCAGTCGTCCGACTGGATCTCAGTCGTGCGACTGACTCATTCGTTCGCTCTTAAGCATCCGACTGGGCCAATCGTATGGGTCATTCGGTTGGATGGTCCATACTCATGGTCCATTCGTACGAATGGCTCCCATTCATATGATAAGTCCATACGAATGGTCCATTCGTGCGAATGGGTCATACTTGTGAAATTTTCTGCCATTTTGAACATTTAACTTTTAAACCCTTTTTAACAGTTGAAATTAACATTATGCGCATTTGATCATCTCAGACATGATCATTTTAACTTGAAAACTTTTGATCACCTCAGACGTGATCCTTTTAAACACTTTGTCACCTCAGACGTGACACTTTTAAACACTTTGAAAACACATGTGGTCATCTCAGACATGACCCTTTTAGGTGAGTTAATCCCATACTGATTTTCATGATGTAGTCCGACGAACAAACCAGCTAAAATGACTAACTAACTAGAAAGTTAAGCTATAAGTACAAAAAATTAAACTTGTTTTTGACTTTTTGTGAGAGATAAATCCTAAGACAGAATCTACTGGATTTGGTTCCGGAATAGGCAACTTCTATTTAGTTTTACCACACCTGTACCAATTCAATTTTGGAATCATACAGGCAAGTCAAATCATTTGGGACTTGTTATCAAAACCTTTTGATGCTCAATTCTTGGTTTTCATCCAGAGTCGTTAGCAAATTTAGGAAATCATACTGGTACTATTAGATTCCCACATTGATTTGAACTTTCAAGAATTGCAGCCACAATGATTGTCAGTATATTTGTCCTCTTAAATCCATACACAGACTTTTGGACACAAACTGGTGATAGTTTTAGGTTTAATTATTTCAACTAACATTTGTGGATCCCACACTTATATGGTAATCAACATTCCTCAAGAGCTTTTGAGCGGTCTACGGGTATTTTTACAAGAAGAGACTATTCTTAGAGCTTTCAAAAAGAAGCCAATCCTCAGGTCAGTGCCATCGCACAGCAGAGAGGCGGCAAACAACAATGAATTCTAGAATATCTAGGTTATGCTTATCCTCAGGTCAGTGCCATCGCACAGCAGAGAAGCACACAACCTATCTTCTTGTTAGAGCAGCTTACTTTTCTTTTGCACAGAATGCACCAACAACATAAGTTATTAGCTTGATAGCATTTGTCTTTCATTTTTTTCGTGCTTTGCTCTATTATGGTCATCCGCACACATTTGTGGCGTTTACAAGCTCATTACCCCATATTGGAATATTGTTGATTGTGTTAACCAGTGATAAGATGGAAGCCCACAGTCAGTTGAACAACTTTGTTTGATCTTGAGATCACCAGTCAGGTCTAATCATCTATTGTGTTGAATCTACCGACATATCATTTGTGGTCTAGCAACCTCTAGTTCTACTTTTGTTGTGTTACCTTAGTAGTTACCAGTTTTTCTATCATCTTTCCTTTTATATTGCTTAGACTACACAGACTTATACTTTGAATTTTGCATCTTTTATAAATTAAATTTTTAAAGTCCCTCTTGATTTGTTCCTGTGTACTATCATTTTCCAAAGGGTTTGAATCGGTATCACAGATACCATCTACCTTATATCAGCTATCCACTCCTTCTCCCTCGTTTTTTATATTTTTTATATTTTTTTATTTTTTTATTTTTATTTTTTTATTTTTTTATGTTACTGGCTGACCTATTCTCCCTCTAAAATTCTAAAATCATAATGGATTTAATTATTTTAGGATTTTAATAAACAGCTAAATAACATGAGTTTAATTTAAACATAAAATAAACTAAATAAAGAAAATAAAAACGAAAAAATTAACTATACTGCATCGGACTACACATGATCATCATCAGGAATAACATCACTTTTCTTTTTAACGCCGTTGACCTCTAACAAATATAGAAAACGTGGTTTATCAAAGGCTTTTGTATAGAGGTCAGCGCGTTGAAAATCAGTATTAATTTTTACCACATCGATTAAGTTCTTTTCAAAACAATCTCTTATAAAATGGTATTTAATACCGATGTGTTTGGTCTTTGGATGTTGTACCGGATTTTTAGTTACTGCAATTGCAGCAGAGTTATCAACAAAAATAGGAGTAGAAGAAAACTTTAAACCGTAATCCCGCATTTGCTGTTGAATCCAGATGATTTGTGAACAGCAACTTGCAGCAGCAACGTATTCGGCTTCACAGGTTGACAATGCAACCGAGGTCTGCTTCTTACACTGCCAGGTAACTAATCTCCTCCCAAAGAATTGACACCCTGCTGATGTAGACTTGTAGTTCATCTTGCAGCCCCCGTAATCCGAGTCACTATACGCCGTGAGCTCAAAGTCATCATCATGAGGATACCACAACCCAAGTGTGGGTGTACCCTTCAGATAATGAAATATCCTCTTGACCCCGATCAGATGGTTCACCTTAGGCTTAGCCTGATATCTAGAACATAGACATGTAGCATACATAATATCAGGTCTTGAGGCAGTGAGATACATGAGGGATCCAATCATTCCTCGGTACATTGTGGCATCTACCAGATTCCAATTTTCGTCAGGTGCTATATCATGATTAGTAGCAAGTGGAGTCCCAGCAGCAGAAGTATTCTCCATGTCAAACCGACTGAGAATGTCTCCCACATACTTGGTCTGATGTAGAAAGATCCCATTTGGTGTCTGATCCACCTGTAACCCGAGAAAGAATTTCATCTCCCCCATAGCACTCATCTAAAACTCTTTCTTCATAACTGCTTCAAACTCTTTGCATAACTCTTCGTTCTTTGAACCAAATATTATGTCATCGACATAGATCTGTACTAGCAGTAGGTCTCCATCTTTTTCTTTGATGAACAGCGTGCAGTCAATGACTCCCCTGCGAAAGCCGTGCTTCACAAGATGAGTCGAGAGTTTCTCATACCAGGCCCTTGGAGCTTGATGAAGCCCGTATAAGGCCTTGTCGAGTTTGTAAACTCTGTCTCGATGATAAGGATCTTCAAATCCCTCGGGTTGACTGACATAAACTGTCTCTCGAATTTCCCCATGAAGGAATGCACTCTTCACATCTAATTGGTAGACTTTAATCTTCATATATGATGCATAGGCAAGGAAGATACGGATGGCTTCCATCCTTGCCACGGGTGCAAACACTTCATTGTAGTCAATCCCCTCGACTTGGCGAAATCCCTGAACCACCAGTCGAACCTTGTTCCTGATAATGACCCCTTGGTCATCCTTCTTGTATTTCAAGACCCATTTGGTGCCAATGACCTTAGCATCTTTAGGTCTATCTACCAGTGTCCATACACCTAACTTCTTAAACTGAAGAAGTTCTTCTTGCATGGCACTCACCCATGCCTCATCATTTAGTGATTCACTGACGTATTTTGGCTCAAACTGCGAGACAAAACACCGATAAGCACCATCATGAATGTATCCCTTTTCCATAACAGAGGCATAATCAGCTGAGTACAACTGATTTCTTGTTTGTACTCCTGATCTGACATCCCCAATGACATTGTCTAAGGGATGATAGACATTTAGACGTGATCCTGGAGTAGTAGGAACAGCTACCTCAGAGCCAAGATTATGAACATTAGGTTCTGCATCTGAGGTAGATGGAGTTTGAGGTTCCGAAGTCGAAGGAGCATCACTATTTGATGCTTGTGGACTTGCAGGAACTGGAACCTGTTCCTCCTGACTGTTCTAGTCATCTTCTTCAGCTTCATCTTCTGAGGAGGAGTCACTGTCATCGACTACTCCCCCTGACTGAGTAGATGATTCTCCCTGTGAGCTAGATGATGTTGAATCATGAGATGGTGTATTCAAGATATCATACATCATCCGTGTAGCTAACACGTCATCCAAAGGAGAAATAGGGATGTTGAAGGACTTGAAGAATCCATCATAGTCGAAAAAGTAGGCGGGTCCTTTTCCAGTAGGTGGTGTGGTATATCTCTGAACATCAACATTACACCACACTTCTACTAGACCCGTTGAGTTGTTGTAAACTCTCTTTTTCGGTATGTTGTATCTTAGGAAGATTCCTTCATCAGCCTTCTTGCTGAATTTACCTTCTTGAGTCTTCTTCAGAAGTGTGCACGGCGCGCCAAATGGTTCGAGGTACTCTAGATTAGGTTTACGTCGTTGTAGTAGCTCGTAACATGTCTTTCCGTGGCGCTTGACTATCAGAACTCGATTCAATGTATAACATGCATTTGCCACTACCTCATTCCAGAATTGGATAGGCAGTTTCGAGTCTGCCAACATTGTTCGTGCTGTCTCTATCAAGCTTTTGTTCTTTCTCTCAGCAACACCATTCATCTGAGGCGTGTAGGCAGAAGTGAATTAATGCACAATTCCCTTTTCCTTGCAGTAAGCCTCCATCCACTGATTCTTGAATTCAGTCCCGTTGTCTGAGCGTACTTGTCTCACCTTCAGCTTGTAGAGAGATTCCAGTGTGGTCACTAACTCCTTGAAGGACTCAAATGTTTCTGATTTGGACTTCAGAAACATTACCCAAGAGAATCTTGAGTAGTCATCAGTAACCACAAAACAGTACAAGTCACCTGCAATGCTCTTTGTACTGACTGGACCAAACAGGTCCATGTGAAGAAGTTCAAGAGGAAGTTCTTTTGAATGAACTTTCTTTTCCTTATGAGACTTCTTCGTCTGTTTGCCTTTCTTGCAAGCAACACAAAAATCAGGAAGTTGGAAATTTTTGACGTTAACTCCTCTCACAAGATCCTTCTGAATCAAGTGATTCATCTTCCGTTGATTGATGTGTCCCATTCTTCTATGCCAGGAGATGGAGTCCTTCTCAGTGGCTTTTGATAGAAAGCACTGAACTTCATGATCCGTTGTAGAAGCTGTTGACAGATCCAAAACATAAAGGTCTTTATATCTTGAAGCTGTCATCAGAACTTGGTCCTACGAAATCACGTAGTCTTTCTTTAGCACGTAACACTTCTTGTTGTCGAATATGACTTTAAATCCCTTATCACATATTTGGGAAACAGAAAGTAAGTTGTTTTGAAGTTGTTGAACGTAGTTCACCTTATCAAACTTAACTTTCTGATTTCCAACTTCTCCCTGAGCTGTGATATAGCCTCCCTTGTTTCCAGCAAATGAAACATGCCCTCCTTTGATTTGTTTGACGTTTGATAAAAGAGCCCTATTTCCTGTCATGTGCCTGGATGCTCCGCTGTCTACAATCCACGTGTTGGTTTCAGCACTGTAGCGAACACCCTGCACATACAATGTAAAAGATTAGTTTAGGTTAGGAACCCAAGCCTTTACTAGCTTGGGTTTCCCAGAGGCATCACACATCATGAATTCAACCCATTGACCCTTAGAGGGTGAGGGTAGCTCAGGTTCCTTCTTGTCATCATTATCAGACACGCAGGATGACTTTTCTTTCCATAAGCCAGATTTGTGTAAGGCCTGTTTGTGATAAACAGTCGACTGGCTAATGGGTTGAACTTTAGGTTCACCAGTTCTTCTAGGTGGAGTTAAAGAACTCCTCTTAGAAGACCTAGGTTTTGAATCCTGAAGTTCAATCTTCTTCCTAGGTGTCTGATAGTAAGGACAAAAGGAAGCAATGTGTCCACACTTTCCACAGTTGTAGCAAGACCTGCTATCAACTTTATGATTAAACTTTCTTTGTGGAGATGTGTGTGACACTCTAGTAACATCACTTAATTTGGGTTTTGACTCTGGTTCTTTTGATGTTTTCTCTTGTTTAACAAAATTAATTGTTTTAACATGTTTAACATCTTTTTCTTTTTGGTTAACTGGTTTTTGACATGAAGCTTGTGAAAGATTAACATTTACAGTCTTTTTAGGTTCTGATTTGACTTTGTTTGACCCTGACTTTATATTTACCTTTTCAAATTCTTTTTCCAGATTAACACAAGGCATTTTACTCTTTGCCTTTGAAGTGGCCTCCTTTTGTTTTGTTCCAGATTCAATTGATGAACATGAGGAATCTGGATCACTAACAAGAGGAGTAGACACCACATGATCCTTGATGGGATTATTATTTATTGGTCTACTCTTAGTGTTCATCAAGGTCTCAGGTGGTGGTGGAACCACTTTATAACCCAACCCCTCCCCGTTGTTATGTTCTCTCACTAAATGTTGGACAATGTGTGATGAACTTGTCCAACTGTGCAGTTTCTGCTTTAAAGAGTTTACTTCTACATCTAAAACTGCCTTTTGCTTCTTAGTGTCTTCTAGGGAGTTAAGATAGTACCTAATGTCATTAGCTTGGTTAAATGCAACTACTTCAGTTTCCCTAAGCTGTGTAGTCAAAAGGTCTATCTTTTCTTTGTAACTATGCTCATTTTGTTTTAATACTCTATTAGCCTCAGTGCACAGTTGCGAATCCTTTACTAAGTTATCATTATGATCTAATAACCTTGCAAATTTCTCATCTATGCTATCTCTAAATGTATTACAATCAGAACAAGCATGATTTTTAAACAGTTGGTCAGTGGTACTTACCTGAGAAGATTCTGAAGAATTTGCCATCAACGCAGCATCAGATGTCTCTGATTCTGGTGATTCTGTCTTTGCAATGGAAGTCCCTTCTTCAGGCTTGTAGCTGACCTCAGTTGCAGTTGTTTCTTCACTATTTGACATTGCCTATCTCAATGCAATATCTCCTTCACTCGCGGAATCATCATCAAGTCTTCAACGCTTGCAATGTTTGATCCCCTGGAGAGACAAAACGAAAGCTCCAGTCCTGTCCTTTATCATCATGGGCAGTCAAGCTTTGGATCCTTGCTTGATGAAGTAGAACTCCTAGCTTGTTTGTCTTGACGAGTGAAGGACGAGAATGGGTTCCCGTTCCCAGTCTTCTTTGGCTTCACACATTCTCTCTTGAAGTGTCCCTTCTCTCCACAGTTGAAGCAGGTCACCTTACTCTTGTCAAAGCCAAATGTGGTATCCTTAGTAGCAACCAAGTTCTGTCCGGTCTTTTTCACAAACTTCTTTGCCCTCCGGACAGCACTTGCTAAGGCCCACATAATGTCCATCCTCTCCAGCTCCATTTCATCTACTTGCTCGTAGTCCTCATCTGCCAGATGGCAGTTTCCAATCTTCCCAGCAACAAGTCCATCATAAGAATGCACCACTGCTGCCAAGAGATCCATGTGCTCTCGAGCTACTTCCACAGTCACATTACCGAGGTTTCGGTCTTCAGTCTAGTAGCATTTGCTTCACATCCAATATAATGGGTACAAGAAGACCCTGACGTGTCTGATCCTGAAGGAGAAGCTTGTGAAGGACCAGATGAGCTAGACACAAATGCCGTCTGAAGAGGTGCTCCAGATGTCTTAGCTTGAGGTGTGGCGGTGTACAAAGCTGGATTCTGAGTGTACGAAGACTTCTGAGTTGTACTTCATCCTAGTGCTTCTTCTCATAGCTTTAGAATGAAGTCATGATATCCAACTTTGCCAGCATCTCATTCTGTCTCATATTTGACACAAAAGAAGCCCACTTTTCTGGCAATCCGTCTGCAAAATTTGTCACTTTTTCTTCCATGGTAGTAGCAACCCCATGTGTATGCAGTTCACTCATCAGATGGTTGAATCTATCAATACCATCGTCCAAACTCTCGTTTCCCATCGATGAGAAGTTGTCAAATTCTTTCTTTAACTCCTTAGCTTTAATTGCCTTCAGTGAAGCATTCCCGTCATATCTCTTTTCCAGCTCATCCCATAATTTCTTGGCCTGCTTATTCTTCGAGTATTGGTGGAAATATCTTTGAATAGACTGTGTGATCAATGCATAGACTCTCTTCTCTGCATTATACTTAACTTTCTGAGCATCAGTCATCCCTCCCAAAGTAAGCTTTACCCCATCTGCTCCAACCGGCATACTGTACCCAATGTTGATAGCTTCCCACAAATTTGGATCCACTCCATTGAGGTAGATCTCAAAACATTGTTTCCAGTGGGGAAACTCATCTAACGTTAAGAGCTTTGGTGGTTTATTATGATTCCCCACCTCACTCTCAAGCAACAGTAAGTTCTAGATCCTTGAGTCTTTCCCGGCAGTAAACGCTGACATCTGATCTTCCATCTCGATTAACTTTAAGTGTACAAAATGTCAAACTGGTGCGACTGGATGATGCGAATGGGCTATCCGTGCGAATGAACTATGCGACTGGTTCAATCGTGCGGCTGAACTAAGCGATTGGTTCAGTCGTGCGAATGAAGCTGATGCGTATGAACATTGCGAACGGATGGTTCAGTCGTACGAATGGAGATGCGACTAGGTCCAATTGTGCGTCTGGATGATGCGAATGAAGTCCAGTCGTGCGAATGGCTCACTCGTGCGACTGAAGCTGTTGTTTTGCGAAAATTTCTAGGTTAAACGTGTTTGAGCCGTAAAAATTCAAATTTCGCCAACCCTAATCGCCTAGGCCGTAGAAACCGAAACTTGATGAGCAGGGACGTCCAAGACAACTTTTGACACAAAAAGATTGCGTTTTTAGAGTAAAAACACAAACTTTGTATCAAACTTGATTGAATCACACGTAATCAAGAGCCAAAGCTCTGATACCACTTGTTAAGACCTGGTATTTGAACGAAATACCAAATGATTAACGTGTAAACTAAACCAATAGTGCGGAATCCTATTTGATTGGCGATCCAATCAGTGAGAACGCACGTAGAATCAATAAAGTATTAAATCAAACGTTAAGAATCGATTAGGAATTGATCTACAACGTTCTATGAACTTGGAGTATGAACTTGGAGGCTTCTGGACGGCTAGGGTACGTCTGGAGTCGAAATAGAATGAATGCTTACGTTTTTCCACGAATTGGGTTGTATTTATAGGTTAGTATTGTTCATTCGTGCGACTGAACCATAAGTATGGTTCAGTTGTGCGATTGAACCATACGGTTGATTCATCCGCACGACTGAGTGTTCAGTCGTGCGACTGAGCCAATCTTATGTTACAATCATACAACTGTCCAGTCTCCTGGTTCAGTCATGCGACTGGGTCATTCGTATGAAGTTATTCATGCGTATGTCCATTCGTATGGGCCATTCGCATGAGAACTTCATTTGTTAAGTTTGAATGTATTAATTAATATAACATTATGTGATCAATTCAAACAACCACAACCTATTTAACCAATTCAACATCGACTCATTAATGAAATATTAAACATAGTAAATCACAACAAACCAATATCATTTCATTAACATTCCAAACATTACTTCAGTGTAAGAACAAACAAGACCTATTACATTCATATCATGATCTAGGGACATACATGTATCAACAACAGCATCAGGAACTCTCTTTCAACTTTATCCATCTCACGTGAGGACAGAACTCCTCAATCACCAGTATCTTCAATTTGACCATCTCATCCTTCCAATAGCCCGATCACCCTCAACTTGGACTATGTGTCCCACCAGCACAAGCTGAGTCCTCGAAAGAGTGGGTAGCAAATTTTACTTTCTAATCTTCTCGACACTCGAGATATTTAAAACAGCTTCCATTTCCCTCACCCACGGTGAGCAGCAGCAGCAAGTGCCATTGCTGTTGGGGTTTGTATGATCATTTACATCTTGTTTAACCATTTAAACATACAAAACGCAGCGGAATATCAACTTTAAACTTGTTAAAGTTTCTGAAAATAAACATTATCATGTGTAAATAACAAACCCATAACAAGAGGATCTTTATTATGTGAAAAGCAAGCATACAATATGAACAAGAACACCCAAAACGAGATATAATCATACCATAACAAACCTTTCTGGATGCTGTGAAAATCGACCAAAAGGAGGCTGAAATGAGTCAAAAGAAAGGCCAAGACTTCAAGGGTAGAAGTCCTCAAGTGTCCATACCCACAAGCCTCTAAGAAAACACCATTGTTGCTAGGATTTGAACACCAAAACCGAACCTAATAGGCTGCTGAAAACCCATTTTCAGCCGAGATCAAGGCTTTTAAAAACCCCTTTGCAACCGAGATATTCTTCTAGTTTTGAGGAGTTTGTGCCTTGAGGTTCTTGCATATATGAGAGAGATCAAAGATTGAAATGTATGTGTGTGTTCTTTGAGAGAATGAACTCAAGAGAGCCAAAAAACAAAACAATGGGATGGCTGCCATAGGGGCGGCCGAACCCTTTTAGGGTTGTTCCCATTTTATGTTATTTTCCCAATTGGTCCTTATGCATTAATCTTTTGTCAAACTAAAGATTAATAAAGATATATATATATAATTAACCTTTTAATTATATAACATACACACACTTTTATTATTTGATGTTATTTAACTAAATAAACAACATTTCAAATAAATCCATGAACAAAATATCCATATAAGTTGTTCAATCTCATATGCAACTTATTTAGAAAACCCATTTTCTAAATTGGTGTATTTATTTAATTGCATGATCATATCATCAATTAAATATTAATTGGTGTTTGCTAAGCTTGTTATTGGGTATGACCCGACTTGGATCATAACGTACTAACCACATCAATATTCTATGTGTCTTGGGCATAAAGAATCCAACAATCTCCCACTTGCACAAGATACATAGAAGATTGATGCAAGCAGTAAATACCGCCTAACAACGGTTTACTACCCTTAATACGCATGACTATAAGCCATTCAATAACATCATCCCCTTCAAGTTCCAAACTTGAAATGATTTAGGTGAATCAATCATTTATCCTTTTGTTACAGATGTCATGTTAAATCCAAGGACACAGAATGATCATTCCTTGTTGATTTAACTTAATCAGGCCTTAGACATCATACTCTCAACGAATAAGAGGAACAAATCCCATCTTGACTGCATACGTTTCTCACAATCACCTTGTGTCACACCTGAACATAGCCTTATGTACTATCCATTATTTCAGAACAGTGAAGAACTAACTCAAGGTACAACATTTGGTGAATATCAAAACCCAATATGCATCTCAGGTCTGAGGATACTAAATGATATTCGCCTTTACTCAAAATTACTTATGATCAATCAAAGAGATTCTATGTAGTAAATTTTGAGACGCGGGTCAGTCCAATATTGCATCCCACAAATATCTATGAACCTTGGTAGCAACCAATTGCTCTATATTCATACCTTATGAATATCTACCAATCCATGTTCATAATAGTCTTACATTCATATTTGTTCCCACAAATATGACCGACTACGGACATTTAGAATAATAACATATTCATGGATATAAACATGCTAAAAGGGAACATAACTCAAATATATAAAAGAGTTAAATATTACAAATGTTCCATGTTTTATATGCTAAACAGATCAATTCATATCACCAGTAAATCGAAGTCCTAAGGCACAAGTATGACCCTCATACTTTGCCCTTATCAAGGAGCTTCGTTAGTGGATCAGCAATGTTTTGATCTTTATGAACTTTACGAATAATATCTTTACCCTTTTCAACTCCATCCCTTATGATGTTGAATCTCCGCTCAAGGTGCTTAGTCTTTTGATGAGTACGGGGTTCCTTGATTTGAGTAATCCTACCCACGTAATTACCAAAGATTTCTAGGGGGTCTTGAATGGTAGAGATCATCCCTAGATAAGCAATGGACAAATTTATCCATGCAGCTTCCCAAGCTGCCAATGAAGCGGCTATGTATTCGGATTTTGTAGTGAACAATGCTACCGTGTCTTGCTTTGAACCTTTCAAGGACACTTCTCCTCCATTCATAATGGAGGTATACCCCAATTATGATCAAAATCATCTCGATCAGTTTTTGGAAGCCTGCATCCGTGTAACCCTTTACAACGACTTCCTTTTCAACAGATCCGCATATTAGAAACATATCCTTAGTCCTACTAAGGTATTTCAATATACTTTTAAGAGCCATCCGATGGTTATTTCTATTGGTATCTACTTTGTCATACTTAATAAGCATGACTCGTCCGGTCTAGTGCATATCATCACACAAATGATGGATCCTATAGCAAATGTGTATGGGATATCCTTCATTTGATTTTGCTCATCCTATGAGCTTGGACATTGAGACGTAGTCAACACTGTCCCTCCTTGAATAGGTACCATACCTTTCTAAGAGTTTTTCATCTTGAACCTTTTCAAGATTTTATCAATATATATACACTTTGATTTAACCCTATCAACCACCTCGATCTATCCTTATAGATCCTTATTCCAAAATATGGGTGGCTTAAACGAGATCTTATATGAAAAACATCTTCCAAGCTAGGTTTTAACACCTTCCAAGGTTGGAATATTATTTCCAAATAGTAGTGTGTCATCAACATACAACACTAAGAATACAATTATGCTCCCACTAGCCTTCATATATATATATATACACAACCTTCTCGATGCTTGTTTCAATCCATAGATTGATCACTTTAACTTATATGCATTATTAGGATGTCATGGATCGACAAAACCATCATGCTGAACTATATGGACAGTCTCTACGAGATGTTCATTAAGAAAAGCGGTTTTGACATCCATTTGCGAAAACTCATATTCAGAATATGCAGTTATGGCACATAGTATCCTAATCGACTTTAGCATTGCCACGGGCGTAAGAGTTTCATCATAATCAACCAATTGAGTTTGATGGAAACCTTATGCTATAAGTCTTGACTTATAAGTATTCAAGTCTCCATGCATATCTGTTTTCGTCTTGAAAACCCACTTGTATCCAACCGGTTTGGAGTTAAGTGGAGGGTCAACCAATTCCCAAACTTGGTTGTTATACATGGATTGCATCCTTACGTTCATAGCTTCTAGCAATTTGTCCCAATCCAAATTGGACATAGCATCTTGGTATATGGTTAGCCTACAGGGGTCAACCACATAGCATCCATTCTTGGAATGTTCATATCACTTAGATGGAATACTAACTCTACCAGATTTGTGAACGTTTTGTGTATATTTATCAACCTCTTGATTATCATCAACAACCTCTTGTTGTAGCTAGTGTCAACCAAAAGTGTACCGGCTTGTGGATTTTGATCCTTATCAAGTTCCACAGTTCTATACGTCATTCCTTCCATAAAGAACTCGGTTTCCAAGAACTTAGCCTTTCGAGCAATAAATACTTTTGCTCTGTTGAGTCGAAGAAACAGTATCCTATACAGTCTCTAGGATATTCAACTAATCCACACTTTCTTGGTCCGGGTCATATTCAAAATATGAGACTTAAAGAGCAATGCGAAAACCCAAAATGATAAAGATGGTAAGCTCATAGCCATAATAAATTGAACCATATCCAAATAGGGTTCAGTTTCTTCTTTATCAGAATGAAGAACACAGATAGTTATGTAGAGTTGATATTCTACTTCATTATTGAAGATTTTGAACATTTCAAAAGCTTCATACTTGTGCGTCATCAAGTGCACACAATAATAGCGACTGTAATCGTCGGTAAAATAATGAAGTATCTTTCACCAATCTTTGTCATTGTCTTAAAAGGACTACATACATCCAAATGTATTATTCCTAGTAAGTCTTTTGGTTCACACTTATCAAATGAAACATTTTCATTTGTTTCCAAAAGACCATTCTTTTGAAGTGTTTGAATCCAATTCTTGTTTTATGTGACTAATACGATAATGTCAAAGATAATAACAACTTAAACCCATTTTAAGTTTCTTGGTGCTTAATGTGTATAATAAGTTATTATAGGACGAATTATCATGAACCAATTCATGGATATCATTAGAAGGTATGTCCTTAAAATGAAATACATCATCCATAAAACTTAATATCATTATTTACAAACTTTAAATCATGATCACATTGTTTTAATAGGAAACCTTAATTATGTTCCTAGTCAAACTAGGTGCATACAAAAGGTTTTGAGAACAACTTCCAAACAATTTGAAAGTCTCAAAATAGAGTTTCCTTCCTTGAAGCGCACATTTCTTTTGAACCCCTTTGCAACAATTGCAAGAATGAGTTTCACATCCGGTATCCAATACCCATGTGTTTGAAGAAATGACATTTAATACGATGTGTGAATCATGGAAATTGTATTTGAGGTTTGCTCAACATCCCTCTTGTCTTTCAACTCCTTGAGATAGGAGAAACAATTCCTTTTCATTGTCCTATCTCTCCATACTCAAAGCATGGAACGTTCTTCGTTACCTTAGGCTTCATAAGCTTAGGCTTTTCGAGGTTTCGCATTAACCTTTGCTTTGATGTATTCCTTTCCTTTGGCAATAATTGCCTTAGGATCGGGATTGGCCATTTATTATAGCCTTCCTCATTGATCGAGAGAATAGGTAGAACCTTTCTACCCATCCCTGCCTCGGTTGCTTTGAGCATTGCGTGAAGTTCACCAATGCTCTTGTCCCACCCATTCATATTACAGTTTATTATGAATGTCACAAACCTTTAGTTAGGCAATCAAGGATCAAATCCTTGGCCAACTACTTTGAGACAGGACAGTTAAGCATCTTGAGGCTATCAATGTGGCTTTTCATCTTAGGAATATATAAGATGATATCGATTGGGTTTCTTCCATGTGACATGTATAAGGTGCTCGAACCGTTTCGTAGCAATCTACTAAAGTTTGTTGAAGGAACATTTCCTTCAACTAGATTATCATGTCATATGCCCCATGATGCTCCAAACCCTTTTGGAGTTCGGGAATCATATTCCCAACATGAGGTAGGATACTTGCACAGAATCTTTAGTGTGCCTAAGCCAGTCGTCAAAAGGCCTTAACATCAACAGCGTTGGTTGGTGAGGTATGGGATCGTCAAGGACATAGGCCTTTACTCATTTTGAGAACGATTCTCAAATTTCGAAATTGAGTCCATAAGTTTATTATGGTTAAGACGATCCCCTTTTAAGATGGTTCTCGGTGATAAGGTAGGGACGGTCGGGGTAGTAGCATCGTGGTTTGCTGCCATTACTACAAAATTACAAAGTTCATTTTAGTATTTCTGAAAAATTGCATTTTAACTATTAATACCCTTTACATGTCTCATAGACAATTAATAATTAAAATCTAGAATCCAACGTTACATTTAAATGATGGTTAGGTGACCTTTATCCCATTATTTAAATTAACAAGGTAGTCAACAGTTGACAATTGCAACCTATTGCAACTTCTAGTCTTATGGGATCGGTTAAACATCATATGTTTAGTCGGCATGTTTAATCCCATCAACACCATTGTACGCCATGCTTCGGTGACCCTAATCACATGGTTTCCAATTCAAGTCGTCCTACTTACACACACGTGTGAGTTTTCACATACAAGCAGTTAGGTGACCTTTATCCCACAAGTACGTTAGACTCACCTCAAAGATACAAGTTCCCTACAAGTGGTTAGGTGACCTTTATCCCACAAATAGTTCCCAAGAAATTCGAGTGTCGTGTAAAAGGATGGTGTTAGACTTGTTACCAAAGGGATTTAAGTTTCCATTAATTCTAGTTATGAAAACTCTATGTACCTTGTATTCGCATGCTTTCAAATACATGGTACCCTATGGTTCTCTTTTAATAAAACTTCTTTTATTAAATCATTAATCCTTTTAATAACCTTTTATTAACCACTTAATGATTAGAAACCATAATTTTTAGTTTGTTAAGTTTGCTAATGAGTTGGTTTTGCATATCCAAATATCAAACAACAATCATACAACAAACAACCAAACAAGCATAATCATACAAACATATGTGCATAACCATAGCCACTAAGTTGACTACACTTGTTTGCCATCACAAGTGTTGTCATAAGGTCTTTCCTAAGGGTTCAACATAACACAAATGATGAGATCTCCAAAGACCCCCACTTGAACTTGCATCCAAATGCTTCAAGTCCATCCTTTGTGTCTTCCTTTTGTGCTTCCATCCGAGCATCTTCTTTACAAAATATATATATCCTAATACATATTTTCTAGTAAAAGAAAAATACTCCTAATCTATTTATTACATTGCCAAATGAATAAACAAATTACAACCCAAATAGAAACACAAAAGAAATTATTACAACCCATAAAGAATGAATACAACCAACATGACAAGATTACAATCAACCAAATCCAAAAACATACATGGTCAAGGCTATGTTATGCACTAATATATGTATCCATATACATCATTTAACAAACAAAATAAACCCCATCAAACCCCAAATTTTCAGCCAACATAAACTGAAAATTAGGGTTTGTTTGTCCAAACAAACAACAACCATAACATATCAACCAATTGACATTTCTATCTTTCAAAGTTTAATCATAAGCATGAAGATGTAACTTTGAAAGACATGGGGTTTATTAAATCAACAAAATCAGCCTCTAAAGACTTGATAAACATCCTTTAAAACTGATTTTACAAGGATAATGATGCTAGTTTCCACATAACCGGCTCTAGATGCCATTGTTGGGGTTTGTATGATCATTTACATCTTGTTTAACCATTTAAACATACAAAACGCAGCGGAATATTCAACTTTAAACTTGTTAAAGTTTTGAAAATAAACCATTATCATGTGTAAATAAACAAACCCATAACAAGAGGATCTTTATTATGTGAAAAGCAAGCATACAATATGAACAAGAACACCCAAACGAATATAATCATACCATAACAAACCTTTCTGGATGCTGTGAAAATCGACCAAAAGGAGGCTGAAATGAGTCAAAAGAAAGGCCAAGACTTCAAGGGTAGAAGTCCTCAAGTGTCCATACCCACAAGCCTCTAAGAAAACACCATTGTTGCTAGGATTTGAACACCAAAACCGAACTAATAGGCTGCTGAAAAACCCATTTTTCAGCCGAGATCAAGGCTTTTAAAACCCCTTTGCAACCGAGATATTCTTCTATTTTGAGGAGTTTGTGCCTTGAGGTTCTTGCATATAGAGAGATCAAAGATTGAAAATATATGTGTGTGTTCTTGAGAGAATGAACTCAAAGGAGCCAAAAAAAACAAAACAATGGGATGGCTGCCATAAGGGGCGGCCGAACCCTTATTAGGGTTGTTCCCATTTTATGTTATTTTCCAATTGGTCCTTATGCCTTAATCTTTTGTCAAACTAAAGATTAATAAAGATATATATATATAATTAACCTTTTAATTATATAACATACACACACTTTTATTATTTGATGTTATTTAACTAAATTAAAAAACATTTCAAATAATATCCATGAACAAAATATCCATATAAGTTGTTCAATCTCATATGCAACTTATTTAGAAAACCCATTTTCTAAATTGGTGTATTTATTTAATTGCATGATCATATCATCAATTAAATATTAATTGGTGTTTGCTAAGCTTGTTATTGGGTATGACCCGACTTGGATCATAACGTACTAACCACATCAATATTCTATGTGTCTTGGGCATAAAGAATCCAACAATTGCCATTAAAAAGTAGCGGGGGGCTTGCATCACATTGAAACTCCCATAGTTACAGCCTCGTGCCACCTCTGGCGCAGTCTCTCTCCTCTTCTTCTTCCTGTTCGTCATCGGAGAGAACCGCTTCAGTCTCGGGCCGTCTCCTTTCACCCGTAGGTCTACCCCTTTCCTTTCTCTCCTCATCTCTAACAGTCTTTATCACTTCGGTCACCACAGATGGTAGGATTGTCTGCAAGACCTGATGCACTTCCTCCACGACCGCCTCTCTCATCGAGGCCCTCTGATTAGCATTCTCATCACCGCCCTCGGGATGAGGGGTCTCGGGTTCCTCATGAACCACCTTTTCAACTCTGGGTCTTACTCTTGTGACCCGTGGTTCAGCACCACGTCAACCACCACCTTTACCATGAAAAGCTTTAGAAGATCTACCACTGGCCATTCTCTATCACACTGAAAGATTCAAACACCAACACGGTCATTCAAGGAACAGCTCAGTTTATGTCAAGTATAGTAAGTCCCTAATTACGGTGGCCAGTTGTGATTAGCCACTTACTTTACTCTTCATACTCCGAGCATCACCTATCCTGACTACATCAGAATCTAAATCTACCAGCAACACATAAACCATATAACATGCTCACGTAATACCGGTTAGCATTACGAAAATACCTGATGGCACGCAGCTACTCAGATTGGCATCCCATTCCCTTTCCGTCCCATTCTCAGTTTAAGTTAAGGTTTATTTTGAAAATTTACCCGTTTCACTTAAACTTTGGCTCTGATACCAACTTGTAAGGTCCCGTTCCCGGGACGCTTACAGCAGGTCATTCATCGCACTCAAAACATAATTTTCGTCATCTTACATAAAAACGTCGCAGCGGAAACATTTAAAACAATATCACATCTAAATATAATAGATTTTTCAAACAATACTTCATTATCAAATTACAAAATTCATGATACATTTCATTACAAAAGCCTTATAATAATGGATGTCATTCCAAAAGAACTGAGTAGTGGCCCCGTGCCATCCTCAGCAACATACCTGCCAACAGGAAACACATCAAAGTCAGCGTTGCTGAGTGAGTTCTAGTTTTATAATAAAACTTACTTTTCTTTCGTAAAACCGTTCTTTACTTTCTTTATAAAAACATTCGTTACATGCATGCGATCACACATCATACGTACACATAGATAATATCATTATTATCTTCATCATTCGTTCATTACAATCATCATTCATCGTACATTTTTATGTTTCTCTTCTTTCTAGATCCTGTCAGGCTTTACCCTCTTCATGGCACTCAGCCACGATTACTGAGGTCGAATGACAAGGACCCGTTCATACCGTTCTAGATCCGGTCAGACTTTACCCTCTTCGTGACACTCAGCCATGATTACTGAGGTCGAATGACAAAGATCCCGTTTATTACATTATTAAGATATTTCGTTAACGTTCATTTCATACATTTGTTCTTTCCATCATTACCTTTCTCATTCATTAACTCACGCCATACTCCCGACTCATGTCCGAAGATTGGTACTGTGCCGGGGTTTGTACACAAACCCCCGACTCATGTCCGAAGACTGACACATCACCAGAGTAGGCGATTCGTTTCTCTTTCATCTCATCCCAGTCTCACGCACTACTCCCTACTCATGTCCGAAGACTGATACTATGCAGGGGTCTGTACACAAACCCCCGACTCATGTCCGAAGACTGACACAGTACTGGAGTACGCGATCCTCTTCTCATTCATCCGGATCCTGTCTCATGCAATACCCCGACTCATGTACGAAGACTGATACTGTGCCGGGGCCTGTACACAAACCCCCGACTCATGTCCGAACACTGACACAGTATCGTAGTACGCGACAAGGACCTCTTTCGAGTCTGTTGCGACAGAGAGTCGCTCACCTCATACATATGCTTGCAAGCCTTTCATTCGTTCATTCATTCATTCATTAATGCATGCATTCATTCATTACGTTCCTCTTTTCATTATCTTCCACTTTACATTACATAATACTTTCATTTCATTCATTAACGTTTGACGCAAAGCCATGGAAAGATAAACATACATAATAAGGAACATAACATAAACATAAACATACACCATCATCATACATACACATCAATCATACATCACATCACACACATCATACATACTATGCATCACACGCACCACCATGCCTAACATCACACGTAACGTCATACATATCATCATCATCTACATGCCCAACATAACGACTATGACCTCGAAAGTCAACTTACATGAGCCTACGGGAACCTCCCGAGTCAAAACCCATAACTTCACTTTCCCTCGAAGGTCATAAGATAAACCGTTGTTCTTTCGGGCGTATGAACCCTACTTGGGTGTATGGACACCCTCCAGTCGCATGGCCTTCTCGGCGACTGAACACTTAGGCGAATGGACATCAGGCGAATGGACCCTATGCGAATAGACTATGGGCGAATGGACATCTATGCGTATGGACTCTCAGTCGCATAGCTTTCATGCGTATGGCCTTCAGTCGCATGACTTTAGGCGCATGGGCTTCAGTAGCATACCCCTCGTGCGAATGAACCTTAGTCGCATGGTCTCCAGGCGCATGGACTTCAGTCGCATAACCTTCGTGTGAATGAACCTCAGTCGCACACTCCTTCAATCGCATGCCTTACAGACACATGAACTTCAGTCGCATGACCATCATGCGTATGGACCTCAGTCGCATGGAAATCATGCGCATGGACCTCAGTCGCACACCAATCGGCCGAATGGCCTCCAATCGCCCTCCAGTCAGTCGCCTAGCCCTAGCTGATGCGGAATGCAGTTCATCCCGACTGCAGCCGAGGGTTTTCGGCTTCCAACCTCTTCCAAACCTCTTTTAAGCTCAAATCAACTATCCTAAACCTTAGGGAAACATACCACGACCTCATTCAAGCATAACCAAGCAAGAAATCAAGCTCCAAACGACTCATACACATACACACATGCATAAAAACGGGTTTACACCCAAAAACTCAAAAATGGGTTTTTGGATGTGTTCCAGCCCCAAAATCAGTTAAAAACGTGTAAAAGAGGGGACCTAGAACTCACCTTAACGATCCCGTCGAGTAGAGCTTCGATTTGACTCGCTACACGTCGATTTTCACGCTCGAATCCACCCGAACCAAACTTTTCTCCTCTTTTTATCTTTCTCTTCTCCTCTCCTCTCTTGGCTGAAAAATGAGAAGGGTGGGGTGTCTCCCCCCTTTTATACTCCCGCTCTTCAAGTTTTCTCTCGTTGGCGAGTTTGGTCCCTCGACTTTGGACTTTATTTCTTTTTCTTCGTTCGTCGATTTCAAAGAAAATTTCCGGGTGTTACAGTTCTAGAACCCCCTTTTTACATGTTTTAACTGATTTTGGTGCTGAAAATGCATGTATGGATGTTTTTATTAAAATGGGTTTTGTACCCGTATGAATGTGTATGTGTGAATGTGGGTGGGTTTTTATTTGGGTGTTCTTGATGTTATGATGATGCCATGTTCATGTTTTGTTTCTTAGAATGCTAGAACTAGGCTTAGAACATGATGAATTGGTGATGTTGGGACTGATTATGATGTTATTAGTTTGAGTTGGCTGCCCATGCGCCCAACGGTCAAATTGCCTAAGTATAGTCCCATGCGCCCACAACCCATGCGCCTGAATAGTATCCATGCGCCTAGAATAGGCTGAAATTTGGCTAAGTGTCCATGCACCCAAAACCGCCCATGCGCCTAAGCACTCATGCGCCTAAGCACTCATGCGCTTGTATAGTGCTCATGCGCCTAGAGTTGCCTGAAATGACTAAGTGTTGGGTCATGTGCCCCAATAGTGCCCATGCGCCCAGAACTTTTCCCATGCGCCTAATTGTTCCCATGCGCCCAGAAGGCCATGCGCCTGCATAGTGCCCATGCGCCTAAGACAAAATATTTTTCTGACTTTGGGGAAAATGTAAGTGTAGGCTTTGACTTGGGAGGTTCCCGGGGGTATATGTGATGTGATGGATGATGCTATGTATGGTATGGTTATGTTTATGTTATGTTCTTTGTTATGTATGTTTATTTTCTGTGGCTCTGCATGGTATGATTAATATCAATGAACGTAAAGTAGTATGTTATGAAAAGCGGAAGATAATGAAAAGAGGAACGTAAAGAATGAATGAATGCATGCATTAATGAATGAATGAAAGTAATGAAAAGTCTTCCAAGCAATGTATAGAGGTTCACACCCAATGAAGGGTGTTAGCTCAACTGTATGCGGGTTAGCTACCCCGGAAGGATGCACACTGGGGTCCAATCTTGTGATTGACCATACGTATGGGACCCTTGTCGCTTGCCCTTGGTACTGGGGTCAGCTTCGTGCATAATGTTCGGGGTCTATGATAGACCTCAGGCCTAATAACCAGCATCATGCACAATGTTCGGGGTATAGCACATGGCATTGGTCCGGAATGAAAGATGAATGATAGTGATGACTGTACTTGCCCTAGGTGCTGGAGTCAGCTTCGTGCACAATGTTCGAGGTCTATGATAGACCTTAGGCCCAGTAAACAGCTTTGTGCACAATGTTCGGGGTACGGTACATGCCATGGGAAGTTAATGGAATGTACGAAAGGTAACGTTAAGAAAGATAACGAATGATAACGATGACGTACGATGATGAATGAACGAAAGTTAACGAACGACGATGAAAGGTAATAATAATAAATTATTATCTATGTGTATGTATGATCGCGAATGAAAGTAAAGAACGGCTTTAAACGAAAGAAAAGTATTTTATTTTATAAAACTAGTACTCAATCAGCAACGCTGACTTTTATGTGTTTCCAGTTGCCAGGTAATTGTTGCTGAGGATGGCACTAAGGAACTACTTAGATTATTTTGGATGGCATCCATTTCATGTTACGATAATGTTTTTGTGATGTAATGCAAATTATGATATTTTGTAACAAGTTAGCTACAATTTATTATTTTGCAAAAGCACTTATGAACATATTAAATGGTTCAAATTTATTTCGCTGCTATGTTTAAGAAATAATAAATATAAATTATATGTTTTATGTGCGATGATTGCCTAACTGTGAGCATCCCGGGAACGGGTCCTTACACATCGACCCTATGGATTCGCACAAATTTGGAAGAGAAGATAGATGAGGTTGCAGGCGTGTTCAATTGCAACTAATGAATCTGTTCATTTATTAGCAGCATTGTTTGGTTGGTTAATCACGAAGGCCCTGGACAAAAAGATGTATTCTTATGGGTCAGCTACAAAGTTAATGATGTGGAGATTGTAGGGGTTGAACCTAGAGGCTCAAGAAATCAAATAAATATAAAGATCAAGTTCAAGTCAAGTGAAAAGTTAAGATTAGCCGAACGAAAAGTCCACTTATCTCGTGAAAAGTTCTTGTCGCATGAGAGGTAGTGTTCGTGCGAGAACTGCTTGATTAGTATAAATAGTTAGTTTGTTTTGTAATTTTTAGGATTTTTGATCATTTCCTGAATTATCTACTTACTATAATTAGTTGAATTCAGAGAGCAATATAGAAGTAAAGTTTATTTACTATGAGTTTGTTCGTTTGATTATTCTTTTTCTTCTTAAGCTGGGATCATTTATATTCCGCATTCACAATCACGAGATCGATCTTAATATTGTAACGATCCTTACACGATGATATTGTGATTCGGCCTAAATTCTAGGGTTAGAATTTGTGTAGCCATGGAAAAATGATAGATTTTTGGAGGGGTTAAGAGATTGAAGGTTTTGAAAGGGTGTCTTTATGACGAAGATTGAAGATGAAAATGGTGGGAAAACCTTAGATATAACGGTTGTGGATAATATATAAATTGTGAATTTAAAATATTTTCCCATTATAACTGTAAAATCGATGGCGTGTGATAATGAAAAAGTGTTTTTAGGCAAACTTGTTAGGCGCCATTACGTATCGAATGATAGAAGTGGGACCTACCAGATTTTTTCAAAATACATGTGTTGAAGTGATCCTGTCAGCTGAACCTCCCCATTCCACGGATATGTAGTTTTACCTAGTTATCTGTTGATTTGCTATATTCGACAGATACCCAAATATAAGTTGATATTCGGCAAGAACCTAGTTTTCTGCTGATTTGTGATATTTGGTAGATATCCAGTTTCACCCATGGTACCAACATAGTATTTTTTACAATTTTATCAAATATTATTAAATAAATCATTTAACTCAGCAGATTATAATTTAACTATTCACATAGTTCACATAATCAAAGCTTACCTTTCCATTACTAACTATCCCCCTACAAATAATGTATCCTCTTTTTGAATCACTTTCAATGGCAACAGATCCACCATCATGTGCTGGGAGCACCCACTGTGACATCCAGAAATTTTCCGTTACCAAACTCCGCTAGTTCTGTTAGGTCTTGCATACACGTGTTGTGAGCAAACACTAGTTGTCGTTAAATATTGGTGACTTAGTAATACTAATATATGATAAACAATGATAATCTAATTAATAATATTGATTATTAGTTGTGATTATGTGGTTCATGAACGGAATTTTAAATATTTATTTTGTGAATTTTACGCAATAATGTGACAACGTGTTATATATATTTTATGAGTTATGTGACTTGTTGTAAATGTTTATGATTATTATTGTTGGTTAATAATGCTTGTGTTTTGTAGTTAAAACTATTTAAAAAGTGTTAAAAGATTAACTTTTATAAAATTTAACAAAAGGGGTTTAATTTGTAATTACCATTTCACTAAATGTTACCAAAAATCAAAACCCTAGCCCCCATTACCCATCCCCATTTGGCCGAAGCCTTCTCCCATCCCCCACCATTCGACTTTTGATAAACAACAAGCTCAAGCATTCGATTATGATTAGTCCAAGTGATTCCAACGTGTAGCAAGTGTCAATTCTTGGTTATTACGTGCTTAAAGGTTAGTTTATTCAAGGTTTTCATAATTTTTGATGTTGATGAACCCTAGTTTTGAAATTGATGATGATAGCATGAAATTGATGATTGTTAGATGTTAGTATGATGTTATTTAGGTTGTATGAATGTTCTATGATGTTGATTATGCAAGAAATCTATGGTTTGATCATCTAGTTCATACCTTGCCATAAGAGGAAACTTTTTGTTCTTGGAATTCATGATTTGATGATGCTAAGATGTTAGATGTAATGCTTAGATGTTAGTTTAATTGAATTGTGCAAGAAAATCCATGCAATTGATATGTTGATCATGACTTACTAAAACTAGAAACTTTTGTGTATGATGTTTGGAATTTGGATGTTTTGGAGGTAATTAACATGTTAGAATGAATGTTATGAACTTGATTAGGTATAATATTGATGAAATTATGATTGAATTGGATGCTAGATCACTTTTGGGTGTTACTTTCTCAAAAGGGAAACTTTATTTTTGTAGAACTTTGGATGTGATGAATTGGGCATGCTTGTGATTTTAAGATCATGTTAGAATGATTGTGGATGATGTTTGTTGTGATAGAATGTGTAATTGAGTTGTTATGGATGCTTGGTTGATCATGTAAGAAGTATAGGTTTTGTTGATCATACATGATGATGGGTTATGGTTAGTGATTAGGAGATCATGTTTGGGATTGGAATTGATGGTCCCGATGTATGTTGGTTGGAATGAACTAAATGAATGAATGTGATTATGATTGTCATACAGACGTGCGAATCTGAGGCCCCTACTTAATAGGATTGGTAGGGTTTAGGATGTGAAGTCGTGAGTGGCTTCACATGGCATGTGGTGCATGATTAGTCTTCGCGTATGAATTATTTGTTGTGATTTATTTATATATATATATTAAGCATGCTAATTGTTTGAGATTTGCATAAGTGTATGATGATCTAATATGGCATGATGACTCAGGTAGAACCTAGGTTGATATTATGATACACATGGATAATTTGCATGATACTCTTGTATGTTAAGTTATCATACATGATTAAACTATATTTCAACTAATATGTCACCAATGGGTCAATAGGGTCAGCTAAGTTAACCTAGGATTATTGAGTTTCTATGTGTACACGTACTTATGTACTTGTGTGTTCTAGGTAACCTTTGAAGGGTTGTCTTTGCCTCTATCACGAGTCTCTTTATTCACTATCAATACACACCAGGTGAGTTCATGCCCCTTATTTTATATACCTTCTTCTGGGGGAGGTAGCATACTCGTACTCAAACTCTATTTTATGATTATTATAAGTTGTGTATGTTTTTAACATAGTGCTTAATACCATGGAAAGTCCTCACATTTTCGGATCGTTAATAATGGTAACTAGCGGGAAATCTTGGGTAGTACTACTGGGTCTGACGAGCCCCACCCGCGAGACTGGAGATCAAGCGGGTGCAATATTGTCCTATACATAAATATTCGTGACGACCTGGTAAGTCGTGACGGGAGGCAACAAACGAAACACAGTCAACTTCGACTTCGAAATCACTATTGTTAATACATGTGAATATAGACTAGCTATCTATTTCAATGCACTTCTTATGTTATACAATTGTTAATATTTATGATAAACGCAAATTCTTGAACTCACCAACCATTGTGTTGACATTTTAGTATGCTATTCTCAGGTCGTTAACATCGCTTGCCATTAGGAGCACTACACGGGTCCAGCATGCATTCTAAGACTCTATTTTAAAGACATCTTTTTTGGTTTATTTATGAATGTTTAATCATTTGGTTTCGCGCGTGTTTTGCCATATTATGCATTTATATACTTTGGGTTTGCTTTACTTACAAAATGCTTCCGCATGATTTTAATGTTTGAACTTTGGTTAGTTTTATTTTGAATGTGGCATATACAGTCGTTCTGAGTAACTATTGACTGTGATCCTGGTTTGTTCACACGCCTCACGGTGCACGTGGATTTTAAGGGTGTGACAGATTGGTATCAGAGCCAATGGTTATAGGAGTAACATGAGGACCACCTACGTTTAATTCTGGAATTACTTAGAAAGGAACAGTTGTACGCAAAATTTTCTAAGTATGATTTCTGGATTCGTGAGTTGCAATTCTTGGGTCACATTGTTAATGAGAAGGGAATACATGTGGGTCCTGCAAAATTGAGGCTATAAAGAACTGGTCGGTACCCAAGACGCCTAGCCAGATAAGACAATTTCTTTGATTGGCAGGGTATTACCGGCGTTTTATTGAGGGATTTTCAAAAATCGCTCAACCTCTCACAGCTTTGACCCATAAAGGAACCACCTATAAATATGGTGAGAGTCAAGAAGCTGCTTTTCAGTTTTTGAAGCAGAAACTCTGTAGTGCACCGATACTAGCATTACCTGAAGGAAGTGATGATTTTGTAGTTTATTGTGATGCTTCTATCCAAGGACTGGGTTTTGTCCTGATGCAACGTGACAAAGTGATAGCTTATGCCTCGCGACAACTGAAGGTACATAAAAAGAACTACACTACTCATGACTTGGAGTTAGGAGTAGTGGTCTTTGCCTTGAAGATCTGGAGACATTACTTGTACGGTACCAAGTGCACAATTTACACCGATCACAATAGTCTTCAGCATATCTTTGAGCAGAAAGAGCTTAACATGAGGCAACGACGCTGGGTGGAATTGTTGAACGACTATGATTGTGCTATTAAATACCACCCAGGAAAAGCGAATGTAGTCGCCGATGCGTTGAGTAGAAAGGAAACCGCTAAGACCCGACGAGTGCGTGCTCTACAACTCACGATTAGTACTCACTTGCCTGAGCTGATCAAGGAAGCCCAGACAGAAGCCTTGAAAGGTGAGAATGTTGGATCTGAATCTTTACGCGGGATGGATAAACAGTTGGAAGTCAAATCTGATGGAATTCAGTATTTCATGGATAGACTATGGGTGCCTTTGCATGGAAATCTAAGAGACTTGGTTATGAGTGAAGCACACAAGTCTAAATATTCCATACACCCTGGCTCTGACAAAATGTATCATGATCTGAAGGCGCACTATTGGTGGCCTAATATGAAGGCTGACGTAGCTACATACGTGTGCAAATGTCTGACCTGTTCTAAGGTTAAAGTGGAATATCAGAAACCATCTGGGTTATTGCAACAACCTAAGATCCTCTTGTGGAAGTGAAAATAGATTTCCATGGATTTTATCACTAAGTTGCCCAGAACTCCTAGTGGTTGTGACACGATATGGGTGATCGTGGATCGACTCACTAAGTCAACTCACTTCTTGGCGATCAAGGAAACTGACAAGATGGATAAGTTAACTCGAATTTATTTGAAGGAGGTAGTTTCGAGACATGGTGTGCCGATCTCGATTATTTCTGATCGGGATGCTCATTTTACGTCTCATTTCTAGCAATCATTGCAGAAATCATTGGGTACACGCCTAGATATGAGCACTGCCTATCATCCGCAGACCGATGGACAAAGTGAACGTACTGTTCAAACTTTGGAAGATATGTTACAAGCTTGTGTGATCGATTTCAGGAATAATTGGGAAGTTCATTTACCATTGGTTGAGTTTTCGTATAACAATAGTTATCATACCAGCATCAAGGCAGCATCATTTGAGCCATTATATGGGCGAAAGTGTAGATCACCAGTTTGTTGGGCGAAGTTGGTGATAGTCAGTTAACTAGTCCTGAGTTGGTACATGAGACCACTGAGAAGATAGTACAGATACGAAACCGCATGGCAGCAGCACGAGATAGACAAAAGAGTTACGCAGACAAACGACGGAAACCTTTGGAGTTTCAAATCGGTGACAAAGTGTTGCTAAAAGTCTCACCGTGGAAAGGTGTGATTCGGTTTGGTAAAAGAGGCAAGGTTAACCTAAGATACGTTGGACCATTTGAAATTCTAGAAAGAATAGGTCCGGTGGCATATCGATTGGACTTACCTGATTCATTGAGTGGTGTTCACAACGTATTTCACGTCTCGAATCTAAAGAAGTTGTATCTGACGAGACACTAGTTGTACCACTTGAGGAAGTACAAGTAGATGATCAACTACGCTTTGTTGAGGAACCGGTTGAAGTAATGGATCGTGAGGTCAAGACTCTTAAACAAAGTAAGATACCTATAGTCAAAGTTCGTTGGAACTCAGAACGTGGACCAGAATTCACGTGGGAACGCGAGGATCAGATGAAGCTTAAGTATCCTCATCTATTTGAAACGATAACAACAGTCGGGGAAGGTACTGATTAAATTTCGGGACGAAATTTATTTCAACATGGGATGATGTGACAACTCACTAGATTTTGTTATTCCAATGCAGTAAACCTGTTAGGACCGTATACGGACGGAGTACTAACTGATTTACGTGTATACCAACTCAAATAGTGCGAAATCCTATTTGATTGGTGATCCAATCAGTGAGAACGCACGTAGAATCGATCTTAGAATGAATCTAAACGTTAAGAACGATTGCAATACGATTTAGTGCGATCTATGAACTTGGAACATGATCACTAAGGTCTCTTGACGGCTAGGGTATGAATCGGAGTCGAAATATTAAAAGTGTTTTGTTTTTCCACAAATTAAGTGGTATTTATAGGTTAGGGTTAGTCTATCGTACGACTTGACCATTAGCATGGTTCAGTCGTGCGACTAAAGCATGCGACTGAGTCAATCACACGACTGAAGGTTCAGTCGTGCGACTGAGTCATCCGTATGTCTCAGTCGTGCGACTGATCCAGTCTCCTGGTTCAGTGATGCGACTGGTCCATTAGCATGAAGTTTTCATGCGTATGGTCCATTAGCATGGTCCATTCGCATGAAAACTTCATACAACTAAGTTTGAATATGTTCTCAATCATTACTTGACTAAGATCTATTCAAAAAAACCACAAACCTATATAGTTAGTTCAATATGCGTAATAAATAATAAACATTGAAACAAACACTAAAACATTTAACATTAAGATCATCAATCACATATTCTGTTTCATTCAACTCATACAATTCATTTACATTTAGGACATGACAGACATATTACATTAAGATCGTAAACTTGGTACATATGTATCAACAAAACCAGGGATGTAGCACAACCATGTAACGCAGTTTTTGGGACGAAAATTCTTTCAACATGGGGATAATGTGACATGCGGTAGTTTTCCGTTACCAAACTCCGTTAGTTCCGTCAGGTCTTGCATACATGTGTCGTGGGCACACACTAGTTGTCGTGGAACATTGGTGACTTAATAATACTAATCTATGATAAACAATGATAATCTAATTAATAATGTTGATTATTAGTTGTGATTATGTGGTTCATGAATTTACAGAATTTTAAATATTTATTTTGTGAATTTTACGCAATAACGTGACAACGTGTTATATATATTTTATGTGTTATGTGACTTGTTGTAAATGTTTATGATTATTATTGTTGTTTAATCATGCTTGTGTTTTATAGTTAAAACTATTTAAAAAGTATTTAAAGATTAACTTTTATAAAATTTAAACAAGAGGGGTTTAATTTGTAATTACCATTTAACTAAATGTTACCAAAAATCAAAACCCTAGCCCCCATTACCCATCCCCATTTGGCCGAAGCCTTCTCCCATCCCCCACCATTCGAATTTTGATCAACAACAAGCTCAAGCATTCGATTTTGATTAGTCCAAGTGATTCCAACATGTAGCAAGTGTCAATTCTTGGTTATTACGTGCTTAAAGGTTAGTTTATGCAAGTTTTTCATAATTTTTGATGTTGATGAACCCTAGTTTCGTAATTGATGATGATAGCATGAAATTGATGATTGTTAGATGTTAGTATGATGTTATTTAGGTTGTATGAATGTTCTATGATGTTGATTATGCAAGAAAGCTATGGTTTGATCATCTAGTTCATACCTTGCCATAATAGGAAACTTTTTGCTCTTAGAATTCATGATTTGATGATGCTAAGATGTTAGATGTAATGCTTAGATGTTAGTTTAATTGAATTGTGCAAGAAAATCCATGCAATTGAGATGTTGATCAAGACTTACTAGAAGTAGAAACTTTTGTGTATGATGTTTGGGAATTTGGATGTTTTTGAGGCGATTAACATGTTAGAATGAATGTTATGAACTTGATTAGGTATAATATTGATGAAATCATGATTGAATTGGATGCTATATCACTTTTGGGTGTTGCTTTCCCAAATGGGAAACTTTATTTTTATAGAACTTTGGATGTGATGAATTAGGCATGCTTGTGATGTTAAGATCATGTTAGAATGATTGTGGGTGATTTTTGTTGTGATAGAATGTGTAACTGAGTTGTTATGGATGCTTGGTTGATCATATAAGAAGTATAGGTTTTGTTGATCATACATGATGATGGGTTATGGTTAGTGATTAGGAGATCATGTTTGGGATTGGAATTGATGGTCCCTGTGTATGTTGGTTGGAATGAACTAAATGAATGAATGTGATTATGATTGTCATACACGTGTGCAAATCTGAGGCCCCTACTTAGTAGGATTGGCAGGGTTTAGGATCTGAAGTCGTGAGTGGCTTCACATGGCATGTGGTGCATGATTAGTCTTCGCGTATGAATTATTTGTTGTGATGTATTTATATATATATTAAGCATGTTGATTGTTTGAGATTTGCATAAGTGTATGATGATCTAATGTGACAAGATGACTTAGGTAGAACCTAGGTTGATATTATGATACGCATGGATAAATTGCATGATACTCTTGTATGTTAAGTTATCATACATGATTAAACTATATTTCAACTAACATGCCACCAACGGGTCAAACGGGTCAACTAGGTTAACCTAGGATTATAGAGTCTCTATGTGTACACGAACTTATGTACTTGTGTGTTCTAGGTAACCTTTGAAGGGTTGTCTTTGCATCTATCACGAGTCTCTTTATTCAATATCATTACACACCAGGTGAGTTCATGCCCTTTATTTTATAAACCTTCTTCTGGGGGAGGTAGCATACTCGTACTCAAACGCTATTTTATGATTATTATAAGTTGTGTATGTTTTTAACATAGTGCATAATACCATGGAAAGTCCTCACACTTTCGGATCGTTAATAATGGTAACTAGCTGGAAATCTTGGATAGTACTACTGGGTCTGACGAGCCCCACCCGGGAGACAGGAGGTCAAGCGGGTGCAATTTTGTCCTATACGCAAATATTCATCACAACCTGGTAAGTCGTGACGGGAGGCAACAAACGAAACACAGTCACCTTCGATCGCGAAAACACTATTGTTAATACATGTGAATATAGACTATCTGTTATACAATTGTTAATATTTATGATAAACGCGAACACTTGAACTCACCAACCATTGTGTTGACATTTTAGTATGTTATTCTCAGGTCGTTAATTTCGCTTGCCATTAGGAGCACTACACGGGTCCAGCATGCGTTCTAAGACTCTATTTTAAAGACATCTTTGTTGGTTTTATTTATGAATGTTTAATCATTTGTGTTGGCGCGTGTTTTGCCATATTATGCATTTATATACTTTGGGTTTGCTTTACTTACAAAACGCTTCCGCATGATTTTAATGTTTGAACTTTGGTTGGTTTTATTTTAAATATGGCATATAGAGTCGTTCTGAGTAACAATTGACTATGATCCTAGTTTGTTCACACGTCTCGCGGTAAAACTCCACACGTAGATTTTGAGGGTGTGACACCCACTATCCACAATCCACAGGTTAATTTTGACCCACGGATGATCCTACACAAAAACAAATATGTTAGTCATGAATGGGGACCCAAGATTATTTATCCTTGGGTTGTCTAGTTTTCAGTAGTTGTATATCAATGGTAAGTGCTATAGGGGTGGTTTTTGGTTTTGGGTCATCTAAGTATTCGATAGATTTCATTAGTTTAGAGTCTCTTCTTTTAACTTTGTCTGATACTTTGACATCATCCTTCTTATGGCGACCTTCTGAAGCTTTTAGAGATGGTGAAGGGTTCTCCAAAGGCATATTCTCTTTTGGTTTACGGCTGTTAACTTACTCGGTAGATCCTTCAAATATGTTGATTTTGCCATGGAATTAACAATCGATAGACTTGACTTCTGAAATGTTTTGTAACCACCATCTTTTCTTTTTTATTGTTGTTTGATGGCTACATACTTCCTTGAGTGTTTAGGCTTGTTGGGGGTTTTTGATGGAGTGTGCTAGAGTTCTATTGACAGTATTTTGCAAAGTGATTGTCTTTTCCACAAATCATGCATGTGACTTTCATCTTCTTCTTTGCTGACTTCTTCATCTGCCTAATCTCTTGTATCTCCTTCTTCATCTTTTCATTCTTGACTCCCTCATCTTACTCATTCTTTTGTTTATCTTGTGGTCAGCATGGGTGGTTAGCTCTATCTTCTTTTTTTGGGAACCGTTTGTTTTGAATTACTATTGCTTTAGAAATTGATTTTTGAATATAGTTGGTGTCTCACTTCTGAAGAGTTTAGCTCACTTTTGTCTTGGTTGAGGGATTTGACTCTATAGCCAACTGGTTGACTTCAGAAGATGTCTTTTCTTTTACAAACTCTATATTTCAAATCAGAGTCTTCTTTATTATTGCCTTGAGTTCTTTTCTATTCTCATCTTCCTCTTTTTCTCTTTTCTCCTTATCCTCCTTTTCTCTTCATCTTCAGCTACTTCCTCAACTAATCCATCCTTATTTTCCTTCTTTGCCACCTCAATCTCTTCAGCAAATACCCTTGTACTGATGGATTCAGTAGATACTTGCTTCTTTACCTCAAGGTTGCACTTAGGAGTATATGTGAGAGTGTGTCATTGGTGGTTTCACAAAATTATACCCTAAACAAGTCTTGGTTTAATACAACTTTTGAAAGCTCTCAGTAAATGCAAGTAAGTTTTCAAACTTTTCATTTTAAACATTGTATTTATCAGCATATGTTTTTAGCTATGACCAAATCACATTATGTTGATTTCAATCTATTTAAGAGATCATCGATTTGGTTCTCTAGGTTGGTTTGCTCATGTTTTAGTTGTGATCTTCTCTTTTTGAGCCTGACCATTTTTCTTAAATTCAATTTTTGAAGATTGATTATTAACCATCTTTCATGAGATCCAAATTATGATTTATGTACAAGTTAACCTTAACAATGTATTTAGGTGTATAGCAGGGTTCAAAAGTTATCTGAGGTGAGAAGGTAGAGCTTCCTACCATCAATGCATTATTGATGGGAGTAACATCTTCCATTTGGAAGCTCCAGTCAATCACCTCTTCTCCCTGAGGTTAAAGTTGTTGTATTTCTTTGGCTGAATGAAGTAGAATGATTTTAACAACTTGAGTGTTATGGAAGGTTTGATGAACTTGGAGGAGATGGGTTTGACTTTGGTGCTTTGCATTCCTTAGCAAAATGTACCAGTCGGTTATGCTTGAAACATTTCACTTTGCTTTTGTCAAACCTAAATCATGATCTTCTCTGCTATAGAAATTTTTATCTAGTTCTTTGTTAGAACTGTCTGGATCTGAAGGAAATCATGACTATCTGATAGTTAATATTAATTTCCACAAAGTCATCTGGATGAATGCACTTCAGATCTTGTTTAGAAAGTTAAAAGAAGTTAGCTTGTTCACTAACAAAGGTGGAGTTTGATGGTGATGGTTGAGATTTATAAGTTGGAGATTCAGCGTAAGTGATCATCAGTACTTGACGAGTCAGCATAGCAGTTTGATAGACTTGAGAATGTGAGTGATTGTGAATGGGCTCATGAATAGGGGCCATGAGAGGTGATTACTTTGAAAGGTTTGAAGATCGTTCCTGAGATTCTTCATCTGCATCGATCTCCATATGATAAGCACTCATGATGTCGTATAACTCTACAAGAGTCATTGTCTTCAGATTTTTAATTCTGCTGATGGGCATAATATAAACTGTCCATGTCTTTGGTAATGATCTCAAGAACTTTCTAAGAACAATACTCTTCTCCATCTTCACTCCAGCTTCACTAAGAGAGCCTAGAAGTGCAACATATCTAAGATATGTAGCAGTCATAGTTTTTCCTTTGTGAAACCAAAGTTCTCGAACTTCTACTTCGACATCTATTTTGTTTTCTTTCTTATCCTCCGCTCCTTCAAATCTGGCCTCCAATGCTTCCCAGAACTTCTTACCAGTTGGAAATTTCTTGAGTCCATACATGATGTTGTTTGGTATGCTCGTTCATATCATTCATAAAGCATTTGAATCCACATCCATCTCCTTTAGATTTTTATCTAAATATTTTATGGGATCTTTAGGAATCATGGCTCCATTTTAACCAGCGACTTGAACCATAGGGACATATGATCCATTCAAAATAAAGAGCTAGAGTCACATGTCTTACATTCTTATGAAATCCTCCATTTGGATTTTCCAGATATCATAATCATATGGTGTAAACATGGAAAGTTTGGTCTGAGTTCAATTCTCCAAGTCATGTTTACTTGAAATGGCTACAATAGTCTTTTTAAATGGATAAAGGGGTATGAAGAAGTATGTTGTTTGATAGTAAGATCCAAAGAAAAACAAGTTATTTGTTAAAAGATAACTTCAAGAAAATCAAGAGCCTAAGCTCTAATATCACTTTTTGGATCGGTTGGTTTTAGATCAACAAGAACTTTTCCTTTGATCCATAGCTAACGAATACGGAACCTAAGTTAACTACTTACTAACAAAACACAAATGCTTGGAGTATATATGAATACACAAGTTGTTCTTTCATAGTATTCACTTGATTAATCGTTTGTGTACAAATAATACAATTGGCAGATAACCAAGTAGCTTGAAAAATTTGCCTCTCCTATACAAGTGTGAGGACTTTATAATATGAAATCTAAACAATAAGAATAAACTGTTTTATGTTTAGATTGTACAGTAAGACAGACAATCGGCACATCAGAGTTAGGCAGCTTCAGTACTATGTTTTCTCCAAAAGACAGATCGCAGTAGCCGTCGGTATAGACAGTCTTTTTTTGTATAACAGTTGATCAGCAACTCATAGAGTTAAATGTTGATTAGCAGCAGTCGATCCACAGCTCTTTAGTTGAATGTTGGTTGACAGTTGTTCAGCATATGTCGATGGGCAGTGATCGGCAGTCATTCAACAAATGATATTCGATAGTTGATTCAGCACTTGACAGAATTTGATAGTTAGTAGCCGATGTTAAACTTCAAAGTTTTTCGGCAGCTTTATACTTTTCGTAAATCAACATATATCTATACAATATTTCAAACCCTATAGTATTTATTTGATATACCTTTAGGGACTACAATGGTTCAATATGATTTGTACATGTTTAAATATTAAGCATTTCATACCTTGGGATTTGTATATGAAGTTTAAAAAGTTCAGTCAATTATATCGTCTTTCATCATCTTTGTAATAGTGGTTTCAAGTTCTTATTTTCCCTTTTCATAAAAAAGAGTTTAGTGATATTCACCCATTATTTAATTATTATTCATAATATGTTAAGTAGAAAACATAAGTAATGCCAAGAGCTATTTCATATGTGAAAACAACGAGTGGTTTTCTTTCTTTTCCTCCAAGGCAAAGATAAACCTACTCTAAATAAAATGATAAGATAAGGCAAAGTCAATTATTTGGATGCATAAAGCAAATGGATTTGTTAAAATAGATAATCTCTTCAATTATTTTATGGATAAAAGTTTAGTAAATTGATTGGTTATTTAGTCTATGAAATCGAAGATGTGATCATTTTTTTACATTATTAATATCTAGGTGTGTTAAAGATTGGATATCTAAATTTTGGATAATAGATTTCAATATTCTAATCAGTATTCGAAATAATGAACTTGTGTACAACAGTATGTCGTTAATTATAAATGATATGGTATTGGTCTTATAATAACAGCCTTTAGACTGGTGATTTTTCTAAAGAGAGTGAAGCTAATTATCAAATAAAGTGTTACAAATAGTTTGTCAAACTATTTTGAAATAGCCATGTACACATCATTTACTTGTGATAAACACGGAAGAGTGTTTCCACCAATTTAGTTACACAGTTTTTATAACAAAATTTATAAGTTGAACCTACCACTACAATAAGATAGGAAGGTTGTAACGGAGAAAAAATACTTCATCAAAACTTATTATAACAATGAATGAAAAGTTATACACACAATTATAAGGGAAATTGGACGTATTTTTTGATGAACATTATATCCAAACTTGTTCTAGAACTCAAAACTAAAACGATATGGGCAGCTCAATCATTTTTGAAATATAAAGCGGAATAAAAAAGTAGAGCATTTTTACTAACCAACTAGTATTTTAAATTTCAATTTGACATCTTTTAAATAATGCAAGTCTAACAAGATTGTCTTTACACCTTGTGAGAATTAATAATATCCAATACTAAATTACTCTCTGACTTATACAATTTTAATTTATTAATAAAATTATTATTAAAATAAATTGAACAATTAGTCTTGATTTCTTAATAAATATGTTTGTCTAGAATTATATAATCCAAATCGAGATCTCACAAATTCATAATTTTATGCCTTGCAAACTCAATCTTTGAGTACCCAAATCAAATTCTAAAACTAAGGCTTTTGATCATAAAAAATATATTCTTAATTAAGATCTTTAAGTCATATTCATTAACACGGTTTGTAAAATGCACAAAATTACATTTTTCGTAGTTGTAGTGACAAAAACTATTTATAAATATACTATCATTTGCTATACTTGTCAAAAATGAATACTAAAGAAAACCCCGAATAAACTATTAAGATACGATATTTGAAACATTAAAAAGTTACAACGATAAAAGACAAGGTCTTTATCTTAATATTGAAAGGATAAAAATTTTTATAAACATATTCAAATAATCAAAAAATATGTAAAATCTAGCATACATCTATATCTATGCATGTATATAGCCATGTTAGGTATAAAGCTCAAAGCTGCTTTTAGAATATATATACAATTTTACATGCCTACAAATAAAATAACGTTTGGATGGTTGTAACAAGTTTATTTAATTGATAAAATATTCATTGTAATCGGCAAAAGTCAAAGCCATTGTCGTTTTCGACTTCTAGAAAAAGGGAAACTTCATTGTTGACATTACTTTACTTATGTTTAAACAACACTTTTTTTTCTTTACAATCAACTACATACAAATAGATTTATACTTCAATATAGTTTGGTAGTTTTTACCACTTCCTCTAAAGAGAACTAGTGGCTAAAGATCTATTTAACGTCGAATAAGAAGTCAAGAGACCAACTTGCATACAACTGAAGAAAAACAAAATACATACAACATTTGGTGGGTGATTTTCATTTGAAACAACCAAATAATATATTAAAATTTTTATAAAAAGATTTTGTTATGCCATATAAGTATGTAAAGATGTCATACATCACAACTAATCGTCTTTTGACTTTTCTAAATTTTATTATTATTTTTTTAATAGGAAACAAAAGAAAACAAGCAGAATTTGTGGGAATTAGATAAAATATTATAAAGACAAAGGCCAACGAAACAAAAAAATATTATGAATGGAGTTGCTGCCTTGATTTGATTCCCGTTGCATTAGCTAACGTACTTAACGCTTTGACATGGGGTACAACCTTTTTGACCCTAAAATCAATGAACCATAGAAGTCAAACTTCATTGGAACCTTATGAGTTATGATTGACAAACAAAATATTGTATATATGATTCAAATAAGTCAATACATGTAAGCACCAATCGTTAGTTAATGATGAAAAATGTAACAAGCTTTAAAGTCCCGTTCTTATCTCTTTGTTAACAAGTTTTAAAATCCCGGTCATGGGTTCAAGTCTCACTTTAGCATAACGTTCAGAGTTGAGCCAGAGGATTTTCTCAGCAATAAGTTTCCTCCTGTGGGGGTTGAGGGTGCGGTCTTAACTGGGAAACAGATATGTGAACCCGATTAAGATAACATTTATCATCCGAAATAGGGTCGTCCATTGTCGTTCAAAAAAAAAGAGCATTCAGAGTAACTATTATTACGTGAGTTTATATATTATATTATAAGGAATGATTATGAGAAATTTGATTAAATGAGAGAAAAATGTTATTGTTTATTTTAATATTTGGAGAAACATTGTTTTCTATTTATAATATTTTAATAAATTTTAAAAGTGTTTATGAATGAAGAAGGGAGTAAAGGAAATGATAAAAATGTAAAAATATTATTTAATTAAAAAGAAAAAAGAAAAAATAATCTTTTTTTATGTAATTATAAGGATGAGAATGATAAACTTGATGTGAATACTCTAAGTAAAAAAACATTCTTATTAACACCAATAAGTGTTTGTGGTAAATTACTAGAGACGCAATAAACGGAAGCAATAATATTAGCCGGCAAAATATAGCTTCTTGGTTCGTTGCACTATTCAAGTTGTATAAGCATGAAGAGGCACTATTTTCTCAACCCATTTTAACTTTCAATATCATTTAATTATTATCACATCATTTGAACTAAAAGTGCACAAGTATTCATGAGAGAGCACGTCTATCTTTTGAACCCATAAGGAGACGGTACATGTATATGAGAAAAAGATACAAGTGTATGAAGTCCTATCCATGGACTCAAGTGCGGGTTAATGAACCCTCTTTCGAACATGCAAAAACAACCCATACCAGTTGCGGTGGTGGCGCACCCGCTCAACACTCTACTACCCTTAGTATTTTCCCGTAGGTGCCCTGTCTGTCTCACACATTTTTGTCTCGATTAAGTTTTTTATTATTGAAATTGAACAAGAGCTCATGTTAATTGGTTAGCTAAAATGAGGAGATCTTCGCCTGGTTCAAGTCTCGCTCATAACAAAAATGTTTTGGGTTGAGCTAAAAGATTTTTCCGAATAAAGTTACAACTATCATTCGAAACATGATCGTGCATTTGCCGTGAGCAAAAATAATTTGCTAAAATCAGAGAATGTTGTCAGCGAAATAAGATAGATAAATGATACTCAAAAAGTAAGAAAAGACAGGAAGAACATTATCTAAATTTCATTAATTAGCAAAGTTTTAATATAAGATATTAGAACTCATCCTCAAATAAAGCTCTCTAAACTCCACAATGGCGACAAATTATTTAACCTACAAGCACATATGATTGTTCTAGAAATCATTTTGCTACATAAATACATGGACAATATGTGTAGCAAACATTGTCATATAGTTAAATTAAACTGACTTCATTACTAACTATGACTATTTTGAGCTTCAAATTTCTTTAATAGAAGATATTAACTAACGAGTGGAAACTGGTAATAAGAACATCGTTTTTATAAAGTTTAGAGGTTTCTCATCTGTTAAATCTTCACATTGGTTGCACTGTGGAACTCTCAATAGAATTGCATCAGTTAATCCTATCGCCTAGTTAGTGATACTTGATTAGTTATTCGCTAGTCTTTACATAAGTCTTTAGGTGCCAAAACTCATTTATTTATAGTTATTATGATGCTTTATATCCGTTTTAATGCTATGTGGATCTTTAACGGATCTTCCAAAGCTTTTGCTTCTTTATCATCATTGTCTCTCATTAGGAAGCTTTAAATGATTAGTTAAATGTAGGAACTCATTTTTATATTAAAAAATGGTAATTCTAACGATACTCTCGTTAGCCATAGGAAATATTCTAGTACAATGCCGTTTACAAATACGATTAGAAAATAAATATAAACAATATTTATGTACCAAACTTGATTCAAATATCCGTCTTTAGATATACTCCAACAAGTCTTCATAAAGTATTCTTGACTTAAGTCTTCATCGCGTTCGAATCTTCAACTATACATCTTCACTGCAACAATTAACAAAACCAAAAGATTAACGGTTGTAGCTGAGGATCGTGTTAGACACGGGTCCCTTAAAACAGATTTCGCGTCTATACTCAAGACAACACGTCTGTTTTCCAGGGTACAACAGCCAAAGTAGTATGTACTGCTGGAGAGTGCCTCGGCCCAAAAGGTCACTAGGTAAAATATGTGTTATGATGTTATGTGAAAAAATATTAAAGATGATGGTGTATGAAGAGTAATTTAGAGAGTGCTCCTCTCTAAATTTCTATAGAACTTGTTGAATCTAAAGAGAATATATTTCTTCTTCTTTTTTTTCATCATTAGTTTAGTTATATACTCATGCTAAAAACTTCACATTAATATGAGTTTTATGATTCACAAACAAAACTTCCATTTGATTTCAGAAATGTTTTATGGGACCAAATTAAAACTCTCATTTTATTCATGACATGTTTAATATCAATTTTAATAAAAATTATGATCCATAATAAATATTCATAATATTTATTAAAAGACTTGATCAAAACATAAAACATCCATGTTAATTAATACATGATTTTATTAACATTATGCAAGAAATTGCAACAATTTCCTATTATAATCACCCCAGTTTTATTTTCTTCATTCCGATCACTCAACTTCGAGCATCAATATCTAATTCATCTTAGCTTCAGTTTGGACACGGTATAGTTCATTACAAAACGAGAACTTAAACCAATAAATAAATAACTATTTATATAAAAAATATATAAATATAACTATTTTGTGTCTAAAATTCCAACAATCCCCCACATGAATGGAGATCGATCAAAACACATAAAATTCACAATGAAAACTCGACATTTTAGTCTTGAATGATAAGTAGGTGTTCTCATTGAACCTTCCTTTGTGAACCATATTTATCCTACTGGTGGTGTGTAGACGCGATGTCTTTGAACAGACCCTGTTTGGTGTAGACGACAATATACATTCACACAAGACTCTCCCTAGTCGGGCACATCCCCTTATTGTCGTGTCGGTTATGGTCATGGATCACTATCCTGGTTCTGCGAGAGCTCTAAGATTTGCGCCACCCCACAAATCCATTCGAAGCGACCCCACTTCTCTCTAACATAGGTGATTCCATGATTCAATAAAAGCATTATTGTTATATTGATTCCCACAATCATTTAACCTGAATATGCTTAACATTTCCTTGGTCACTGGTTCGGGGTACTCCCCCAGATTGAATGGACTAGGAAGTTCGTCACTCCCTTTTCGTTTTAGGGTACTCCCCTATAGTGACTCAGTTGGTCATATGATTAAGTTGTCCTATTGAACCTAGATCTTGGGATCACTGGTCAGCTAGGTTAGGTTTCCCTCATATTCCCCTTTCCCTACGGGCTTTATTCCAATTCCTCTCTATCTCGTCTTGTTAGAACCCGTAGGTTGTTGGATTAAAAAAATTATTATCTATCACTTTGTCAAGTCAATATAGATAACTCCAATCGATATAACTTTTCATGATGTGTTCTTAACTTGTAAGTTAATAATGGCTATTGTAAAACTTTTACAATTCTTTTTTCAAGACAAACACATCTCCTTTATGTCTTTGGTAGTAGACATCTACCAAGATTATACATCTAGCCAATTAGAATCGAGTCAATCATAGGCTTCTTATGACCTTTGTGTACTACACTAGATCATGGGTTTGCAATATCTTTGGGTTGCCAAAATCCATATTGCTAACATTTTATTTCCAAATGCAAGAAACCCCCACATTTAAGTGTTATTGGATAACATCCATATAGGGTAATAAAAATGAAAGGTTCTCCCTTTCTAAATAGGTTTGAGAAAAATTCTCACAAAACCATTTTTACATACCCTAAAGGATTGTTTCTAAAATGGCATCTCCCTCACATTTCTTGCAATTTGATTTCAAAGTGAGGTTTTCTATCGAACAAACCTAGAAAACTAAGTCCTCCTCAATAGGCTTTGTATACTAGATAATATTATCTAGTTAGTTAAGTTTTCATAGGTTATATCAACCTCCTTGAACTGAATGATACCCTCTTTGAACTTTTTCTATACATAATTGACCTCCTTAGAGCATCATAATTGATAAGTACTAGCCTAGCATGCTTTAGACTACAGTACTCTAGCATGTGAATAGAAGATGCATCATTCTGATTCTTCACAACTTTAAGGAATAACACATTATTACTTGTCCACATCCATATCTTATTTTAGACAAATCATGAAACTTATTAATCATTCGGTTTAGGAACATAACTCGTTTTCCTTTATTACTCTAATCTAGACGCAAGTCACCAGCATGACGCTGGACCGGTAGCGGCCCTAGCGCCAACTCAGCAGCAACTAGTTGGTAGCAATTGTCGGACCTTGACTTTAACACAATAGTTTGGTAGCAACTCAAAGGCAAGCTCGGTACCAATTTAGCGTACACACACTTAGTAGTTGGCATTGAGATAAAACCAAGATCTCGTTAGCATCTTTCAAAACTACTCAGCTGACTTTCAATCACAAAAGTGCGAGTGTGTGAAGTGCAAAGGGCACTATATTCACTTCTACTTATAAAGACTTAGTAATAAGTCTTGATTCAATTCACTTTGGTGAACACATTCATCATTAACAAGATAAATGAAACTCTTCTACAATCAATATTACATTAAGGTAGAGTCAAACACATTGACACTAAATAATATGCAATTCATAAAGTTTACCTAGAGTTATTGACAAACATGTCTTGTTATTCCCTTTAGGCTATGTATAACCACGATACTTTCCCAAATGAAAGAAAAATCCTCCACATAGCTCTAACAATATTAATATGATAGACGCATTGACATTTAGATCTTTCAGAATAAATTTAGCTAAATTCATTAACGATAACATCTATTGCTTTCATATGTAGATCTATCCATACTTGTGATTTTTTATGATAACTTCAAATGAAGTTTATCGGTATATCTCATGATATGGTATGACATTTGATGTCTCATCTTCAACACTTAAAACAATTCAATAACTCACAAGTTGTTTCCTATGCAAATCTCTTATTGCACTATCCGTTTAAACATATATATATATATATATATATATATATATTATATTTTATAAATATTATATCATTAACGTTAAAATTATTTCCCTCAAAATCAATTTCAACGTTATAATAGAAATTGATTTATTTCGTTGTAAATATTGCATGTGTTATCTTAAGATATTGAACCCAAATAATAATACAACCGAAATTAAAACATAAAGTGTAAAACACTTTTTAGTAATAATTTAAAGGGATAAAAATTACATCTAGACATCAAATCTCAAAGTGTTATTATCTATAACACTTTCATCATTAGCAATGATATCGATTTTATGGCATGTATTGAGGTACTCCCTCAATAGTAAAAACCGAAAAAAAACAACAAAGTTGTGTATACACTATCTTATTCATAAGTAATTGTATTTGAATAATTATTTCTATTCACAACAACCTCAAGTTGTTTTTTTTTTTTAATCTCATCGAGACTATTATGTGGTTCAAGACATGTTACTTCTCACATGAGTAGTTAACCGTTTTAGATTACAAAACACATGTTTTATTCATTCAAAACATTTCATAGCTTTGCAACTATTTTAAAATCTATTGTATTTATTTTATGTCTTGATCACAAAAGTCAAGACCATAAAATCCAAAAATAATATTATTATATTAATTACTATATTTTAATCTTTTATTTAACACTTTTGGATTTATAGAATAAACCGTTTCTAACATATTCATTAGAGAATAAATTATTATAAATACGTTTTAAACACATTTTGGTTTATATACTTAAACCGTTTTTAACAAAAGATTACAACAATCATTTTAAATATTGCGGTTCTTATTAAATAAATCGTTTTCTAACATGCTCGTTAGAAAATATATTATTATAAATAACCTTTTAAGCTTATCGGTTACAATAACCACTTCTAACCTGCACGTTAGAAATAAAGGAATACAAAGATTGCTTTAAAAGCTTTTCGATTTATATAAAATAAATCTAGTTCTAACTTACTTGTTAGAAATAAACTATTCCATAAATTGTTTTAAAGCTTTTCGATATATAAAATATAAACTGTTTCTAACACGCTAGTTAGAAATAAAAAACGACAAAACATTGCTTTTAAAATTTGACTGGGTGTGAGAATGATATTCTCTGTTGATGTGAATCAACAAGGACCAAATATGATGATTGATTCAATGATTCTAAGGCGGAATCAAACTATTACAGAACATTGAATGCATGAAATACTCATAAATGCTCTTTGTATTAATCAAAGTGAAAGATGTTTACAATGAATTCTAGGGTTTTTGCATTAAACAGTAACAAAATACACCTTGTCAATATTTTCTGATTGTCCAATATCTATCAACATTCACCTCACATACAAGGTTTTCTATTCTATTTATAGACTGACACATGCCTGTACAAAAAGACTAAACTACCTCTGACCTATACATCAGATAACTAGTCTAAGTACAAAAGTCTTCATCAGCATTTCTTCTATTCATGTGCATTGACTAATGCGGATGTTGTGATCTTCATCAGCATTTCTATTTCTTCTTCAGCATTAGCGTTTGTTCATCAGCATTAACAAATGCGGATGAACAAACACTTATGCGCATTTGCTGCTGAACATCCGCATTAATAAATGCGGATGTACAAAGTACTTGTCAGCATTTGTTCGTCTATCCGCATTTGTTAATGCGAAAGAACAAACACTTGTCAGCATTTGTTCTATGGTCATCCGCATATACAAATGCGGGTAGCCGACACTTGTCTTCTTTTCTTGTTGCAGATTCTTCATTCGCATTGGTTCTTGTACTTAGGGAGTTTCCAGCAGAACAACCATCAACCCACCACTTGAATTGGCATGTGTGATCCTTTCACGGTCCAACAATACTCCTCATAAGGATTATACAGCCTATGTACTTCAAGGGTTTGATGGTGGTTGAGGTTATGAAGATTCTACTGGGTCTTGAGCAGCATGAGAAGGGATAAGAGGTTCTTCCTTGGATGGATCCAGAATGGCCTTTATCATGTTAACAAAGTCATTGGCTTCAGACATCTTCTCTCTGTTTAGCACATGGATCTTCATCCGGCTCATTGTGTAAATGGCTTCTATGGGCAGCTTCTTTAAAGAAATAGGTTCCCATATTGACACTATGGACAACCCATCTCTATGAATCAACAGAGCTCTATCCACATCCACCTCTAGCTTCATAATATTCTCTAATTGCAGGGGAGTCTTCTTCTTCTTCCTCTACTCTCTTTTAGCTTTGATTCTATCAAATGCCATCTTTAGAATCTTTATGCATTTCAGAAAGAAATGCATATCCTCTTCTCCCAGCTTGTTGTTGATCTCTCTGAAGTGCCTTGTGTATATGCAGTGGATATAGGATTCATCTAACAATCTCACCTCATATCCACTAAACAATCTGATCTCAGCTCCTTCTTTTCCTCCCCATCTTCTTTCAATCACCAACTCATATGTCTTTTCATTATAATAGACATTTGAGATTGGTTTGGAGGAATGAGTTCCAGCTACCATCTTTCTTTTCAAAGATTCAGTTGGCTTCACCTTCAGCTCAAGGAATACCACTTCTTCAGCTGGTTTTGTCTTCTTCTTGTCAAGGGGGTTAATAAAGGATCTATCTTTCCTCATGCCGATAGCCTTGAGAGATTTGAAGTTGTTTGTTCTTTTGAATATTCTCAGAATATCTTCAAACTCATAACCCCTAAACATAGCCTTATGATTAATCAATTCTAGATTGGCTAGTTCTTTAAGATCATGGATCTCCAGGGAGTTCACCAGAGCAGAGTACTCTATGAAGAATTAGACTAACCCTGATATCCTCTTTATCATAAACATGTTCCAGTCACTTTTGTACTTCCAAGCAATTATCTTCTGATCAGTCTTGCCCTTCGGAGTAGACACACCCTTAATCATCTCAGTAGTGGTGAGCCCTTCTTGAAGCTTTAACTGAGAGGGCTCTGCAAACCACTCTGGATTCTTATGTAGAATAGGTGCCAAAGAGTCATGATCTCTATGGGTGAGCTGGATGTCTTGTGCAGAAACTCTTGTTCTTGGCTTTTTGCTGATAATTTCTTCTTCAATTTTCTTCAGCCTTTCTTTCTTTTCATTGATCATCCTAAGGATAGCAGCCCTTAGGGAATTTGTCTTCATGTTGCCCAATTTTCTTTTAGTGAATCCTTGTTCAGAAAGATAGTCTTTCATTTCCCTGTCAATCATACTGTAGGGATCAAGATACAATGATTGAGGAGTTGCAGTCTGCTTGGTCTTTGAAGAGAATTTAAACACTGGAGCTTTGTATGAATGAGTCTTTTCATACTCAGTCTCATATGTAGGGTCTAGCAGTTTGTTTAGCTTTTCTTCTTCTACTATCATCTACTCATAGGTCATCCCAAATACCTCATCAGGATCATAACCATGATTAATCAAAAACATTGCCTTCACCATCAGATCATCTGATCTCTAATGACTCCACCTTCACAGGGATTTCCCTAGCTATTGGTTCATCAACCATATTGCCACCCTCTATCTCTCCTTCTCCAAGGTCAAATAATTCATCTCTTTGTTTCAGTTGAGCCTCAACTTGTTCATGTTCATCCAAATATTCAGCTATAACTGCAAGACTTCGGGTATCAACTTTATGCTTTTTCTTCACATGCTCTTCTTCTTCAACTGATCTTTTTCCCTTGGCTTTTTCAGAAAGATATTTTCTCTTTCGGGTATAGGTTTGCATGCTTGGACCAGAGGAAGATTCTGCTATTTCAGCTTCTTCAGGCACTTTTTCAGCCTCTTTCTGTTTAAATCAACATCTTCCTTCTCTTTGAGTTTAGCATCAGATTCTTCTTTTTGTTGTTGTTCGTCAAACAACTTTCTGATCATTTCTTTTTATTCATCAGATAATGACACAGAAGGTACAATTTGAAGAATCAATTCCTTCTCAAGTGGGATAGGAGATTGAGAAATAATCACAATTGGTTATGTTTCTTGTCTATGATCTCCAATGAAGTCCCAAAACTCATCATCAATGTTCCTTCTCAAGTGGGATAGGAGATTGAGAAATAATCACAATTGGTTATGTTTCTTGTCTATGATCTCCAATGAAGTCCCAAAACTCATCATCAATGATGAAGTCTTCATCACTAAAGCTAGCAAGAGCATGAATCATGTCACTGAATTCAGTCTCTTCAGTGTGAGTTTCTTCTTGATGTTTGCTTGTATAGATCACCATATCCAGACTAGGTTCATCCTTTTTTGTTCCACTGGTTTCAGTCTCTTCTCTAGACTCAGTGAATTTCATATTTTTAGAAGGAGGGGAGCCAATACCACTCTATCCTGATGAACCTTCATCACTATCATCTTTATCACTTTCACTGTCTCTTTTCTCTTCTCTTTCATCTCCCTTATCATCTTTCTCCTTTTCAGAAGGAACAACCTCAGAAGTAACTACCTCAGAAGTAACTTGCCTCATAGGCATCCTCATTTGATTATCCTCCTCATCAGATGATGATTTGGATTCCTCTGAAGAGCTGGCAGAATCACTAAACTCAACAGGCTCAGTAGTATCAGGTGATGATTGAATAGGAGAAGTAGATGAATGATGAATTGGTGAAATATGGGGTGAGTGTATGGGAGATATATGTGGAGAGATAATAGGTTGTATTTGTGGAGATGTGATTTGTGATCTATAAGGTGAGGTGATAGGAGTTGGCATGAATGGTGATGTTATTTCAGCTATGTGAACCAAAGGCACAGTGTGAGGATCACCACCTCCATCAACCTTTGGTGACACTGGCCTTTACTCTTCTTCAGCTTCTACCACATGTTCATCAACAGGTTATTGATCATGAGCAGCTTGCTCTTCTTCTTGATTAGGCTCAACGACTGGATCCTCTTGTTCTTGCATCTAAATTCTCACCTTGGTTGATCTGTTGAAGCATCCATGGTAGTAGAGGAAAGTATGTGCAACAATAAAAATTCCTTGGATCTCTTTTGTTTATGTACTTGTAGGACTTGGCATAGTAGTGAGAAATATCCATCACTAGGCCCACATGCACTATGTTTAGAAAGGCTTCATTGATGAAGCACTATAGGAATCTTGGGTACATCAGAAACATGTGTCTTCTACCCTCTTGGATGTTAGAGACCAAACCATTGAAAACATAGGCTGACATGTTGAATGGTTGGTTTATGCATAGAGCACATATGGCAGATGATGTATTGACAAGAATGTCATTCCATCCAGTCTTACTTTTGGACAAGTAGTGTTGGAAGATGTGGATCAGGAATCTTCATTGCAAGTCCATCAACCCTTTTACTATATGCTTTCCCTCATATCCTCTTTCATATCCAATGTTGGCAAAGAAGGTCATAATCTCATCATCATCCAGTTCCAATGGAGTGTCTGGATCATCACCAAACTGTAGACACTGTCTCACAGTTTGTTCAGTGGTGGATAGAGTGTGATAATCAGTAATTCTTCCTGAAAGAGTCTTTACACCATCTATATCAGTTACTTCATAAGTTCCCAGAATGATCTTATAAAGTTCTCATAGATAACTGGTCTGACAGTAACAGCATGAGTCACTCTAGTAGTCAAGATGAATCTGATCATATCTCTTTAACCTTCTGCCTTAGGAACATCAGGGTCAAGATAACCACTGACATTATGGAGCTTGCTCCATGTAAGGTTAGCCATTGTAACCTGCAATCGAGGCATATGAATTAGAATAATGACTAATAAATATCAGAATGTTAATCATAAATCAAAATGAATTTTCTCAGTTTGACTTTTTCATGGTTTAAATTGAGTGTTCATAGGTACTGTTTCATAAGAATTTGACCTAATATGATTTAGAGATGCATGATCATTTTTGTTAAGTTATTCATGATTGTGTTGATGATCTTTTATGATTTTAACCCATTTCAATCATTGGAATCAACTTTTTTTTTCAACATTTCAATTTTTTGAGTTACCCTATTCATGCGATGAACAAGATTCATGAAAATCACTTGTTTGTTGTTCATTCTCAAAATTATCAAGTTATTTTCAGTCAAAAGTGTCAATGATTCCTTAATATCAGTTTAATTTTTATATTTGTTTCTTGACCTATGTTTCTAAGTTCAATATCAATGTAGATGTTCGACTATTTTTAGGTTTTGAACTTGAAGATCTTCACCTTTTCTTTGATAATACTGTTTTAGTGAATCGAAGTGGAGGAATTTAGGGTTAATGGATCTTAGAACACAGGTTATGATGATGGTGATGATGATGGAAGAAGAACAGTGAATAAGAACTCTCGTTGCACTTTGTAGTCTCTCAAATTTGAAAAGTATTAAATGACCTTTTGACCTAGGTTTAAATAGTCAATTTAATGGCTTTTACAAACATTACAAGTTTCAAAACAAATGCATTGAATTTTTAAGTTCACTGTAGCAAATGCTGAAAGGAAATTATTCATCAGCATTTGTGTACTGTTATAAATGCGGAAGTGTAAAAAGTTAACATTATGTAGCAAATGCGTGTGAACAAAAGTTATCATCATTTTGTACATTATAGCAAATGCGATAGAACAAGGTTCATCAACATTTGTTCTGTGTAGCAAATGCGATAGAGTAAATTCCTTGCATCACTTTTAACTTCAACAAATGTGGTAGAACAGAATTTTACCTGCATTTCTTGACTTTTATGCATCATCATGACATAAGAGATTAAGCACATTATTTGTTCATTTTGATACACAAAGTTTTTTTAGTGTTAAAGTTGACCACATTTAGCAAATACGGAAGAGTAAAAACCAATGCGGCGACAAAAAATTTAACACATGAACAAATGCGATTGGACACTTTTGTCCGCATAGGTTTTTAACACTTAAAACTTTTTGTACTTCTTTGAAAACAAATGCGGTAGAGTATACTTGTCCGCATTAGTTTCACTTTGTTTTTAATGACATGGAAATAGTTACCCGCATTGGTTATTTGCCTGGGTTACCTACAACCACATTAACCAATGCACTTACCCTCATTAATATTTGAACTTAATCAAAATAAATGTTTTTTGCAGATTGAATTCTTTTCTATTTTCTGCTGATCTTTTGGTTGTTATGAAGAACTGTCTTTCCTTTTAACTTGTTTCTTATGAAGTTTTGACTATGGTTGTGATTGTCAATTCTTGCTTGAATTGACTTGTATATAAGATGTGATACAAGTTTCCTAGTGTTTGACTGATTCTTGGACTTTTATGCTTTTAAATGTCTGCATAAGCTGAGATACTATAGTATAACTTCTGCACCAACACAGTCAATTTCATTTTGTTTTGATTTTATAATTTTAAGAAAGAAACTACCTACACAAACTGATCAAAATTTTAAATTACTCCCCCTAAAGTTTATATCCATATCTAGATAGAAATTTTAAAGATTTAAAAATTTTGGATTATAAAACCTTTTTGTAACTTTTGTTTTCAAATCTGTACATGAAGAGGAAGTATACTTTTTGTTAGGATCATATCAATCTTAAATTACACAAGTACAACCTTTTGTTAGTAAAATAGACATATTTATGATCTTATTGATTGAAGGTATGTTTGTCCTTTGAAAGTCATACACGGTTAATATTATAATGCATGTGATATTTATCATGTTTTGTTTGATTTGAATATTCAACATGTACCTCACACTCAAAATCATGGTTTGATCAACCATCCTCATGTAATGTATGGTAGAACTTTTTTACAACTTACTTGACCAGGTTACTTAAAGAATGAATTCTCACTTTTACTGATCCTCATTAGGATTCTTTTAATTTGATCCTTTTACTAATTTGATCCACATTGGGATTCTTTTGCACTTCACTTTGGAAGGTGATCCATGATTGGATTCTTTTTTTATTGCATCCAGTGTGGATGTGTTCCACATTGGGAATCTTTTGGATCATGACATCAGCACTATGTGCTTGTTTCTTCAAGTCTTTGCTCAGCAAGACAAAGAAGAAATTGATGTAGTGAAAGGAGATTCATAATTTATCATTACCTGGTGTGTTTAGGTTGATACACACACAAACAATTAGATAAACCAATACTTACCAGTACTCTGAGATGAGTGTTTCACAATTGAATATGAGTATTTAGTTAATCATAGCATGTATCTTCTTTTCCAAGTGAGCCTACCCACATATCAGGTAAGTCATGTTAGTCTTTCTAATTTTAAATTTAAGCACAGTGAATGATATAACGACTGTAATTATATCATTTCCCATAAGTATAAGACACAAGCTTCAGAAAAATGTTTTCTTTTTGATATTTTTGATAATATTTGAATGTTTTTGTAATTTTTAATTTTACTCAAGGTTAATCGTGCCAATTGATTGAACTAGGAGTTCAAACCTACTAGGTTCAAATGCCTTGGTAAATAAATCAGCTAATTGTTTATCAGTATGAACTTGAATCAATTTGATTAACCCTTTTTCAGCACAATCTCTCAAAAAGTGATATCTAATTTCAATGTGTTTTGTTTTTGAGTGCTGAACTGGATTATTTGTGATGAACATTGCAGTTGTGTTGTCAATGTGAATTGGAGTGTGCAAGAAGTTAAAACCATAGTCAAGCATCTGGTTTTGAATCCAGAGAACTTGAGAGCAACAAGCAGATGCTCCTATATACTCAGCTTCTGCTGTTGAAACAGACACATTAGTCTGCTTCTTGCACTGCCAGGAGACCAGTCTGGGACCAAGAAATTGACGACCGCCAGAAGTGGACTTCCTGTTGAATTTGCATCCCCCATAAGCACTGTCAGTGTAGGCATAGAGATTGAAATCTCCTTCCTTTGGATACCACAATCCAAGAGCAGGTTTTCCTTTAAGATATCTGAATATCCTCTTGACAGCATCTACATGAGATTCCTTGGGATCTGCTTGATATCTGGCACACACACAAACACCAAACATAATGTCAGGCCTACTGCATGTTAAATACATGAGTGAACCTATCATAGATCAATAGTGAGTCTGATCCACTGATTGTCTTCTGGATCTGGATCTTCACTTTAGTATCAACAAGAATTCTGATGGACTGACAATCAACAAACTTGAATTTCTTCAACATTGTTTCCACCGTATTTGGATTGATTAATGAATATTCCATCTGTTGTCTGTTGGACTTGTACTCCTAGAAAGAATGTGAGTTCCCTCATAGCACTCATTTGGAATTTTGAATGCATAAGGTCTTCAAAATCTTTGCAGAGTAGCTTGTTTGTTGAGCCAAAAATGATATCATCCATATATATCTAGACCAACAGCATGTCTTTGCCTCTTCTTTTTCTGAAGAGAGTCTGGTCAATCTTTCCTCTTTTATACCCGTTTTCAAGATGAAAAGATGATACCACTTCTTTGGTGCTTGATGAAGCCCATACAAGGCTTTGTCAAGCATGTCCACCCTGTGTGGGAAATCTGGGTCTTCAAATCCAGGAGGTTCACTCACATAGACTTCTTCAGCAATCTTTCCATAAACAAACGCACATTTCACATCCATTTAATAAATAGTGAATTTCATGGATGCTGAATATGCTAGAAAGAGTCTTATTGCTTCTAATCTGGCTACAGGAACAAACACCTCATCATAATCAATTCCTTCTTCTTGTGTATACCCTAGAGCCACTAGTCTTGCTTTATTTCTGATGATGATTCCCCTGTCATCAGTTTTGTTCCTGTATAGCCACCTGTTACCGATAGGGTATTGTCCTTCGGGAAGATCTACTAGTTGTCATACATCTTCCTACATTGCTTCAAACCTACTGTTGTCTTGAAGAGCCTCTTTAATATTTTTGGGTACTGTTTGACACAAAAATTAAGAGTACAGACAAATGTTTGCTATGCTTGACTTGCTTCTGGTCACCCTTTCATTGAGTTCACCAATAATGCTTTCCACTGGATGATTCTTGTGTATTCTGGTTGTTGGAATAGAGTCACCAGCAATGGTTACATCAAGATTGGAGACATTCAGATCATCTTGGTGAGAGGCACCTTCATTTTGAACTGTGGGAGAATTGTGAAAATAATCAAGGTCAGTTATTGTTCCTGCTTCAGCATCAGCAGCACTTTGATTACTCCTATCATTTGATGTTCTTTCAGTTTCAACCGGAGGAGTAGCTTGATTTTCAGTTCTGACTTCAATTGAAGGTTCTTTTGAAGGAGATGGAAATATGCTAGGACCAGCTTCAGTTGAAACACTTTGATTTTGAGATGGTTGTCTGACAAGATCAGCTTGCAGTGGAACATCTTCATTCAGTTGCTCAGTAGAAGTTGGAGGGATCATTGGAAAGTCATCTCTTCTTTCTACTCCTGAAGAGTGTTTAGCTGAATGTAGGTTTCCTGCATCAGACAAGTGAAATTGATCAAAAGATTTTATGAATGAGTCAATATCAAACAACCAGTCGGGACCATTTGTTGATTTGGGAAATGAATGTTTCTTGAATTGAACATTTGTAGATTCATCAATAATATTTAATCCAGGATTAAACACTATGTAAGCCTTTGAAACAGAAAAATAACCTACAAAGAATCCTTCATCAGACTTACTTGAAAATTTTCCCAAATAATCTCGGGTGTTTAATATTGAAACCGGACTACCAAATGACTTGAAAAATCCAATAAATGGTTTTCTATGAAAGAGAAGTTCATAAGGAGTCTTGTTGCTTTCTTTTACTATCAGAGTTCTATTTTGCACAAAGCACGATGTGTTAAACGCTTCAGCCCAAAAGGCGATTGGCAGTTTAGCATCGGCTAGCATTGTTCGTGCTGCTTCAATTAGTGTTCTATTTCGCCTTTCAGCTTCCCCATTTTGTTAAGGAGTTCTGGCTGCACTAAATTGATGAGCGATGCCTTTGGTTGTACAAAATGAACTCATATCCTCATTCTTAAATTCTGTCCCATTATCACTTCTTATTGTTTTGACTTTGTGATCAAGTTGGTTTTCAATTCTTGTGATAAAATCTTTTGTTAATTGGGACGCTTCGTTTTTATGAAGTAAGAAGAAGACCCATGTGAATCTGGAAAAGTCATCAATGATCACCAAACAACACTGTATCTTTCCAATACTCATAACATGAGTTGGTCCAAAAAGATCCATATGAAGTAGCTTCAATGGGGAATTGTTTGTGTTCACCAACTTTGTCTTGTAAGAAGGCTTGTGTTGTTTCCCTTTGTAACACGCTAAACAGTGATCAATAAAATGAAATTCTTTTCTGGGTAAACTAATCACATAGTTTCCCTTGACCAATCTGTTCATGTTTTTGAAATTAGTGTATCCCAAACGTCTGTGCCAAAGCTGTGACTCAAGAACAAATGCTCTTGATAGAAGACATGTTTCTTCTTTTGGTGTAGCAGAATTAAGGTTTAGGACATAGGTGTTATTCTTCCTCGGAGTGTTCAAGACACATCATTCTTCAGGAATTTGAAATCCTGGTTTCAGAATGTAGCAATGAGTGTCAGTAAAGTGAGTTGGATATTTCTTGTCACAGATTTGAGACACGCTAAGTAGATTGAAATTCAGTTGTTCACAGTAGTTCACTCTATCAAAGCTCAGCATCCCATTTGTCACAGATCCTTCACTAGTGATTCTGCCACCTTGTGAATCTCCTCCAAATGCCACAGTAGTTCCTTGTATATGCTTGAATTCATGAAGGAGGGAACGATCTCCAGTCATGTGTCAGGAGCATCCACTGTCCACGTACCATAAGCTATTGGACCTGTATGGATGACCCTGCAAGCACAAAAGAACTAATTAGAATATGAAACCCTGATAGGATCGTATCAAGTTTGATCAATTAGATTTGAATTTTGCAGCGGAATATAACAAAAATAAGATCAAATTCAAGCAAGAAAAGTATGAATATGCAATCACACAATGACGATTATAGAGAGAGAATTTTCATTCACGCGTAATGCTTCGGTTACAAAACAACTAGGTCAACATTCCTTTTATAGAGGAATGTGACGTCTGCTGATGTCACTTGATAGTGACATCTAACAGAATTTACAAACAACTGAAACAATGCAAACTACTGAAATGTTCTCAACAACTGATCACATCTCAGAGAATGCTAAGTACAAAAAACATAAAACTACTGACCTAAAACTACTAAAACAATAAACTACTGAAAGGTAAAATTACAAGTACTGAAAAAGGAAAAACTATCACAACTACTGAAGTTAACACTTCAGCTGTTGTGACAACTACTGATCACTCTGGTCTTCAGTCTTGTCTTCAGTACTTCACTTTCAGACTTTGTCTTCAGTTCTTTACTTTTCAGACTTTGTCTTCGGACCTTGTAATCAGCTGATGTCTTCAGCTGTTGTGGTCTTCTTCAGCAGTTGTAATATATGTGGGTCTTAGAGGTTTTTCTGATCAGGCTCATTGGTTCTTTTGGTCCAACAAACTCCCCCTGAACCAATGCAGCCAAACCTCTACGTTTATTGATGATCCCACTTATTCTTTGGCAGAAATAATACTCTTGATCAGCTTCAGAGTATCATATAAGCATAGGCCGGAAAAGGTTTCTAATCTTTTGATTGGCTAAGTATGGAAGGGAACTCTGCCTTGGGGAAACTGGCCACAGAGTCTTGTCCCAACCATGAAACCTATTTCCCATTGATGAGTCTGTAAGACTCTCTTGCATAGGCCTCAAGGAGAACAACTTGTTCCTCCTTGGTGTGTTCTTCTGCTTCTCCCTCAAAGAAGAACTCTGGACCATAATATTCAGACAGATACCTTACTTTCTTCCCATTCTTCAACTTAATAGTTGTGATCTCTCTGTATGCAAATTCATCTGGATGAGAGCCTTCAAGCAGCAACTGGAGTTCACTCTTTTGAAGATCTTCAAGTCTCTTGTATAACAGCCCCTTCTTGATCATTTTGTTCTCAAGTATAAATAGAGGGGTTGATTTTGAGGTGTGTGCTCTCTTGAATTCTTCAATAATTTCTCAGGGTGAAACTACCATGGCCAACATAATTGCAGCATTCAAAGTCTTTCTCACTTGGCCATGATATCTACTTGGTATGTTTTCTTGTGTATTCTGGAACTTACCCTAGGGTCTGGCCAAATCCTCACTCTTCTCTTTGATGTTGGAATGTATGTCTAAGAGTGTACAGCCTCAGAGCTTGTTTCTTCATTGCTTGAATGGATGAGGATGAGGGAAGTCCTTGTCAACCATTTGAGAAATTGCTCATCATGCTGTTACTGCTGTTCTTCTTCTTCAATCTTAACTTTAACCATTTGCCTTTGAGTTTCAGGAGTTATTGTTTTTGATTGACTCCTAGGCCCAGGTTTCTTCATTTTGATCACAGTAGAGATTGGCAGACTATCCTCTTCATCCTCTTCTTCTTCTTCTTCCATCCTCAACACCCTTCTTTTCTTTTACGTGCATCACTGGTGGTAGATTGAGTGGGTTTCTTAGGTAAAGGAGTTGGTTTAGAGGGTTGGGAGGTAGTTGTTTTGAAGATTGGTGAGGATAATTGTTTTGGAGATTGTGAGGTTGTTGTTTTGAGGGTTTGAGGTTGGTTGTGAGGCTGGTTTTGAAGGTTGTTTTGGTAAGGGAGATTGTAAAGGCTGCTCTATCATTTTGTTTGTGAGGGTGGCTTTGGATAACTTAGCCATGTCAGATCTCTTCCCAGCACCACCTTCATCCAGAGCTTCTATGATTAAACCTTTGTTGAAGCTTTCATAGGAGCATATTTTGGTGGTTATCTCCAAAATGCTATCTCTGGACCATGACTTGATTTCAATGATAGGTCTTCCCAAGTGTTTGGATAGAAATCTGATCATAGCCGCCAATCTTTCCCTTTCTTCTTCATTGCAGCCTGCCCATCGATTCTCAATCTCCTGAATCTCAAGCCTTCTAATCTCTGAGTCAAGTTTGGCAGTATCAAAGCCTTGCCTGAAGAGCTGATCATAATCCTATCCATGGATCTGCTGTGTTGCTCATCAGCTTCTTTGATCATCTCATCCAACTTCTTCTCATCCTCAGTTTGTTCACCAACACTCTTCTTTCTCTTGTAAGTAATGATCTCTTCGCCTTTATTTTCCTCCTTGGCTTCCTTCTCTTCAACTCTTTTTCTTTATCATCTTTCACTGACTTAGGACTCCCCCTTTTTGGTTGGGGGGTGAGGGGTTGAATGTCAGAAAGTTCTTTGACACAGCATCATCCACAAGGGTTTGAAGATTTGAGGAAATCCTCTCATCAATGGTTTGATGGACAATAGTAGTGATGATGAGTGAGAGAGTGATGAGAGGTAAGGAGATTTGAAAACAACAGCCATTTGCTCAGAGGGGTTCTCTCCTGAGAAATGGTGCCTGAACCAAAGGCTGGTGGCTTATTGATTTGAGTGGCTCAGTGTTTAGGAGAGCTTCAACAGAAGCTGCCATCTGTGGTTAATTGGGGCAGATGGACTTGATTCTGAGACATTTTAGCAAGCAGTTCTTTAATCTGCAAACCTCAGTCTCAAGAATGGTGTTTTTGGGCTAGAACTTCAAAGAAAAAGCCCAGGTCATCATCAGTGTAAGCTGAATCAGCTGACCTCCTGAGTGAATCAGGATGAACATGTGCCGAGTGTAGATCAGTAATTACATGTGCCCCTTTGTCTTGGAACTGGGGACTTCCTGCCTCAGGAGCAAGTCCTTCATTGGCAGTTGCCTCTGGTGAGGTCTTAGAGATGATACCAGCTTCATCCTGTTCATGTGTTGAAACAGGGGAAGAGGTAGCCTCACCAAGATGTTTTCTAGTCCCACATCTACACTGGGAGATTGAACTTTATAATCCCTATGCTGTGGGTTGTCAACTAATTATGATCCTCTCCCTCAGCGGTGAGGTTTTCCCCATGTGAACAGGTTCTGGGGAGGAGTAGAGGAATGTATTGAGTCAGCACTGTGCAATTACTGCAGTTGGGCTTGTAGGGGGGTATTAGTGTGAGATGGAATATGAAAAGGATTGCACCCGGGTGAATGTGCTCTTCAATGGCAATCTTCTCAAGTGAGAGAGATTCCAGTAATGTGGTTTCCCCAATGTTGGTTGCATCAGGATCCTGTTTGAGGATACCTGAGAGGTTTCAGCTGGTGAGTCATTGAAACTACAAGGGGATTAAGGCTTATAGTTTCATCTTGCGTTGTGCTGCAGGGGCATCATCAGGGACTCAACTCCCTGAGTAGCCTTTTTGGTTTTTCTTGGGTTTTGGTTTGGAGGGGACTTTAGATCTGGAGGTGGAGGCTGTGGGTTCCCTCTGCTTGGGTTTTAGCAGTTTGGCAGCCTCTTTGAGTTGTGGGTTTGAGTTGTGCCTGGAGTATACCTCTGGCAAACTACCAGAGCAGGGACTCCAAGGCCAACAAGGCCATCAGTTTTTTATTGATTTAAACTTATGGCCATAAGAACCTTGGATATAATATCCATCTATTAGCCACACGTTTCATTGCCAAATCTTTAATTCCAAAATATGATTTCAGAAAAATTTAGGCTTTGATGTTCAAGGATAGAGTACAATCTGGATGACATTTGATCCCATGAGGATGTTTTAGGGGCAAGACAGACATTGATCATATGGAAAATAAGTCGCTCAGCATCATGAAGTGCTTCTTCAGAATGGTAGTAGCACTTAGGTCACCCTCATAACCATGATTAGCAAAGATAGATCAATGGTGCCTTTGGGGTATTTGGTGGTATAGGTGGCATCATTCAGGTCTAGGGTTGACGAATGATCTCAGAAGTGATGACCACCTGTTTCTGGTTGACAAACGACTGGAGAGTGATGGTGTCGTCATTCTCAGCAGTATGAAAAGTGACGTTTGTCCAGAATTGGCAAAGGGTATCAGGATAGATGGTAGGATTCAAGAGAAAAGCTGTTCGGTATTGGGAATCAATCATCAAATCAATAGCAGCATCAACTTGTTCCAAAAGGGTGATTTGGTAAGGTAGCGACACAGTTGTGTCGAGGTTTGATTTGCATGGTCGCCATTAATGGAAGATGAACGTTTGGAAAGTGGGTTATGAAAAGTTTGAAGTTAGGGTTAGGTATTATATAGTTCTGAGACGGCTGAAAGAAAACAACTGAAAGTTTTGGTATGAGTCATCAGGTGTTAGAAAACAACTGAAGACATGGTTTTAACTTTCAGATGTTGTAAACAACTGAAGACTTGGTGTTGGTCATCAGTAGTTGTAAACTACTGAAGACTTGGTTTTGGCTTCAGTTGTTTGGAAATGAAACAGTAGTTGTCGTCAATTCACAAAGTTCAGCTGTTTCAATGACCTTAACACTTACTCATCAGATCATCTGATTTTCAGATGTTTCATTGGTCATCAGTACTTATTTATTATAAAAGTCTTCAGTAGTTTGAACTACATCAGTACTTTGCAACAAATGAAGTACTTCAGTACTTTTAAGTAATTAGTCTTCAGTAGTTTAAAAACTACTAAAGATAAATGACATATCAGCACTTATTTTTGACAAAAGTATACTAATGCTCATCAGTATTTATTGACTAAGAGCATCAGTAGTTGTCAAATTATTCTAGTTGCAGCATACCAAGCCTGAGTACAAGATTATGAAAAGTTGCACTATCCAAGGCTTAGTAAATATATCTGCAAGCTCATCAGCACTAGGCACAAACTTTGGATCAATCAGACCTTTTTCATAACAATCCCTGATAAAATGATGTCTGATCTCAATTTGTTTGGTCCTAGAATGCTGGACAGGATTCTTAACAATACAAAGAGCTGAAGCACTATCCATTAATAAGGAGTCTTAGTCTCTGTAATGTCATAATCCAATAATTGATTTTGAAGCCAGAGTACCTGAGATGTACAGCTTGCAGCTGCAATATACTCTGCTTCAGCTGTGGATGTAGCAACTGAAGTTTGTTTCTTACTCTGCCAAGAAACCAAACAGTTGCCTAGAAATTGGCATCCACCAGAAGTTGATTTTCTGGTTAACTTACACCCTGCATAGTCACTATCAGAGAAAGCATCCAATTTGCAGAGTGCCCAGTGGAATACCAAAGTCCTAGAGATTGAGTTCCTTGCAAATATCTAAAGATCCTCTTGACTGCAATCATATGGGAATCCTTAGGAGCAGCCTGAAATCTAGCATAGACACAAGTTGCAAACATAATATCTGGTCTAGAAGCTGTAAGGTACATCAAGAAACCATCATACATCTGTAAAGTGTTTCATCAATAGCTTTACCTTTTTGATCTGCATCCAGTTGTGTGTTGCTGCACATGGGAGTAGAACAGGGTTTACAGTTTTGTAAATAAAACTTGGTTAACAAAATCTTTTGTGTATTTTGACTGATGAATGAAAGTTCCATCAGCCATTTGTTTGATTTGCAAACCCAGAAAGAACTGTAATTCTCCCATGGCACTCATTTCAAATTTTGTTGCATCAATTTAGTAAATGCATCACACAACTGTGGATCAGATGATGCAAAAAATAATGTCATCAACATAAATTTGAACAAGGAGCTTATGCATGCCTACTTTCTTAATGACAAAGTTTTTATCTATGGAGCCTCTAGTGAAATTATTTTGAAGAAGAAAGTTAGATAATGTTTCGTACAAGGCTCTGGGTGCTTGTTTCACCCATAAAGAGCCTTATCAAGCTTATACACCCAATCAGGATGTTTATGATCTTCAAAAACCTGGTGGTTGACACACATAACCTCTTCTTTTATTTTACCATATAAAAATACACTTTTGACATCCATTTGAAAACTTTAAGGTTATGAAAGCAGCATAAGCTAAAAACAATCTAATTGCCTCCAGTCTGTCCTTGTTTTCTTGACAATTTGGCCTTTTTCATCAGTTTTATTCCTAAACACCCATTTAGTGCCTATTGCACACTTACCTTGGGGTAGAGGAACCAGTTCCCACACTTGCTGTTTTTGAAATTGAAGAAGCTCAAGCTGCATGGCTTCAACCCATCCATTGTCCCTTAAGCAACATGATAATTCTTTGGATCTTGCTGACTGATGAAGAGAGCATAGAGATAGAAATTGGACAATTGACTTCTGTTGAAACACCAGCATTAATGTCACCAATGATCTGGGACATGGGATGATTCTTCAATTCTTGATATTCAATAATATCTGTGCAAGTGTTTGTAGGAGATTCAGCAGCAACAGATGTTGATACAGACTCTTGAAACCTAGACTGAGATGCCAGTTCAAATGAAGTAGAGGATTCAGAGATTTCATCAGCATTTGTTGTGGATGGAGCTGCTGAAGCTACAGGAACATTTAGTGTAGTAGAAACAGGCAGATGATCACTACAACCTGCATTTGTACCATCAGATGGAGAGGGTGGAACTTCAGAAACAATAACAGGTGGAGACTGATATGGAACATATTGTAGTATGTCCAAATCAAACAACTCAACAGGATTTTGAGGAATCTTGTCTTTTGGAGATTCATTAAACTTGACATGCAAAGTTTCTTCAACAATCTTTGTTCTGCAATTGAAAACTCTGTATGCCTTGCAAGTAGATGAATACCCAACAAATACCCTGCATCCACCTTGGATTCAAACTTCTGAAGTAGATTCTTTGTGTTAAGAATATAACAGGGACACCCAAATGCTCTAGGAATGAAATCAAAGGGGCCAGATGATGTAATAACATAAGGAGTCTTCATCAACCTCTGATTCACTAATACCCTATTCTGTACATAGCAAGTTGTGTTGACAGCTTCAGCCCAAAAGGTCAGTGGCAAACCTGAGTCAGCCAACATTGTCCTTGTGGCTTCAATAAGGGTCCTGTTCTTTCTCTCCACCACTCCATTTTGCTCAGGAGTTCTTTGAATACTATATTGTCTTTTGATTCCCTAGACAAATAGAATTCATCAAGAGTGTGATTCCTAAACTCTGTCCCATTATCACTTCTCACACATTTGACTGGAAGTGAATGCTGCTTTTCCACATGCAACACAAAATAAATGATACTTTGAGCAGCCTCATCCTTGGAATGCAAGAAGAAAGTCCATACATATCTGGAATAATCATCCACAATTACCAGACAGTACTTTTTCTTTGCCATACTCATTACTCTCACAGGACCAAAGAGATCCATATGCAGTAATTGCAAGCAGGCAGTGGACTTGGGTTCTTCTATAGGAGGGAATGAAGCTTTGTGTTTCTTTCCTTTTAAGCAAGCTGGACAGTTATCATCACACTTGAACTCCTTCAATGGCAAACCTCTCACTAAACCATGATGAATGAGCTGATTCATGTTCTTAAGATTCACATGACCAAGCCTTTATGCCATAGTTCAGATTCTTGAGGAGAGGCTTTGGAGAACAGACATGGATGGCCTTTAAGATCTATTTTCTTTGATAAATCTAAGGCATATACTATTTCAATCCTGTTGGCCTTCAGGAGAGTATATTCATCCAATATCTTGTCAATCTTGTGCAAAACTTTGGAAGACAGAATCCTATAGTTTTGACTTGTGAAAAGTGCAACATGCCCTTTATCACACATTTGACTGACACTCAAAGATTGCACTTGAGGTTCTCCACATGGTTAACATCATCAAATCTTATCTCCCCATTTGAGACAAAACCTTTCCCAATGATGTAACCCTTGGCATCATTTCCAAAAGAACAAATCCCTTCTTCCCTTGAGAATAGTCATGAAGAAGAGAGCTGCTCCCTATCATATGCATGGATCCTCCACTGTCTACATACCAGATGCTTCTTTGGCATGCTGAAGAACCCTGCATTTTTCACAAACATTAGTTAGCCTTTGAGACCCAAACCTTTTTGGTTTTGGGTCTGTTTTCATCAACAGATGTTAAACTAACAGATTGTGCATGATTAACAGCCTTTGAAGATGTAGATGGTGTTGAAAAGGATTCCTTAGATTTTGGCTTAGGAGTCCTTTTCAGTGGTTTAAATCACAGAAACATCTAATTGGTTAACTCTCCCCATAGATGTTGAACCATCATCACAAGTTGTGTCTGATTGGTTGTCAGAGTTTTCAACTTAGTTGACACATCAGTACTTGTTGATGATTTGTTCTTGTGATTCACTACATTCTTCTTTTAAAAGACACAGACTTAGTCTGAGTTTTTAATATTCCCTTTGGAATATTTGCAGCTGTTGTTTGACAAACCCCTTCCTGCTTTGTGACTTTTTGAAAAAGCTTTGGTTTATCAGATTGAGATGATTGTGGTACAAACTTGGTTTGAAAATCATCTTTCATTTTATGCATTTGCTTCTTAATGATTTTCTCTTTGTTGAATTTTAAACCCTTGTTATACCAGCATTCATCAGTAAGATGATTAAACAAACCACATATTTCACATGGCTTTCTTTTCATCTTTTCTTGATCAACTGCTGAAGATGATGAAACTACTGAAGATTTGTTCTTCAGTACTTTCTTCCTTTCAGTACTTTTGGGAAGTACTGAAGGATTTTCAACAACTGAAGATTTGTTCTTCAGAAGTTTTCTATCAGTACTTTTGAGATTCCTGATAGATTTTTCAGCAGTTGTCAAGCTATGCTTGTTTTTCTCTGATTTGAAATGCTCTTCAGGTGTTGTGTTTTGCTCTTCAGTACTTTGAGTACCTTGTAGAACAACACCTGAATTACTCAGTCTCTTCTTGATCAAGTGTTTCGAAGCAGTGGGACCATCAGTAATTTGATTAGCTGAGGTACACACACTATCTTCATCCTCAGATTTTGAATTATCATTTGAGGATGAGACACCTGATGATGTGGTTTGGGAATGACAATCATCCTCAGATTTTACTTCTAACTTGGGAGTAAAATCTGTAGGAGGTATGGTATGATTATACCCAATCCCAAACTTCACATTAGAAGCAGTTTGCTTACTGAGAAGCATTTCAAATCCCTTGCATGATGTTACCCAGCGTTCACAATCAACTTGGGTAGCTGCAAGTGTTTCTTTGAGATTCTTGTGATTTTCCAGAATGACCTCTACCTTTGCTTTTTCATCAGTGATTTGACACTTTAGTTTATAAACTCCTCATCCTTCTCTTTTAAAACACACTCAAACTCAGCTTTTTTTTTGGAAATTGCTTTCCTAGGTCAAGGTTTTGATTAATTAAATCTACATTTGCTTCCCTAATTGAAACAAAAGCAGCTATGCATGAACTCAGAACATAACTTGGCCTTAGCCTCAGAAGATACCTGTGGTACCTGTGATGATGAAGAATTGTCATCAGTAGATTCCAGGGCCATTAGAGCAAGATTTCCAAAGGGTTTTCACCACCATGTTGACCAGCACCAGCAAATTGTTCAGAATAACCAGAGACATCATCTGGTAAGCTGCTCCAGTCAACAACCTCAGGGGTGAAAAAGCTCTGATGAGATTGAGATTGAGATTGTTGATTTGTTTGAGATGGTTGAGGATCAGGTAGAGCATGTGGTTGTTGAGCCATGAGTACAGGAACTTGACCAGACTGAGGCATGTAAAAACATTGATAAGGATATGGCATTGGACTTTGAGGGACAAAGTATGCAGGAGATGATGATGATGTTGTGCATGATGATCAGAAGTGGTAGAATGTTGCTCTTTGGATTGTGAGCTATTGCTTGGAAAGTCACAAAGGGTGCAGATGAGTTAGATCCATGATCTACACTCTCTAGCGAAATGTCCAAGTCTATGGCACTTGTGACATCTCAACTTACTCTTGTCAAAACCAACCTTGGTTTTGCCAGAGAGACCAGGGAATTTTCTACTGTTCTTTTGTAAAACTTTTGAGATCTGATATTGATCAATGCCATTTGGCTTAGAATATCCATCTCTTCCAGATCATCATCAGCAATTCCTTTCAAATCATCCATCATAAAACACAAATTAACACTAAAACCTGAGTTACCCTCAACTCCAACAAAAGCATGATTTCCACTGTTTGAAAAGAAATCAATATGCTCATCATATGAACTTTCAGATGAAGCATATTCAGACTCATGACCACCAGAGCAGTGTTACCTGGTACAAAGTCATCAGTGAGCTTTCTAGATGAAGATAGTTTCCTTTTCTGTTCTATCTCTCTCTCAAATGTAAGAGTTTCCCATGAAGTTGGGTGAGAGATAGAGTATCCAGATTTGCACTGGAGTGTAGGACAATGGTATAAGTGTCCCATCTCTCAGGCAGGGATCTGAGGAATCTGTTATTCATCATCTGGCTGTTTGTATATTCATGTTGAACCATTTTTAGCTCAGAGATCAAACATGAAAATCGCTCAAACTGTTGAGTCAATGTCTCACCCTTCCTATGAGAGAATGTCTCATATTGCTGGGCAAGGATTTCTCTATTGTTTGCTAAGACCTCATCAGTTCCTCCAAATTGTTCCTTCAGAGCAACCAGAGATCATAAGCGGTTTCATGATGCATAAGCCTAGAGTAGATTTCATTAGGCAGTGCCATGGCCAGAATTCCATGGGCTTTAGCATCAATCTCAAACAGCTTTAAATCCTCATTAGAATATTGTTCCTTCTCTTTGGAACCATCTCATTGGTTTCAGGACTCACCATAGGCATATACTATGTCCATGAACCACTGACTTCCAACAACCTGAACTGTTAACAGACAGGTGATGGAGCATTCGGCGTTGCCATATGTTATACTCACTCCTAACAAGCATAGGAGGCTTAGTTGAGGAGCCAGTATTATGAGGATCATTGATTGAAGTAGTCATTTTCACCAATTCAATCAAACTCAATGAGATTAAAATCAGTCTAGTTTAAAAACTCAACAACACAATTTGAATCTCAATTAATTACCGGAAGCGACAGAAAAACAATTCTTGCAAAAATGCTAATTTGATCAACTTAGTTATCAAAAAACAGTTTCAATGATCAATTGTTAGATCGATCAATTAACCTGCTCTGATACCATTTGATAGGATCGTATCAAGTTTGATCAATTAGATTTGAATTTTGCAGCGGAATATAACAAAAATAAGATCAAATTCAAGCAAGAAAAGTATGAATATGCAATCACACAATGACGATTATAGAGAGAGAATATTTCTGTTAAAGGAATGTTTTCATTCACGCGTAATGCTTCGGTTACAAAACAACTAGCTCAACATTCCTTTTATAGAGGAATGTGACGTCTGCTGATGTCACTTGATAGTGACATCTAACAGAATTATACAAACAACTGAAACAATGCAAACTACTGAAATGTTCTCAACAACTGATCACATCTCAAAGAATGCTAAGTACAAAAACATAAAACTACTGACCTAAAACTACTGAAACAATAAACTACTGAAAGGTAAAATTACAAGTACTGAAAAGGAAAAACTATCACAACTACTGAAGTTAACAACTTCAGCTGTTGTGACAACTACTGATCACTCTGGTCTTCAGTCTTTGTCTTCAGTACTTCACTTTCAGACTTTGTCTTCAGTTCTTTACTTTTCAGACTTTGTCTTCAGACCTTGTAATCAGCTGATGTCTTCAGCTGTTGTGGTCTTCTTCAGCAGTTGTAATATCTGTGGGACTTAGAGGTTTTTCTGATCAGGCTCATTGGTTCTTTTGGTCCAACAAACCCAAGCCATGATGGTCTTGGGTTTCCCGTTTCTATCCATGATAGTTACTTCTTGGTACTTTCCTCTAAATTGTGACTTAGAGGGAGGTGTTCTTGGTAAGATCTGATGATATCTCGCATGTTTCATCTCATTAATTTCAGTTGAAGAGTCAGAGGATATTGAAACCTTTGGTCCCTGTTTCTTTTAAGAAACTTGACATGTTTTTTACTATCAAACATCATCTTTGATCTATGAAGATCATGTGTTTGTTTGATGTTATGATATTTGTTCTTTGAATTTTTCTCAACTCTTTTATGCTGCCCAAATCATTATCAGAACTTGAAGTGCTGGATTGATTATTGTGAAAATGATTTCTGATTTTGGGTTTCATAGATGAAATAGGTGAGATGGGCTTGTTTTAGGGACTTCTCAACCCTTTATGCTTGAAGAAACAATCAGATGTATTGTGGTTGGTCATATCACAGACTGAACAATATTTGTTAAAATAGCAGTTTTTGGTGGAATGATTGTTCATGCCACAGATTGAGCAGTATTGATTGAAATAACACTCACCTGTACTATGATTGGACATTTCACACACGTCACAATACATGTGTTTGTCTCTTGATGCTGATCTTGGCGTTGAGGCCTCAGTAGATTTATATGTTTTCAACTGAGTCTCAACCTTTGATGTAGATGAGGAAGCAAGAACAGCCTGTTTAGTAGTTTGTTTCACAACACTACTAGGTTTGATCTTCCTAGATTGTTTCTGCTTCCTTACCCTTCTTCTTACATTCCTTTCTAATTGATTTACATGTTCTTTATTACAAATGTCAAAACCAACCCCTTGCTTTGATTTTAAAGATTGTGGATCAGACTTGGTTTTGTTTTTGAAACTAGTGAAATTTTGTTTTTATTTGGCAATGAAACATTGTCTGATTTGATTGAATTCTTTGAAGATATGATCTCACAATCAGAACTACTTTCAGTAGAAAGTTTCATTGAGACTTCTGTTTTCTTCTTTTCTTTGAAAATTTCAGGAACAAATTTAACAAAAGGCACTATAGCTTTGACAGGACTTCTTGGTTTAATGACATTCACTGTCTTGTCAAAGTACTCTTTGATTTTGATAGGATGACCTAACTTAATTTTCTCCTCATTTGTTTCAATATAAACACTTGGTTTATTTTGAGGATTAGTGATTTGAGTTACTATTGATTTAGGTTCAATAGTTGTAAGTTCAATTTTATCAGACAGAGTGACAAACTCAGGCATGACAGTGTAATTGTCATTATATGGTGGCGGACATGAATCGTATCCAATCCCAGTCATATCATTGTGCTCCTTCTGTGAATCAAGCATCTCTTTCAGCTTAGCTGAAGACAGTTGAAACTTTTCAAGTTTCACTTCAGCAACTGATTGCTCAACTTTGGATTGGGCTAACTTTTCAGTTAACTGTTCATTTTCAGCTGCAAGAGTGTACTTTTCTCCATGTAGTTTTTCAATGTCAAAGATGAGAGATTTGATTTTAATTTTAAAGCATTTGATTTCTCTTTTAAACATCTCAAATTTTACTTTTCTTCTTTGATTTTAGCTGCCAATTTGTGATTATGCTCATGATAACCCTGTAGTTCAACAATGCATTTATCACTACATAGATTAGATTTTAGCTCCAATGGCATTAGAGATGGACCATCATTAATGTGAGCCATAAGAGCATAATTTTGAAATTGAGGCTTCACTTCCTCAGCATATAAGCTCTTGTCTGATGACAAGAGCATTTGAGGTAGATTGGCTGCTTTCATGAGCTTGGTTGGTCAGTTGAGGTTGACTCTGATAGGGTTGTTGGTGTTGTTGTTGGTGGTTGTTGTGTTTGTTGTTGGTGTGTGATGGTTGTTGGTGATGATTGTTGGATTGATAGCTTGAGCTTGGTTGTGTGGATGATTGGCCCTGAGAATTCCTTTGGAAATTGTTGTTGTTTCTTCTTGGAGCATTACATTCTCTTGAAAAGTGGCCTGTCATACCACAATTGAAGCATTTCACTTTGGATTTCTCAAATCCAAGTTTTGTGTTTTCATTCAAGCTAAGCTTTCTCCCTTTTCTGGAAAACTTCTTGGCTCTCATTGCTATCATAGCCATTTGCCATTTAAGATCCATTTCTTCAACATCATTGGATCCATTTCTTCTAGATCTTTTTGGATCAAGTGGGCAGAAGTGAGTCTTCCTCCCAAGTATGCTTCAAAGCTTGCAACAAAGGCATTGTAAGTAGCCTTTAGCTCTTCAGACCTTTGATCTTCAGACAGACCTATAGGAGTGGTTGTGAAACCTGTTGATTGAGATGAAGTTAATGGCTTGTTTGATGATGGAGCAGCAATGAACCAGTTGTCTTCACTTGATCTTTTGACGAGAGTAAATCATCATCTCTGGTGATGAATGCATTTTCCATAGAGTGAGTGTCTGATGGAAGTTTATATGGTTCAATAACTCGAGGTCCACCAAGGTTCCTGTTCCTTTCATCAAGTTCTAGAGCTTCAATTTTGGCAATCGTTATGTACAAGGTGGTACTCTCTAGATCAAGAGTATCTTTCAGCATTGTAACATTTTGTTTCCAGCTTTCAGGAAGGTTGTGAAGCATCTTTTTGTTCAGCTTCTTAACTTTGTATGTAACCTTCATAATCTCTAAATCATTCACCAGCTGCACAAATCTACGTAATTGTTTAGAGATTGACTCCCCCTTGGAGTGATGAAAGGTTTCATATTGATTAACAAGCTTATCCTTGTTAATTTCAGCTACTTCACTGCTGCCTTCACACATTATCAGCAGTGCATCCCACACAGCTTTAGCTGTTCCTTACTTCTTAAGACTTTTTAACACATCCATTTTCAAAGCTTGAGTCAGAATGGATATGCTTTGAGATCAATTTTTATCTTCTTGTAGTCATCATCATCAAGAGTGAGATCCTTAATGGGTATTCTTGAGGTTCTCTACAGAGCAGCCTGGTCAGCAGAAACTGTTACTGGAATATGAGGCCCTTTACATGGAAATCCAGTTGTCCGGATCTACACCTGTAATGTAATTCATGAACCTGATTTTCCATTGCTTAAACTCAGATTTGTGTTTAAGCATAGGAGGTTTAGGAGTATGACCAACTTCAAAGAAATTATGTGAATTCCATTTTTATAAGCTGTTTTTAACTTGTTTGAATAAAGATTAGATTGATTGTTAACTCCAACTAGTCCAAAGAGTCCAAAACAGACTTATGTAATCTGATCTGCTGAGTGTAGATAGAAATTTGTTAGAACTTCTTCTCTAATTTTCTGAAATTTTATGTTTCTGTTAAGAATTTTTATGGTTGAGCAACTGTTCACAGATTAGTTCTTGAGAATGAGTACGGATGAACAGTGACTGTCAAAGTATTTCAGCAGATATTCAACCTGTATACTGAATAGAGGTAGTCGAACACTCTACTAGCAACTCAATCACCAGATCAATCGAGTTCAACTCAGATCTAGGCAGATCTGAAGAAGAATCGAGAGCCAAAGCTCTGATACCAATTGACTGGGTGTGAGAATGATATTCTCTATTGATGTGAATCAACAAGGACTGAATATGATGATTAAGTCAATGATTATAAGGCGGAATTAAACAATCACAGAACATTGAATGCAGGAAATACTCATAAATGCTCTTTGTATTAATCAAAGTGAAAGATTGTTACAATGAATGCTAGGGTTTTTGCATTAAACAAGTTCAAAATACACCTTGTCAAAGTATTCTGATTGTCTAATATCTATCAACAGTCACCTCACATACAAGGTTTTCTATTCTATTTATAGACTGACAGATGCCTGTACAAAAAGACTAAACTATCCCTGACCTATACATCAGAGAACTAGTCTAAGTACAAAAGTCTTCATCAGCATTTCTTCTGTTCATCCGCATTGACTAATGCGGATGTTGTGATCTTCATCAACATTTTTATTTCTTCTTCAGCATTGGTGTTTCGTCATCAGCATTAACAAATGCGGATGAACAAACACTTATGCGCATTTGTTGCTGAACATCCGCATTAATAAATGCAGATGTACAAAGTACTTGTCAACATTTGTTCGGCTATCCGCATTTGTTAATGCGGAAGAACAAACACTTGTCAGCATTTGTTCTATGGTCATCCGCATATACAAATGCGGGTAGCCGACACTTGTCTTCTTTTCTTGTTTCAGATTCATCATCCGCATTGGTTCTTGGACTTAGGGAGTTTCCAGCAGAACAACCATCAACCAACCAATTGAATTGGCATGTATGATCCTTTCAGGATCCAACAAAGCTTATCAGTTTATATACAATAAACTCGCTTCTAACACGCTCGTTAGATTTGAACGATTACAAAATCGTTTGTAAGCTTCTTGGCTCATATAATAAACTATTTTTCTTTTTGTTTTAAAACACTAGTTTTAATTTCTTTCTAAAACAAAATTTGGTTTTACTTAAAATATTATAGTTTTATAAATAGTTTTAAAACTACAAACCCGTGATTTTCTAATGACAATTAGAAATTGAACCATCTCAAACACACATGTTAGATTGTTAAATATTTACAAAAATAGTTTAACACATGATAGAATCAAAATATTCGTTTGGTAACACGGTATTTTGGATAATAGATTATACTCCAATATTTATTAAAATCCAAACAGGACGTTGTACTACGTTATTTCCCAAAAAAATTGTTTGATTTTAACAAAAATCATAAATAATTTTTTTTAACATTTCGTGAACCTAAAAACCATAGTAATAAGGTTTTAAAAATTCCATCATGAAATTTGTTCTAAGATTGTAGGAAGTAGGTTCACTTTTTATTAAAAAATAGTAATTCTAACAATACTCTCGTTAACCATGAGAAATATTCTAGTACAATACCGTTTACAAATACGACTAGAAAATAAATATAAACAATATTTATGTACCATACGTGATTCAAATATCCGTCTTTAGATATACTCCAACGAGTCTTCATAAAGTATTCTTGATTTAAGTCTTCATCGTGTTCGAGTCTTCAACTATACATCTTGACTGCAACAAATTACAAAACCAAAAGATTATCGGTTATGGTTGAGGATCGTGTTAGGCACGGGTCCCTTAAAACAGATTTCGTGTCTCTACTCAAGACAACACGTCTGTTTCCCAGGGTACAACAGCCAAAGAAGTATGTATTGTCGGAGAGTGCCTCGGCCTGAGACATCACCAGGTAAAATATGTGTTATGATGTTATGTGAAAAAATATTAAAGATGATGGTGTATGAAGAATAATTTAGAGAGTGCTCCTCTCTAAATTTCTATAAAACTTGTTGAATCTAAAGAGAATAAATTTCTTCTTATTTTCTTTTCTTTTCATCATGAGTTTACTTATATACTCATGCTAAAAACATCACATTAATATGAGTTTTATGATTCACAAACAAAACTTTCATTTGATTTATAAAATGTTTTATGAGACCATATTAAAACTCTCATTTTATTTATGGTATGTTTAATATCAATTTTAATATAAATTATGTTCCATAATAAACATTCATAATATTTATTAAAAGAGTTGGTCAAAACATAAAACATCCATGTTAATCAATACATGGTTTTATTAACATTATGCAAGAAATTGTAACAATTTCCTATTATAATCACACAAGTTTTACTTTCTTCATTCCAACCACTCAACTTCGAGCATCGATATCTAATTCATCTTAGTTTCAGTTTGGACACGGTATAGTTCGTTACAAAACGAGAACTTAAACCAATAAATAAATAACTATTTATATAAAATATATAAATATAATTATTTTATGTCTAAAATTTCAACATTAAATCCACTATTGACAGCTCTAATATCTTATGCCAGCATCGCTATTACTTATACTTCTACGAATATTTTCAATTGAAATATCTTTTGTGACCTAGTTACAACTCCAAATTACAATGTTGGTTTAGTTGATGAAATAGTGCTTATGTGTCGAGGGTGTGTTCTTGTAGCAACATTCACATTGAACTTGCCTCTAAATAATTTCTTTGATAAGTATTTAATCTAGACTCAAGTTTATCATCATCCTTTGGGAGCGATTGATTTGGGAAATTTGTTGAAATTGGAATCAAAATTTATTAATTTTACAATTGTAATTATAAGGAATTGTATTTAAAATTAGTATTTTCAAAATAATTTAAAATTCAAAGGAATTGAAATATATAAAGGGAATTAAAATTTCAATTGTATTTTAGTGATAAAGCACTTATAAAAGAATTGAAAAATCATGTGATTTTTATTCAATGATTATTATTTTTATTTTTATATTCAAAATTCAATTCAAAACATTCTATGTTATTATTTGCAATTATATGTTTATAGTTAGATAAACTAGATGTTAATATAATCAGTTATTAATACAACCATGAAAAAAAGGATAGATCTATTGGTTTGACAAACTAACCTCATATGATTATTCAAGTGGTGATTGAAACTGGATTCATGCTTATTCATAAGGCTTCGTCTGCAAATTGAGTCAATTCAGTCATTAGGTTTGATTGTGTTTGTTTGTCTTTTATGTTACACTATTATATTATTGGTCCTAGTATTTCCGTGTGAATTGAATGTTTCAATTAAATTAATCAATTTATGTATGTATGCAAAAACCTTTGTTTACTCACCGACTAAATTTTTAGCTAGTTTTTTTACATGATTTAAGGAAATGCTACATAGTTGGATTACATATTCACATCCAAGATTCAGGACTTAGATTTATAAAAGATATTTGTTATGTTATATTTGATTCATGTTTGAAAGTAACATAATGATTGTCTAGTTATCATGATTGAAATTACAATTAATGTTACTTCAACTTATTTATTTTCATGTGCTATAAACAATCGATTCACATTTATCCGTTCTCATGATTACACCTTCAGTTAAGCTTAGCAAATCCACTAGAATCATTAGACTGACAAGCAGATACTCACCACATATCAATTATATACGTCCAAAAGAAAATGATGAACCTTAGTGTTACTATAAAGCAAAAAGGTTAAAAGATTCTTTGCAGTGGGAGTCAAATATGGAAGATGACATGAAGTCGCTTGATAAGAAAAATACACGGATTCTTACAAAGCTTCCATCAGGAAAGAAAGCTCTTCAGAACAAGTGGATTTTCTGGATCAAGTCTGAACAAGATGATACCAACACATATAAAGCTAGATGAGTGGTTAAGGAGATTGATTATAATGAGATCTTCTCTTTAGTTATAAAGATGACTACGATCAGACTTGTTCTCTGTATTCTAGTATTCAAAAAATTGTATTTAGAGTAGCTAGATGTTAAAAATACTTTTCAACATGGTGATGTTAATGAATAAATCTATTTGACTTAGCCAGAATATTTATAGGTTAAAGACAAAGAAAACTTTGTCTGTAAGTTGAAGAAGAGTTTGTAAAGTCTAAAGCAAGCATCCATGCAATGGTATATGAAGTTGGATAATTTTTAGGGGCAAGGTTGGCTACAAGAGATGTGATAGTGACTATTATTGTTATACCAAGAAGTTAAGGGTGCTTATATCATTCAACTACTCTATGTAGATGATATGTCAATTGAAGGTTCAGCTATGATAGGAATCAAGAAGTTAAAAAGGCAAAAGTCTGAATAATTTGAGTTGAAAAACACAAGTCCTACTAACAAGATATTCAAGATGAGTATTCTAAAAAAACAAGCAAGATGATTCTCTTACATCTCAGGAGAAGTATATTATAAATTGTTAGAGAAAACTCAGTCTTAAACAAGTGAAGATAGAAGTACATTCATGGCTAAAGTTCCTTATGCATCAACAATTCGTAGCCTTATATATGAAATGGTATAACGAGACTAGATATCACACATGCAATTGGAGTTGTTAGTCGGTTTATGTCTAATCTTTGAAAAAAACATTAGGAAGTAGTTAATGGCTACTTACGTATTTGCATTGGACTTCAAAGGTGGCATTGTGTTTTAAGAGGAAAATTGTCATTTGAGAGGCTATGCAGATGCAACCCTTGGTGGTTGTTAATTGTATCACAAAAGCACCATTGAATATGTTTTTAACATGGGGCATAACTGTTAGCTGGTTGTCTCGTCTTAAGAAGAGTGTTTTCCATTGAATCACAGAAGTAGAATACATGACTTAGACTGAATCTAATTAAAATCTTATATGGTTGAAGAAATTTTTTGATGAACTTGGCAAGAAGCAAGCATAATGTTAATTTTCTATGAGAGTGGGAGTGCCATGAACCTTGCAAAGAATCCAATCTTTCATTTGAATACATAATATATAAAGCTAAGATACCACTTCTTTATAGACCTAGTCAATGATGATATTTTCAAATTGATAAAGATTAAGAGTACCAGGAATCTTGTTGACTAAGGCAGTTACGTCATAAAATTTGAAGATTATCATAGCTTCGAATGACCTTCTGGTTACTCTAGTGAAGAAGAAGAGAAATTTATGGAATGCAAGTAAAGACTAGTCTATATGATTGTTTGAAAAATTTCAAAGCGTATTTTAAAGAGTATCAAAGTGTAGTTTGAAGATGTTAAATTTCTCCAAGTGGGAGAATTTTTGGGTTGTCGAGGCCTTCGCCAAATATGAGTCCAAGTTCATTAAGGCTAATGGTTTCTTATGTAAGACTTGAACTAGTAGCTTTTCAGACAAACGTTGGAATAACAGCTTGTCGGGTGAGCTTTTAAACCCTAGATATTCTTCTTGAGCACTCGAATACAAAGAGTGGACGTAGATCACACCGATCGAACCACTATAATCTCTTTATTCATCATTTTTCTTTGATTCTTTATTTTGTAATCGTGACTATTAGAGTGATTTTGAGCATCACTGGTTGACCCCAACAAGATAAGATTTTTGTCTCCTAAAAAAGGTGACACAAAACTTATCGTACATCTATTATTTTAAGCTCATTGTTGGGATATATAAGGCTGGCGCAACCAAAACAACACTTGGAATAATTTTTTGTATAACTGATGAACACTTCTGAATGCAAAGTTGAACTTCTGAAGATTGATGAAGAAGAAATTTCAAAAAAGGAACTCTGTTTTCCGAAGACAAAGTGACACCAACTTCTGAAGACCAACACTTAGAAGACTTTAAGGCAAACAACTTTTGAAGTATAAAACTTGAAGATCGGCAGAAGTTTTGGAAGAAGTAGACTCTTCCGAAGTATAAGTGACTTTGGATGAACTTGTTCTTTCGAAGCCAGTTAACCTTCAGAATAATCTACTATGAACCGGTGGATAACAGTATGGTTCTTCTGACAAGCCGCTACAACCTCTCATATACTGCACGACGTTTTTCCCACGCCCATGTAGTTGACCATACTTTATTCAATGTTCATTGTTTATTAGTTAGTACAGTTACTAACTTTAGTTGGAAACCAAAAGGTAAGTCATGGACATGTCATGACTACCTTATCTAGGATAGTATTTTATCTTTGATACCTAACTACTAGCAATGTAGTATTTGTTTAGTAGTAATTTCCCAACTAGTAATCTAAGTATAACCGGCTGTATATAGTAGTATATATAGGTTTCATTGTTAGCTTATTTGTAAGCAAAAAAGCAAGCAAGTAATCTTGTAATATCTGAGTTGAGAAGTAATATATACAAGTATCTTGAAAATTATTCTTTTGTGTCTTGTTTACTTAGTATATTATTATCAACTCTCAAGAGATTCTACTTCATCATTCGACAGTGACTTAGTGAGTTCAAGAGAGAACAATTGTGTTAAGTGATCTAAATCGATCCTGCATTTGGTATAAGAGCTTCAAGCTCTTGATTGTGAGATCTTACCATCCCAAATCACCTTGACTTTTCACTCATACACTCACCTCGCTCAAAATGGCCACCAACTAGAAATTATATGAGTCTGAACTGGGAATGATGACTAAAGCTCCTATCATCACCCCTGATAACTTCAGATCTTGGAGTATGTGTATTGAAGGTTTCAATAAGTATCAAGAAAACAAAATGTTGAGATCTATCATCAATGGCCCTTACAAGCCAAAAGTGGTTGCATCGGCTGGTAATGGTGTCATGATAGAGAAAGTCGTTGAAGATTACTCTAATGAAGACCTTAGGAGAATGGATATCGATAGCAATGCCATGACTGTACTACTTACAACCATACCAAACTCCATAATGGTAGGCTTTGAGCATTGCTAGTCAGCTAAAGAACTCTTTGATGCTTTGAAATTTATGTATTCTGGTTCAAATGAGTTAAAGAAATATTCCATGAAGCAATAATTTGATAACTTTAAATATATTGCTTGAGAGACCCTCAGTCAGTAATACTTCAAGTATATGGATCTTATTTCATCACTTCAGTCTGTAGGTGTGACTCCTGAGAAGAGAGACCTATCAAGAAAGTTCATAAGTACACTTCCTCAAGAGTGGACTTTCTACAGTGTCTCTATCAAGAGGACAGAGAATTTGAACACTCTCACAATGAATGAACTATACGGTATTCTTGATGGATACCGTGTAGAGATGGAGATTCAGAAAGGCCACTAGATGAGCAGAACCTCTAGTTCTTCTTCTATAATGCTTTAGTTGTTGCTGAGGGATCAAGACCCCCATAGCCTTAGCAATACCTGACTTATTCTCAACAGCAATCATGTTCCTCTAGGCCATTCATCTCTTTTCCTGAGACACCAAGGTCTCAACAGACTCAATCAAGTCCCTTCTCGGACAATTGTGCCTTTGTTTCAGGAAATGAACATTCTAGTGATTTATCGTTTTGCTTTGAGTATCTAGAATGTTTTTAGCCCAGATGATATTGAATACATGGACGTAGTCCAACAATGGTTCTGCTGACTTATAGAGCAAAGAAATTCTTCAAAAGAATTGGAAGGCAGTTTCCACAAAAACCCAATCAACAACAAAGTCGGTTTTGACAAAACCAAGGCCAAGTGCTACAACTGCAATCAACTTGGTCATTTTGCCAGGGAATGCAAAGCTCCTAAATCCAACCTTGGAGCCATCAAGCCTCCAGACATCCTGTCACATCTAAAGCTGCTACTAAGTCAACTGAACAGCAAACTGCTGCTGTTGCTCAAGAAGTTGACTGGAGCTTCATGGTTCAAGATGTGAACTCTGCTCAAGCACTCATGGCTAGAACAGATGATAGCAAGTTATATGAACATCTCTGTACTCTAGCTTGTATTGCTAAAGTCAAATTATATAAGACTATAACATGGAACTCAAATATGATATTAAGTCCTTAAAAATCTTAAAATCTAATTTAAAAAGGCAGAAACTGACTATAAAATGAAAACTGATGAGTTAAAGAAAACTATATCCTTTTTAAAACATGAACACTCCAACTATAGGTCTCAAATCAAAGATTTAATTTCCAATTAACTGAGGCTCAAGCCCAACTAGTCATAACTGAGGCCAAAGCATAGAAGTATGCTATTGAAGAGCATAACTTCAAAACCATTCTTGCATCATCCTCCCACTCGAAGGCCTATTATCAAAACAAAAATGGGTTAGGAAGCAATGAAATTGCTCCACCACACTCTTATGAGTCTATAAGACAACCAAGATACGGTACTAAAGAGCAAGAGGTTCCATTTGCTGACTCTGTACCTCATGAGAAGAAGAATGATGCAATTATGGAGACCATTATAGGGAAGGATCAGATAGAAAAACCTATTTCCACCGGTGGTGATCAACCTCTGACCACCAAAGGTAGAAGAAACAAAGCCAACGCAACCAGGAATACAGCCAAGAAAGTAGCTGAGTCAAAGCTAAAGATAGACCCAAAGTAAAATGGTGTGTTTATCTTAGCTGGATTTCAAGTGGTTGGAAGTTCTGATCCAGGAATGGAGTGTAGTACCAGCATTCCTATCCAGCTGAAGGATCAAAAACTGAAGGGGAGAACTATTGATAATCAAAGAAAATATAAGAATGAACAAACATCTCACCCCATGAAGAGTAACATTGAATACATAATGTATGGTCTGCACAACCATATGGCTAAAGATTGTTACTACAATCCAGCAAACACACATTATGCAAATAATGTTAAGAAAGAAGAAGTCAAGAAGGATTTCACATTTGGATCTTATCACATGGTTCAAGTGTTAAGAAAAGGAAAATTTATTTCCGAAGCCAAGTTGTTTTCGGAAGAAAATCATTCTTCAGAAAGGAAAATAGCTTCGAAAGACAAGTCAAAGAAAATTCAAAAGATTAAAAGATTTTCTTTGAACCATCCGAAAAGAAGACTTCTTCGGAAGAAAAGGTGGTGAAAGCCTCTTCTGCGAAGAAAGAAGCCTTGGAAGAAAGCTATGTTGTTCAAGCTTCATCAAGCTCATCTACACTGATCAACCAAATGATAGAATGGAAGATCAGAAAAGATGTTGTAGCCCAAACCTCTTCTTCACATACCACAATTGAACCCATATGCAAAATTTTGCTTTAATTATGTCATCCACATTGGAAGAGCGTAAGACCAACAAGGCTTGGGTTTCCAATAGTAACTAATCTTTTCACCTTATGTGTAGGGACATCCACGTGACAAAAATATAAATGTATGGATTGTGGACAGTGGATGCTCTAGGCACATGACATGGGAACATATCTCTTCTTTAACAATTTCAATATTTTGATGGAGCACGTGTTTAGTTTGGAGGTGAAACCGGAGGATACATTTCAGGCAGCGGTAGTGTATCCAATGGTAAGTTAAAGGTAGATAAAGTAAACTTTGTCAAATAGCTTGAACACAATCTTTTAAGTGTTTCTCAATTCTGTGATCAAAAGCACCAAATGCTTTTAACAGAATATGAGTACATTATCCTCAAACCCGGGATGAAAATTCCTCAGGAATTGGTGCTTCTTAGATCTCCCAGGAAAGGGGGTATGTACAAACTAGATATGAACAATGCTTCCCCATTGGGTGAAGTATCATGCTTTGTTTTCAAAACTAATGGTGATAAGTCAACTCTATGACATACAAAAATGTGTCATGTCAATTCTAAAACCATGAACAATTTGCTTAAGAATAACTTGGTACATGGTGTGCCTAAAAGGAATTTTTTGTAAGGTTAACTATGTTGCATGTCTAAAAGGAAAGTAAAACAGGGTACCTCATAAATCCAAAGAAGTTAACTCTATCACCACTCCATTACCCTTATTGCAAATGGATCTATTTGGTCCCACAAGTATAATGAGCATCAAAAGGAAATCATATTGCATTGTGATTGTTGACGATTTTACTAGACTTTCTTGGGTATTCCTTTTAAGAACTAAAGATGAAACTGCTGAAACTTTAAAATCTTTTATTTTTAAAATAGAAAATCAAATTGATCACAAGGTTAAAATAATTAGAAGTGATCAAGGGACTGAGTTTAAGAATCAAGTTCTTGACTCACTCTGTAACTAAAAAGGGATTGCCGGACAATATAGTGCTCCTAGAACTCCTCAACAAATGGTGTTGCTGAGAGGAAAAATATGACACTTATTGAGGCTGCTAGGACTATGCTAGCTGATTCAAAGCTGCCTCTAACATTCTGGGAAGAGGCAATCAGCATTAGATGCTATGTGCAAAACAGAGTTCTTATAGTTAAGCCCCATGGAAAAACCCCTTATGAGCTATGGAATAAGAGACCATCGTTCATTGGTTTTCTTAGGTTTTTTGGTAGCATGTGTACCATACTTAACACAATGGACAATTTGGCAAAATTTGCTGAAAAGTCGGGTAATGCTATCTATGTTGGATATTCCTCTAACTCTATTGCTTATAGTATTTATAACATCAAAAACAACAATTTGAGGAATTATCTAACATTGTTGTTAATGAGCACACTCCTTGTGTTAGGGGAAATGGTCCTGATCATACTTTAATTTAGAATTGTTTTGAAACTATTCTAAATATTCTTGTGAGAATGTTTCAGCTGACACAGAAACTCAAAATGACTCAGATGATGATCAATAGTTTGAGTTACCCAGACCTCTTCCATGTTGTCCAAGAATTGCTGCAAAATGAAGTTCCCATCAATAGTATATTTGAAAGCATGACTATCTCAGGGACGAGTGGAGCTTCAACTAGTGGTCCTCAAAGTGAGCCTCAAAACTCATCAAGTGACAACTCAAACATTGCTCAGTTCCAAGCTGACGGATGCAGCGATTAGGAGGTACATGCAACTGCTAACACTGCTCCACATCAAAATGTTGCTGATGCGGTCTCTCCTTTATTCAATTAGTCCTCATTGAATGAACGTGAGACCTCAGCTACTCCAAGTGTTCAAAATCTTAAGCAGAACTTTTCAAATCTATATCTATCCATGCAATTGGATGTGATCCTAGGCTCAGAATTTACAACACTCACCCAGTTGAGAACATCACTAGAGATGTTTCTGATGGTGTGAGAACAAAAGGACAAACTCATAATGGAAATGTTTGTTTGTACTCATGTTTCCTTTCATAGATGGAACCAAGAAAGGTAGAAGAAACTTTAAAGGATAGTAGTTGGGTTGAATCAATGCAAGAAGAGTTGCTTTAATTCAAAACACAAAAGGTTTGGAACCTCTGTCCACTACCATCTAGTCAAGTACCCATTGACACAAAGTGGACATTCAGAAACAAAAAGGATGATATAGGCTTGATTATCAAGAACAAGGCAAGACTAGTAGTTCAAGGATACACTCAAGAAGAAGGAATTGACTACACTGGTGTCTTTGCACCTGTTGCAAGACTTGAAGCAGTGAAGATCTTTCTTGCTTATTCTGCATCTAAGAATTTTACAGTTTACAATGAATAATTTTGTTAAAAATAACTTGGTACATGATGTGCCTAAAAAGGAATTTATCTGCAAGGATAATTGTGTTGCATGTCTAAAAGGAAAGCAACACAGGGTTCCTCAAAAATCTAAAGAAGTTAACTCTATCACCACTCCATTACACTTATTGCACATGGATCTATTTGGTCCCACAAGTATAATGAGTATTAGAAGGAAATCATATTGCCATGTGATTGTCGATGATTTTAGATTTACGTGGGTATTCTTTTTAAGAACTAAAGATGAAAATGTTGAAACTTTAAAGTGTTCTATTATTAAAATAGAAAATAAAATTGATCACCAGGTTAATATAATTAGAAGTGATCAAGGGATTGAGTTTAAGAATTAAGTTCTGGACTCATTCTGTAACTCAAAAGGGATTGTCAGACAATATAGTGCTCCTAGAACTCCTCAACAAAATGGTGTTGCTGAGAGGAGAAATAGAACACTTATTGAGGCAGCTAGGACTATGCTAGCTGATTCAAAGCTGCCTCTAACATTCTGGGCAGAGGCAGTCAACACTGCATGTTATATGCAGAACAGAGTTCTTATAGTTAAGCCCCATGGAAAAACCCCTTATGAGCTATGGAACCAGAGACCACCGTTCATTGGTTTTCTTAGGTCCTTCGGCTACAGGTGTACCATACTTACACAAAAGATAATTTGGCAAGATTTGTGAAAAGTCGAATGATGTTATCTTTTTGGATATTCCTCTAACTCTATTGCTTATAGTGTTTATAACATTAAAAATCAACAATTTAAGGAATCATCTAACATTGTTGTTAATGAGCACACTTCTTGTGTTAGGGGAAATGGTCCTGATCATATCTTAAATTTAGAATTGTTTCCAAACTATTCTAAATGTTATTTTGAGAATGTTTCAGCTGGAACAGAAACTTAAAATGACTCAGATGATTTGTGTTCATCGGTATATATATATTGTATAATATGTATGAGATGTTATTGGTTATGTGTAATATGATTTGTGTTCATGTATATATTTTATCTATGATATATAGTAGGCGTGGCTGCAGTGCATATGTGACCATGGTTGTGTTGTTTGGTTATACATCACGTGTGTTTTGCGACCTATGTGTTTTATATTATAAATATTGTAGTGTGTAATACATAGGTTGATGATACATATATATTGGATGTATAGATTCATATGTAGAGAATTTATAATAAATGTATGACGTATGAGTTTTTAGTATAAAAAAAGCTCTTATAATTAAAGATATGTAAACAATACTTTTATGTATGTTCCGGTGTGTGCGTGAATAATTGAGTTTCATGTTTGTGTGAGCTTGTGTATGGTTATACTTGTTTGGGAAAGGGGAAATATTGATAACCGACACCATAACCGAGACGTGGAACACGAAACCGTATGATTTTTATGTTCGTAGTTAATAATAAATATTAATTATCTATTAACTGAAATTCAGGTTATTCAGAAACCTAATTACTTGTTCTCTGCATTACTTTGTTGTTATATATTTAAGGTGAGTTATCAGCCCCACTTTCGTATTATACTCTCTTTTGGGGAAGAGAAACATGTTGTTTTCATAACCATACAATACTTAGATTAGTAATACTGCATATACTGGCTTACTATTGTGATACCACTACGCCTCTTTTGGACCGTTAATATAGTACTAGCGAGGTGATTGTTAGTAGATCTACTAGGTTTGACAAATCCCACTCGGGCTAGTCGCGCTAGCTTGACTGGAGGTCAAACGGGTGAATGCTTAGCCTGTTTTACTGGGTTGTGGTATGGTATCCACAGCCGGGGCATTCATTATATTATTACTGTCAGCTCGATCGTGAAATTCATACACATAGTGACTTGTTATAGGCTAGCTTCTACTTATATGCTTTGATTACTAAATCTGGATTTCACTACTATTACTTACTGTTTTCTGACAAACCTGTGAGCTCACCAACCTTGTGTTGACACTTTAGCATGTTTCTTTCAGGTTCTTAAGGTGCGCATGAATAGGAACATCTCACGATGCATTTATCATCGTAGAGTTTAATGAACAATTTACATTTTTCTACAATTATATTTATTTGGTTTGCGCATGTCTGCGCCTTTTAAATTATGATTTATACGCTTCCGTATTTACTTTCATATTTCCGTATGAAATTCTGATTTTAAGAAACTTTATTTAATTTAGAAATTATGATTTATAATTGTTGCGTCGTTTGGTGTAACTAATGGCTAAGATCCTGGTATGTCACGCGCCTAACGGTATTACCCCGTTTGTGGAAATTGAGGGTGTGACCACTAATGTGGAGGGGACTCATGTAGATTTAGCTTCCACTACTGAGAGTCTCTTAGTGGACTCTCAGGATAGTGGTAACATCTTTAAGACTGAATCTGTGGCAACTTTGGTAGTGAAGATGAACATACAAGGTATGTTATCTCATCTTCCCGTGATTCTTCTAAAGAAGATGAGGGAAGTATGCAACTCATTATAAGATGTCTACTTTCTAAAGTGTCAAACCTTGAATCAAAGGTTAAGACTTTAAAAGATAGGTTTGCCACTCAGCAACTTGAGATTCTCAAGACTTAACTAGCTGAGACACAAATTAAGAGATCTGTTAGGCATGTACGGAGAATATTCAGAATTAAATAAAGGGGGAGAATATTCAGAGTGAAGCACATGTGGAGCAAACTCTAAAGATGATGCTACCAAAAAGGGGGAGAATATTCAGAGTGAAGCACATGTGGAGCAAAGCTTGGCTCTTTCACACTATCTTCAAGATACCCTGCTCAACTAACAATTTTTTCCCCGAGCCACCTCCTATCATTCTTCAAATGGACCCAAAGATGCTCATGGATCTTAAAATGTTCTTAACTAAGTTTCTAATGGATTCCTTACTTGAATAACCAAGTCCAGATGTTGTTATGAAATACTTTGGAGCTGAAGAGCTTCAAAGATTGAATGCACCTCCTACCACTGAGGAAGGAGTTGGTCAACCTAAGGTCTACATAAAACCTAAGATTGATTTCAAAAGGGATGTATGGATTGATAGCCCAACAACTGAATCAGTTGGGACAGGTAGTGTAATCCCTTTAACTTCTGAAGCTGAAGTGCAAGCTACGGAAGGGTTATCTTCTTTGTCTGATGATCTAATTATCACAGAGGTAATTCTTGAACTAGCCTCTGAGGTAAATAGTGAATACTTTCTCAAAACCCCTATCACTCAACCACCTTCATCACTACAAGCTCAAATCACCACTCACCAACCTGAATCCTCTGCACCAAAATCTCTAAAGGCTTAAGCTTCCAAAGACCTCAAAGATAAAAGGAAGATGACTGCGGAAGAACTATTAAAGGAGGAAAGGATGGAGAAGCTCAAAAGAAAAGGTAGAATCACCACTAGAAAGCTATTAGCTGCAAGTAGCAAAGTAGCTATGGCAGCCTAGGAGGCTATCACCAACAAGGAAAGAGTGGAGATTATTGACAGACTAGTCAATCTTGGAGTAGCAGATGAAGATGTGCTCATCTTACCACTTGAAGAGTTGGTGGAATTAGAAAAGGCAACCCTGCTGCAAAAAGAACAAGAGTAAGCAACAAGTTTGGCCTTAGAAGAGGATGAGAAAAGAAATAAAGAGGAAGCTGAGCAACAGCTAAGGAATGAGAAGACATCCTTCCTTTGTTCTAGGGCTACTCTTTTGAAGAACTAACTCCTCATGACTATGACACGATCTTATGGCTTTCCACACAGAACAAGATCAAATGGATAAGGAGAGAAAAAAGGCAGGCAGGGAAAAGCTCAGGGAGAAGAAGAAGAAGGAAGAAAAAGCACAACTTGTAGTAGCCAAGAAGAAGGGAGACAAAGCCTGGATGAAGACATATCTCAGAGCCTATGGCTTCTCTGGCAGACAAGTTTGCCCCATGTCTGAGAAGACCCTGCAGGGACATGTCAGTGACATCAAAACTGACATTCGCTTAGGAAGAATGAAGGAGGTTTACCCAAGTTCTCAGAGGATGACACCCAAACCAACATCTCAACCTCAACCCCAACCTAAACCAAATCCAACACCCTTCCCTTTCCAAATAAAAACCAAACCAACCACTGAACCCTTCACTCCTGAACCTACACCATTAGCCATACCCTCATCCTCACCCATTGCCTTACAAAAACCACCTCCACTACCCATACTAAAACCCAAAACACTCCTCATAACTCAACCCTCTTCTATCCAACAATCAACCACTCACTCTCCTTCCAAACCACCCTCTAAGTCACGTAAACCTCCGACTTTGGAGGAATTCAAGAAATCAAGAAAAAGTTCATGAATTGTACTACTCTGAGGGAAATCTCATATGAAGAGGAATTCATCAAATTGACATTTGTTGATGGCTCTTCCCGTTCCCTCACAAGAGAAGCATTTCTTGATTCACCTAGGGGAACTCTGGACCAAGCACTTCAGCTCTTAGCAACCAACTCTGATTCACTCAATGAAGAAAATAAGAAGCTAAGAAGAAGACTGGTGACTCTTTTGGAAACCAGAAAAGAGAACAAACTGCCAAATCAGCCCCTCAATCATAAGAAAAAAAATTATCCAATGGATGTTTGAAGACTATTCTCATAACTTTGTTATGGAAAGAGAGAATGGTGAGGTCAACAGACTCAACACTCAATCTCGGATTCACTCAAGTAGATTTGACATTGCTGAGTTAGCAGATAAGCCATTCTCCAACCCCTCTAACTCTCAGACAAGTGCTCACATTCAGAATCACCTGAGCAGCCTTTACCTTGTTGAACTGATTGCAAGAGCAAGGATTGAAGAAGAGTTGAAACAGAGAGCATGTAGAAAAGGAAGGGTCAATAAAAGGGAAGACTTTTCTTCAAATGGTTAAAGGCCCTGACTGGAACCTATAGTTAGATGGGAGTATGACTATAACTCCTGTTAACAAACTCTTTTCCAAAGGACACAGAAAAAGGTATATGTTATTCAAAGTAACAGACTGGATTTGTTATCTACATAGGATCTATACCAAAGTCACAGCACCACCTCTCGAAAGAAAAAGGAGACAGACAAATATCTGCTTTCTTTGGTGCTAAAAGTTTTGAGAAGTAGAAGACAATGAAGTTTTGGTAGCATCAGCCTAGGGGGAGTTTGTTGGGATATATAAGGCTGGTGCAACCAAAACAACACTTGGAATAGTTTTTGGTACAACTGATGAAGACTTCCGAAGGCAAAGTTGAACTTCCAAAGATTAATGAAGAAGAACTTCCGAAGAAGGAACTCTGTCTTCCGAAAACAAAGTGAAACCAACTTCTAAAGACCAATACTTGGAAGACTTCAAGGAAAACAACTTCCAAACTATAAAGACTTAAAGATCAACAGAAGTTTCGAAAGAAGTAGACTCTTCCGAAGTATAAGTTGCTTCGGAAGAACTTGTTCTTCCGAAGCCTGTTAACCTTCAGAAGAATCTACTATGAACTAGTGGATAATAGTATGGTCCTTCTGACAAGTCATTGCAACCTCTGATATACTGTATGGTGTTTTCCCACGCCCATGTAGTTGACCATACTTTATTCATTGTTCATCGTATATCAGTTAGTACAGTTACTAACTTTAGTTGGTAACCAAAAGGTAAGTCATGGACATGTCATGACTACCTTATCTAGGAGAGTATTTTATCTTAGATACCTTACTACTATTAATGTAGTATTTGTTTAGTAGTGATTCCCAACTGGTAATCTAAGTATAATCGGATATAGATAGTAGTATATATAACTCTCATTGTTAGCTCATTTGTAAACAAGAAAGCAAGCAAGTAATCTTGTAATCTTTGAGTTGAGAAGTAATATATACAAGTATCTTGAAAATTATTCTTTGTGTCTTGTTTACTTAGTATATTATATCAACTCTCAAGGGATACTACTTCCTCATTCGAGTGTGACTTAGTGAGTTCAAGAGAGAACAATTGTGTTAAGTGATCTAAAATCGATCCTGCACTTATAATGTAAATGAGAAGCAAAACTACAAGATTGATCCCAAGTTTGGACCAAAACGATGTTGCTTAATGCCTATCCAACATTAGTCAATGCATGTCTAGCATTGGTCAACTCTGGTCTTTCTTGCATTTGAATTGCATTGGAAAATGCCGAACAAAGTGATTTTAATGTTGGTGAATCTTGTGCGACTTTGAAATGATGTTGGGGGGGGGGGGGGAGTTAGTAAGGGACACACTTATATCATAATAGAATTTTGTAGTTCTGCTGTGAATTCTTATTGATCTCAACCATTGCAACTTTTCATGAAAGGTTTCACGTGTTGAACTTCACTACTATAAATATAGGTCTCGGGTCTTCCTTTCAAAGCCTAATCTTCCATTCTCTTTCATGTTGTCAACAACCATGATTTAAATGTTTATTTACTCAAGAATTAATGCAAACACGAATCGGATACAAAATACAATACTCTCATAACATCCTCACATTCTCATAGAGACATACCATCAAAGCAATGATCCAAAGACACAACACATTAGAACCAATCAACAAAGAATTATCAGGCATTTCTTGAAATCAGATGAAAAACCACTAGATCAAGAAGATGAAGACAACCATAGCATATAAGCTGGAGAGAGAAAGCGCAATAAGAGAATTTATTGAATAATGAAGAAGCGAGCTCTCCCTCTATCTTTCTCAACCATAGCATGTAACACAAAGATAAAACGAGTCCTCAACATCCAAGGTCTATCCATCACTCCAGCCCATGTTTCCGTTGATTAAAAGAAACATCCCAATCTCACAAATGCAGCTCAATCAACATGCCAAATAACAAATTACAAAATAAGACATATTTTCAACAAAAATGATTTGTTGTTTAATTACTCATTTTAACACATATGATCATCGTTGTTCACGAGAGAGTTTTGTAGGAGACGTTTAGGCACCCTAGTCATGAGATCCTAGGAGGATCTTTTAGTCATTTGTTGCATCAATGACAACAGTGGTGGCAAATTATCCTTAAATATAGTGAATTCATCTTGTACTCGTCTTTTGCATTTATTTTCAGAGTTTGTTTCTAAGCATTAGTTCCAGCATTCTTGACAAAAGAAAAAGAAAAAAAGAAAACTTATCTATCTTGAACCAACTTTTCGGACAATTGTTATTTTTATCACAATAAATTAGTACCTAATAATTGAACAATATTTGGGAAGGTGGCGACAAAAGAAGGAATGGAGGTTTCTTTCTTGATTTTACTTGCACCATTAACTTTAAACATTAAATAATACTAAATTTGATAATCTGTTTTTAAATAAATAATTTCAATGACAGCAAAAAAATATTTGTGTAGTTGTTTGTCAGGTTGCATCTTTATTATTTGTTCTCTTGAAGTTTGAAATTCCAATCTATATATTTGTATTTTAAGTATAAAACTTAGTTAAATAATCTAGGTTATTAGCACTAGTAACAAATGAATAGTACCAATATATGTCATTCCTCGACAATTACTGACATGTACCGACTAACGTTTCTTTAAAAATAATAAAAGTACCGGGACTATTTTGAGGCTATAATTTTTTGGTTTTGTTGTTTTTAGTTTGGAAATCATTACCGACCCATCCGAAACACGGTTGTGTATGAAAGTTGTGCACGTACAATTTTTTAGTACTTGTCTTTTCATCGGTTGATGATGGTTTGTTCTTTCAATTAGTTTATTTACAAATCCTATGGGAACTTCCATCGGCAAAGGTTAAAAGATTGCCAGTGATCTGTTAGTAATCTTTTGTTAATAATCCATTGTTACATCTTAAATCCTAGTCCGTCATAAAAGTTAATTTGGACGACCTTGCATAAGTTGTCGGTAATTCGTCAGTATATATGGCCGTCAATGATCTTCTGGTGACTTCCATCGGCAGTATGTTGCAAACAAGATCACCCGCGTTCTTTTTTGAAAGAATAAGTTCAGTCGGAGTTCCTTCAATAAATGCTCCTTTTGATGTCATGTCGACGGATCAAGACTATTATCACTGATAGTCCTTTGTTTAGAAGTGTAACTACAAAGCGTTTACTCTATTATTTATAATTTAAGTCTTACACAAGTGTCTAAATATTATTTAATTATTGACCAAGCCGTTGTATGGATCAATTTGTCAAAAAGACAACAAATATCTAGACTTTCTTTTCCTTGAATAAGGCATCACAACAAACCCTAATTGTCAAACCCCCTATATATATTAAGTCTTCATTCATACATTTTTTCACAAACAAACCACACCAAGAGAGAGAGTAGACAAAGAATAATAATCGTAAGAAAGATGGGAAGAGCACCTTGTTGTGACAAAGCAAATGTGAAGAAAGGACCATGGTCTCCTGAAGAAGATGCTAAACTAAAAGGCTATATAGAAAAATATGGCACTGGTGGCAACTGGATTACCCTTCCTCAAAAGATCGGTAAGCGTTACGCGTATTCAATACATTCTATGATCCTACTTACTTTCTTCTCTTTCAAACTGAGTTAATAATCTAGCAATTGTGGATTTTATGAAGGTATTAAGAGGTGCGGAAAAAGTTGCAGACTCAGGTGGTTAAATTACCTAAGACCTGATATCAAACATGGAGGATTCTCTGAAGAAGAAGACAACATCATCTGCAGCCTCTATATTAGTATTGGCAGCAGGTAATTAACTCCATCATGTTACAGCTATTGTTTGCTTGTCCTTTGTACTTGTGCATGATGCTTTTGTTTGAAGAATATAGAGTCTGTAATTGTTATAGTATGCATTTATAATGACTAAATAATGACTTAAATTACTTTTAATTTTCAAAATCAAATAGGTGGTCTATAATTGCTGCTCAACTGCCTGGAAGAACTGATAATGACATAAAGAACTACTGGAACACAAAATTGAAGAAGAAATTGTTCGGAAGGCGCAAACAGGCTCAATCTAATAGGTTAACTGATTCAATCGAGGATACGAAAGATGGGAATGGAATCGAAAGCTTGAGTGATTCAGCCATCGAAAGACTCCAACTTCACATGCAACTGCAGAGCCTTCAAAACCCTAATCTGCCTCATGGTGCTAGTAATTTGTCCATGTGGCCCTGCAAGTTGAACCCAATTCAAGAAAAGATTATGCAGAGCCTCCAACTTATAAGTGATTCATCAAACCCTCTCATGATGCAACATGTTTTAACTGATGGACCTCAAAAGGTTGAACTTTATGGGGCACCCAATAACCACATTCAACAAGTGTATTCCCTACCAAGAAATATGTTGGACCATTCCATTAGTGGACTCGATACTGGTTCGACCACACATGCAACAGGTCTAGATTACATAAAGCAGACAAGCGTCGAATTCCAACAGCACTTCGCATTTCAAGCTGAAATGGACCAGTTCTTGAGCAACAAAGGGTCAAATTCCAAATCAGTTGATGATCAGGCACAGGTAAATGAGTCTGAATCTTTTAAGGACATGATGACTTGGTGGTCGAATGAGTTTGAAGCGAATTCTGCTTCATCAAACTCGTGGGATTCAAGTCGCGTCTTTGATCAAGAGTAAAAAGAAATCAAGTACTAGAGATATTAGAACATGTAGGAGAAGTTGGTCTTAACTAATGTGAATAACAATTAATCATCATGATAAAGAGGAGACAATGGAGGAGGACTGGCAAATGATCATGTAAATTTGTGTAATAATATTATTGTCTTTCTGCCTGTTCTAATCAATATATCCATTATGAATATAACACCGGTCTCCTGTTGTAATTGTGTTACATATGGTTTCTCAATTTAACGTTAATCTTGTTTGTTGTCAGTTTGTAAATTTTGCATCTAATAATTTTATTTACAGGTGCAATATTTTAATGAATTACTTACCATTTAATGAATTACAACCTTTTTTCCGACCTCTCCTACTCAGATATCATGGACTTACGTCATAAACCCAGGCATGCCCGAGGACTACCGACATCACCTTACATGTTTTCTTGTATTAAAAAAAATCTACATAAGGCCTAATCATAAGACCAAATCCACTCACCTGGCAGCAGACCCATTGTATTATGAGTCTTCACTCGCTACTAGTTAATTAATATTAGTTATTACACAGCACAAAAATCGATCAAGTTGAGGTAAAGTTAAGAATGATTAAGTACAATTCTCATATGATGTTGTGAGAATGATATCGACACCTCCTCCTCAATGATATGACAAGTCACTACCCCATGCTGGTTGTTGTGATTTGCTTGGGTGGCCCACACATTAGGATTATTACTTTAGGTGTTACGCCGTTATCATAGTCAGAAAATATTTAAGAGACAAATTAAGAACAAATATATGAAGCTGCTTTTACGAAAGCGTATTTTTCGACGAAGTGCCTATGTTTCGACATAATAGCCAGAATTCCCTACCGCACAAAAGAGAATAAGACTTGAAAAAGGCTATATTGTAAAATTTATTAGCCACAATTCACTGATAGCTTTTGAGACCATCATACATTTCTGACGGATTACCGCCAGTCACTACAAACCAAAATAAATATTATTAATCTGTCCTTTAATTATGTTGGTTTTTCGTTGATAGTAACCCCACAAGAATCATTGTTACTAATTTCTAATAGGGGATATTTATGTTTTCTTGTAGTGATAGGACTCCTACTACAACCTATCGTTTTACAGAATATGCGTATACCGTTGACATCCCACACCAAAAAGTTGGATTAGTATAAACAACACAACAGGATCCAAAACAAAAAATAGGTTTCTCTAATCCATTTTAAAAATAGGTTTTGTTAGCATTAAGATTTTAGTTATCACTACAAGAAACCTTAACAATAGCGGCGACACCTTTAGCAACGACACCTTTAGCGGCGATCCTCTGTTAATTTTACTGACTCATATATGGCCGTTCATCAGCCATTAGATATAACGGCTACAAATAAAAAGTACATAAACCATTAGCGGCGACGCCTTTAGCGCCGACGCGTCGCCACTAATGCGAAATGGTATACGCAGGTTCACAGCATCATCTTCTTCACTTTCCCTCCACACAATATTCCACCCTCACTCCGACTGCGACTCAGCCGATGCCAGCAGCCGCCGACGCCACCAGCCGTTGACACCACCACAGCCGCCACCATCCGACGCCACCACAGCCACCACCACAACCACCACTCGCCGACGCCACCACCCACCACAACCACCACCGTCGCCGACCACCGGCCAAAACCACGAGCCGAGCACTGTCGCCGATGTTGCTCCTGTTCCGTCGCCGCTACTACAAAGATCCGGTATTTATTTTTGTTTTTTTCTTTTTTTAAAAGATTTTTGGTTTCTAGATGTAAATGCTTTAGGTGGTGCTTAGTTGATAAAATTATTTGTTTGATTAGTGTTATTTTAGATGAGATAAGATATAATTTATGATTTAAGTTTTGATTAGTTGATATGTATATGTTGAAACCATATATTAAAGATGTAAATGCTTAACTTTTGGACTAATTAGATTCGGATTAGAAGTCATATTTGTTTAGTTGATATGTATATGTCAAAACCATATTAAAGATGTAAATTCTTAACTTTTGGACTAAAACTAGGGTTCTCTAGATGTAAATGCTTTAGATGGTGTTTAGTTGATAAAATTATTTGTTTGATTTGTGTTATTTTGGATGAGATAACATATAATTTATGATTTAAGTTTTGATTAGTTGATATGTATATGTTAAAACCATATTACAGATGTAAATGCTTAACTTTTGGACTAATTGGATTAGGATTAAAAGTCATATTTGTTGAAACTATATTTAGGATGAGAAACTAAATTTGTTGATATATGCTTTAAGTTTTGTTTAATATTACAAGTATATGAATTTGGGTATTTTGTTATTTAGTTGGTTATAATTAGTTGAAATTATATAAAACATCTATTTTAAACTAATAAACCATTTAGTTGATAAATTAGTTGAACTAGATTATTTACGTATTTACTTAAAATAAACAAAATTAGGTTTCATGACCTCATTCTAATCACCATGAGCTTAGAATACCCACCTGAAATTGATTTAGTAATTAATTTCGGGTTGTCCCTATTTTGGGACTGCTTTTTGAGTATTTTATCTCATTTAGGATATGAATGTGTATTAAATGATTGTTTATGTAAGAAAGATTTGGTTGTCATTTTCTCTTTGCTCCTCGGGTATATATCTCTATATGTATATACTTGGGAGCTTAGTGGAAATGTTGCCGATTTTTTCTTAAACAAACAATCATGTAATACACATTCATATATGAGATAAGATATTTAAAAAGTGGGTAGCAGCCTACCCTTTTAAATTCTATATCCGTTGCCCTAGTTTTTATTCTTGTTTTCTGGATACATATTCGTTCACTTAAACCCTAAATTATATTGCAGTCTTGTAATCATGTTTGTCGATAAAAGTTGACTTCTTAATCCGAACCATAGATCACTCGAGTATCAGCAAGGACTCAACTCTTTTATTGATATGAGTGAAAAACATATCGACAAATGTTTCCTGATTAGATGTCCGTGTAGGAAATGTCAGAATATTAGGATGGGTTAAAATGAAATATCATTTAGAGACACAGGATTGTTTCTTGCATTGCCATGAGATAATCCTTCCATCAAGAAATTAACATCCACCAGATGTTGATTTCTTGTTGATATTGCAACCACCATAATCATTGTCAGAGTAACCATAGAGATTGAAATCACTATTTCTTGGATACCAGAGACCTAGTTTAGGTGTTCCTTTAAGGTATCTAAGGATTCTCTTGGCAGCAACTAGATGAGACACCTTTGGAGCAGCCTGATATCTTGCACAAATGCAAGTTGCAAACATGATATCAGGTCTACTTGCTGTGAGATACATCAGAGAACCAATAATCATTCTATACTGATGTTGATCAGTATCCTCCCCCTCAGAGTCATGGTAGAGATTGTGGTTTTTGGATATAGGTGTTTTTGCTGCTTTACAATCTTTCATATCAAATCTTTCTAAGATATCATTGACATACTTAGATTGACTGATAAAGAACCCTTCCTTCATTTGCTTCACCTGAATTCCAAGAAAAAAGTCTATTTTTCCCATGGAACTCATCTCTAACTTCTTCTTCATAATGCTCTCAAAGTCTTTACACATTTGGTCATTTGAAGAACCAAATATGATGTCATCAACATAGACTTGAACGAGCAAGATGTCCTTCCCAGACTTCCTTATGAAAAGAGTCTTGTCAATGGTACCTTGCAGGACCGGTTAAGGGCTTAACAATTACAACACAACAACACAAAGATGAGATTAACTAAACTTGATCAAACAGTAAACTGGATTAACCAGAATAATGATACAAAGAACACAAGTAATGATAAAGAGACAGAACAAGAGATTTGGGTTTCAAGGAGGCAGTATATTGCTTTCTCAAGTTCTATTACAAGTGTTACAAAGCATAAAGAAAGATACTAGAACTTGGAATACTTATACTACAACCTACAGTCGGCTATACTTTGAAAGCCAACTGGATACAATTGACTAGACACAAACAAAATCAATTGTAGAATCAAAAGGCATATCTGCCTTTTGACCTTGTGACTATGACATGCCATAGCTCACATCCTTATCTATTACAAAAAGGATAAAGTACATAAAGTAGAAAGTTACAAACTCAAGACCTCAATGTACAATTACCAAAAGCATGGACCTTTTCACCAACTCATGTAAGTTGGTGACTTTACAGAGATGCAGCGAAAAGGTGTCCAGCTTTATGGAACAGTACATCAGATAAAGCATGTTACTAAAAGTCTTCGGAAGAAATCTGTCTTCATAGGATGAAGCTTCGGAAGACTTTTTCTCTAAGGCTTCGGAAGACTTCATGTTTGGCTTCGGAAGATATTGGTCTTGGCTTCGGAAGATTTTACACTTAGAATATTTCTAGTGTATGGTGTAAAACTTCCGAAGCAATTCTACTTCAGTACTTAGTGCATTACTTGTAGAGAGACTTTGGATGTTTTGGTTTGCATCAGACTTAAAGGAATCCTTACAAACTCCCCCTAGGCTGATGCTACCAAAACTTTAGAAGATCTTCAGATGTAGTAGTCTTCAGCACAATCATGACCATACCCTTCTTTATTAGATGGTCAGGATCATTCAGACCTTCATAGTATCTTCTCATCTCAAAGAGATCATGCAGAGGTAAGTTGATTATGTCTTGCCATGTATAGACATTCTCACACCTTGATCTCTGATTACATGCCATCTTTCTGGATTGGTAGAGAAGGTCCAGGATAAGATGGGTGTCTCAGCTGCCAGAGGAGCCACTTGCATTGGAGTTGATTGGGCTGCCTCTTCATGCACTTCCTCAGGTTGATCTAACTCAGCCTGAGGTGTAGAGGTAGATGATATAGGCTTCTTCTTCTTATACTTTGGTTTAGAAGCCATCCTCTTCTTCCTCTTAGATGACTTAAACTAAGAAGACTGGTATGCAGCACCTTGTTGATCATCCTTGTCTTTCTCAGTTGGGTGTTCCTCCCTCACAGGTTCAGAAGAGAGGGAGTTTGACTCTGCTTTGGATCAGAAGATGAAGCTTGCTGAGGCTCAGCAGGAGGTCCGGGTTGAGGTGTCTTAGGTTGTTCAAACTTAACCTCCACTTCAGGTGGGACTTGACTTGGAAGAGAGTGTAAGTCAATCAGTTCACCACTCTTAATCTTCTGCTTGATTACCCTTATATGCTCATCCATTGTGGATAGAGACATAGGGCCAAGTTTCCTTTCGGAGAATCCATATAGCTTCAAGAAGCTCATCATCCTTTGTCTGCCAACAGACTTCTTTATACTCTTTTGGATGATAGCTCTGACTTTGCAGCTTCTTCCTTTAGCTTCTTCTTAGTTGTCTTTCTCTCTTGACTAACTCAAGCTCAAGTTGTTTTAAGTACTCAAACTCAACAAAGTCATAGGACAAAGGAAGAAGTGCATCTACCTGATAGAAGCCTGTGGCACTTAGGTAGTTGATCATTTTGATCCTATCTTCTTCTTTGTCTACCTGAGGTTCTTGTGGAACCACATCTTCTTGTACAGGGCTTTCTTGAACTGGGGAGAGAGTGGGAGCATGCTTGTAGAGTCTTTTCTGTCTCTTCTCCTCTTTGAATTGAGAAGTAGCCTTGCATCCTCTTTTTTTCTTTCATCTCTCTTGACACTTCCATGTCAGACAGTTCATTTAGTTGTTCTAAGGGGAGAGAAATGATTTCATCAATGTTATAGTTCCTGGTCTGCTGATAAGTAATCCTGACTGCCCTTAACTCATCATCTTGAGTATTTGGTCTGGGGGCAGCCCTGATTGCAGCTTGCATAAAGCCTGAAGACCCAGAGGAACTTTCTCCCCTTAGCTTCCTTTTCCTCTCTCTCTCTCTCTCCTCCTCAATTTCCTCAGGAGTCAAAATCCTTTTCCCTTTGTCACCCATAGACCTTTGTGACTCAGGGTGGATAGAGGTTTGGCCTTCATTGCTTGGTTTAGCATCCATGCTCTGGCCAGAGAGAGGCTGAGAAACACCTTCACCAGCAGGTTCTCAGAGGGAGTGTGAATCTCTGCAGCAGTTGATGATGATGAGACAGGGGTCTCAGGTTCTGCCACTGGGCCTTCAGTCAAGGTTTCCCCTATGAAACTAATCTTAGGGTCCACCTCAACATCCAGTTGACCGATGACATGCCTGATTGCCTAAGTCTCCTTTTTAAGCTGAACTCTGCCATGATCCTGTCTTGGATTCTTTGAGCCAATCTGTCAGCCTGTCTTGATTGCTTGGATTGACAAGTGGCATATTGACTAGATCCAACCTTTCATAGAAGTTCAAGCTTTGAAAGTCAATACTTCTTGTTGCCCTTGAACTCTGTGAAGAATAGGGCTCTTCTATCAGCATCATACCTCCACCTTATGATGTAGTTTGAAGTTCCTTGAGGTGGGGATGACACAGCCCTTGGTATACCTTCCTCAAAGAGACTCCTGATGATAGTTTCTATAGAATCCACATTAATGTGAACTTGAGGAAGTTGCTGAGAATGCACAATTACAAGTAAGGATGGTGAGTCCTCTATGTCCATTCTCTGTGAAGAACTCCTAGGTTATGTGGCTACAATAACTTTCTCCCCCTTTTTGGTAGCATCACCCACTTGCATAGGTGAGCTGGAGGATAAATCAATCACATCCACAGGTTCTTGTGTTCCTGGTTGAGCTCTTCTTAAAGGTCTCCCAGCTAGTTTTTCCTAAGATATGAAATCTGAAGTTGCTGATCATTGACCCTGTTTTTTAAGGTAGTCACCTGAGATTCAAGGTGACTGACATTAGAGACTAAATAGGAGCATGTTTTTGACAGTTTTTGCACCTTTAGTCTCAATTCCCCTTTTCTTCTTCATCAGAAGAATCATTGGGGGATGAGAGGATTGGACCAAAGTCCTCTCTCTCACCACCAGCTTGAGGTTCTTGGCTGCTGGTTTCCTCTGCTCACTAGCAATCTCAGTTGAGATGTCAGTGGGCTGAGTTGCCATGGTTGAGGTCTTAATGATGTAATCACTTGCAGAAGTAAGAGCCTCTTCCATATGGACATCCTGAACAGGTTCAGAAGTGTCCACCTCAGTAATAGGTGACTGATGTGGGCTAGACTGAGGAGAGTCAGAGGTACTCATCTCTCTTTGAGTAGGAAGAGAAGAGAGACTCATGATACTCACTGAATCCTAAGTCTTCATCAGTATAGATGGATAGGTTGGGAATGGGTTGATTTAGATCTAAAGGCTGGGGATGGTAACTGTCCCCTGAAGGTTGTTCACTTGAGTGTTGAGACTCAGAGTAAAGGCTTAAGGCTATTGGGCTTGTGAGCTCATCAGGGTGAGCATGAGGAACCTCAGCCCTGATAGTTGAAGAGATGGGAGTGGTTTGCTTCTCAGGGGAAGTGGGAGCTCTAGTGTCCTCTTCCTCCTGTAAGGTGAGTATATGGGGACCTGCACAGACTCAATAGCTTGAGCAGGGGTTCGTTTGGATTTTCTTTGATAGGTGAGGGTTATGAGGTCTTTTTAGTGGTAAGGAAGTAGAAGGTGTGGGTTCAACACTAGCTTGTGTTGCTAGGTTGTCACCTTGAGCAACGAGCTCTAACATTTTGGGGACAAGGGCTGTTTCTACCCCTGAGAAGCCTACAGTTGGCTTCTTCATGATTTTAAAGATGCCGGACTTCATCTGTCCCAATTTAAGAATATTACTTGTTTCCCTCAACTGTGAGCCCAGTTCACAGTTAAGAATGTGTTGAACATATCTAGGAAACATGTAATACTCTAAGGAGTCCAAGTTTGCAAGTAAATTGGTATAAACAAATTGAGAGTACTGAACTTGACCCCTTGAACCATTCCATGCACTATGAAGGAGAGATCCTCAGGAATCTGGTCCCACCCTCCATGCTTGTTTGACAAGCTGTGGATAACCACATGGAGTAGGTATTTCCACTGGATGAGACCTTCCCTTTCCTGAAGGTCTTTACAGAGAAATCTCCCTCAAAACCCATCTGCTCAAAGGAATGATTGACAGCTTCCTTTTGGAAGGACAACTCACCTTCTTCATCATCCAGTTGCAAATGATAGTTGATGATGGCCGGAGTGATGAAGATTGTCCTCCTTGCACTGTGGCAGACAGTGCCTTCTCCCCATCCATAATGACCTCTTGGCAGGTCTTCCAGAACTCAAGCAAATGATCCTCATACAGAGTAGGATCAATGGTTAGGGAGGTGAAATAGTTTGATAGAGTTAAGAATTGGCAAATCTTTGAGAAACTTGCATCTTTCTCAGAGCTTAACAGAGCAACCTGGTTGTGTTGCCTGTGAAGTTGCATGGAGAAATCTGGGTTGTTTCTGGGTTAATGTTGCCATTTGAGAAGCTTAAGGTTGAAGAAAGGTAAAAAGCAAAGGCGGTTTTGGGAATTAGGTTTGAGGAATAGTGGAATTGAGGAAGATAGTGAGAAGAGGGGGAACCGTTGGGTATTTATGTGAAAAGGGATTTGAACCAAAGTTAATGAAAGAGATAAACTTTTAATCCGAAAGTCGGTCCCACCTCTGAAAAAGGTAGTTTACTTTTGCTCAAAAGTAGTTTTCTTGGAATTCGAAAAGCTTCCGAAGGTAATTATCTTCGGAAGTTTTAATGAAAAAGCTTCCGAAGCTAAAATGACTTCGGAATATTTTCCTGAGAGTCTTGAAAATTTTGCTTCGGAAGAGAAATAAACACTTGAATGCTTTGTATATGAAACAACAAAGCTTCCGAGAGTTAATTTTGCTTCAGAAGGAAAAAGTTCTTAAAAACAATAATTGTCTGAGACAAGAATTTAAGCTTCGAAAGATAGATTTAAACTTCTTCCGAAGATAAAATTTCTTAGACAGTTATTTATTTTGAAGACATGATTTTCTTCCGAAGGTAAAAGTATATCTTCCAAGGATCAGAAATTTTCAAGAATCTAAGGAAAGTCTTTAAAAAGGATTTTATATCCAAGAAAACATGAGCTTATGAAAGTGATAAACTAGATAACTTAGAACACACATATTTTAAGAAGAATAATTAGAATTAGTTTTAAGAAAAAGTTTACTCAAAGTTAATCATCCCAATAGCTGATATCAGATATTTAAATCTCTGTTCATCAAAAGCTTTTGTAAACAGATCAGCATATTGTTCATCTGTATGAACTTTGACTAGTTTAATTAATCCCTTTTCATAGTTATCTCTATTAAATGATACCTGATATTGATGTGTTTGGTCCTTGAGTGCTGCACAGGGTTCTCAATGATAGAGATAGCACTATTGTTGTCTATGTGCATAGGAGTCTCCTTGAAGTTAAATCCATAGTCCAGCATCTGATTTTGAATCCAAGCACTTGAGCACAGCAGCTTGCAGCAGCATGTATTCAGCCTCAACAGTTGATGCAGACACACAGGATTGTTTCTTGCATTGCCATGAGACAACCCTACCACCAAGGAATTGACATCCCCCAGATATAGACTTTGCAGTCATGTTGCAACCACCATAATCACTATTTGTATAAGCATATAGATTGAAGTTAGGATTCTTTGGATACCATAAACCAAGTGTTGAGGCACCTTTGAGGTATCTTAAAATCCTTTTGACAGTGATTAGGTGAGACATCTTAGGGTTGGCTTGATATCTTGCACAAATACATGTAGCAAACATGATATCAGGCCTGCTAGCTGTAAGATACATAAGAGACCCAATCATAGCCCTGTATAAATGTTCATCTACACACTCCCCCTCAAGATCAGGTCCAAGGGAGTGGTTTCTGGCTATGGGTGTCTTAGCAATCTTACAGTCAGTCATGTTGAACCTCTTGAATATGTCCTGAACATACTTTCACTGACTTATGAAGATGCCATCTTCAACTTGCTTCACTTGAATTCCCAGAAAGAAATTGAGTTCTCTCATTGCACTCATTTCAAATCTATCTTTCATCAGCTTCTCAAAGTCTTTGCAGAGCTTTGGATAGTTGAACCAAAGATGATGTCATCTACATATACTTGAACTAGCAATATGTCATTTCCCTGTCCTTTGATGAAGAGAGTTCCATCTATAGTAACCACTCCTGTATCCATGTTTACAAAGATACTCAGACAATGTCTCATACCACTTCCTAGGTGCCTAATGCAGCCTATAGAGCTTTGTCAAGCTTGCAGACATAATCAGGATGATCAGGGTCTACAAAACCAGGTGGCTGTTTGACATAAACCTCTTCATCAATCACTCCATACAGGAAAGCACACTTTACATCAAGTTGAAAGACCTTGAAGTTCTTGGATGCATCAAATGCCAGGATATCCTAACAGCTTCTAATCTTGCTACAGGAGCAAAGACATCAGTGTAGTCAATCCCTTCTTCTTGTGTGTATCCTTGAACAACTAGTCTTGCCTGTTCTTGATGATAATTCCTCTATCATCCTTATTATTCCTAAAAACCCATTTGGTTCCAATGGTAGTCTTTTCCATGAGGAAGAGGACAAAGGTTCCAACTTTGTGCCTTTTGAATTGAAGCAACTCTTGTTGTATAGCTTCAACCCAACTTCCATCCTTTAGAGCTTCATCAACTTTCTTTGGCTCTATCTAGGATAAGAAACAAGAGTGAAGACAAACATTTGCTTCATGGGTTTGTCCTCTTGTTCTTACCCCTGTGACACATCTCCAATGATGTTTGTGGTGGGTTGAGACTTGTGGATCCTTAGCTGAGGAATCACAGCAAGTTTGTTGAGAAAGATCCAAATTTGAGAAATTTAGATCTGGCATAGATGATTCACCCTCCACATCACCACCCTTATCAAGATTTACTTGATCCAATGAGTGTGTGACATCATTGATGTTGTCATCTATGGTGTGCTATTAGCATCAAGGAATTCCTGATCACTTTCACCCATCACCATTGTTGTCTTCCAAAATTGAGTATCTTTATCTGGTTGTGGAGCCTCTGAGCTGGAATTTGAAGGCAACCCAGATATATCAGCTGAATTTGTCATTGTTGTGCTGATAGAACCTCATTTGCTGAAGTAGTTCCACACTGGAGCTGAAGATGTATGAGTTGAGGGTCTTCCTAGCTCAAATCTTGGATCAGGATCACCTGTATTTAAATTTTTTGCAGATCCTGAAACATTTTTCACAAGATTTGTTAAAACAGTTGGTAACTAAATCAGATCTAGCCATCCAATCAGGGACCAGAACAAACTGCCACACAGGGTGTGGTGTTCATTGAAAGTCACATTGTTGACTCCTCAACAATGCTATTTCTGAGATTGTATACTCTATAAGGCTTTGCTTTGGGCAGAGTATCCAATGAAGTCCTGGCCATCATCTGATTTCTCAACAAACTTGGCAATTTGATCCTTGGGTAGTTCAAGATGGTGCAGGGACATCTCAAATGACCTGAGAAAAATCCAATGAAGGTTTCTCTTGTGCTCCAAAGTTCATAAGGAGTCTTACCATGTGTGTCTTAACTACTAAAACTCTGTTTTGCACATAGCAAGCAATATTTACTGCCTCTGCCCAGAAGATGATGGGCAGTTTAGAGTCAGACAACATAGTTCTTGCAGCTTCAATTAATGTCCTGTTTCTCCTCTCAGCAACTCCATTTTGCTGAGGAGTCCTGGGAGCACTATATTGTCTTGTAATACCTTTTTCATTACAAAATGTATCAAGGATTTGATTCTTGAATTTAGTCCCTTGATCACATCTTATGGTTTTGACCTTGTGATCACTTTGATTTTCAATTTTTAAGATGAAATTCTTCAGAATCTCAGGGTTTCATCATTAGTTCTAAGAAAGAAAACCCAAGTGAATCTTGTAAAATCATCTGTGATCACCAAACAATAAGAGGTCCTTCCTAGACTCATTACACTGGTGGGGCCAAAGAGATCCATATGTAATAAGTGTAGGAGAATAGTGATAGAGTTCTTTTCCTTAGGCTTGTGAGATACCTTATGTTGCTTCCCTTTCAGGCATGCAACACAATGATCATCACTTGTAAACTCTTTCTTTGGCATTCCAGTTACCAAATCATGTTTAATTAGCTTATTCATGTTCTTAAAGTTTACATGGCACATTCTTTTATGCCACAGGAAAGACTCATCACTATTTGCTTTAGATAGAAAGCATGAAACTTCTCCAGAAGGAGATGTTTCTTGCAAATCCATCTTGTACATGTTCCCTTTCCTGGGGGCTCTAAGCAGGATGTGCTCATGAGGAATGACCACTCCAGGCTTGAGAACAATGCACTCATGCTCAGTAAAGAGCATGTTATGACTCTGATCACAAAATTAGGATACACTCAGAAGATTGTACCCAAGCTCCTTGACAAAATTTACCTTTTCAATGCTGAGCTTAACATTTGTGACCTTGCCCTTCCTGAAATGTAACCACCTTCATCTCCTCCAAAAGCAACTGGTCCTCCATCAATTCTCTCAAAGTTATGGAGTAGTGACCTATTGCCTGTCATGTGCCTGGAATAGCCACTATCAATTATCCAGACATTCCTGTTTGTCTTGAGGTGTTCCTGCAAAAAGAAAATGATTAGTTACATTTGGAAACCCAAGCCTTACTTGTCTTGGGCTCACTAAGTATAATAGAAGGTAATGCAACAGTAATAGATCCTATGGTTGTGCTAGAGGGATCTTCAGCTGTTGTTGATGGAGAAACTTCAGTCACTTGTTCTTTCTTAGACTTCCATACCACCTTTGGAGTCTTGGACTTGACCTTCAAAACCTTGGAAGCTTTTGGGACTTCACAAGTTTTGATGACTGAACCTTCGGAAGATTCTACAGTCACTGCAGCAGACTTCAGTGCTTCGGAAGAACTCTTTCTTCCGAGACCAATTTTTCTTCCGAAGGTAATTTTTCATTTACCTTCTTCTTTGATTTGGAGCTTCCGAAGGAAACAGATTTTCCTTCCGAAGCTTGAATCTTCTTGAAACTCTTTGAAGTCTTTGTATTGGTCATATGGATAGTACTTTTAGGATTATATGGACAATCCTTAGCAATGTGAGAGGTACTTTCACACATAACACACAACATTTTCTTCTTCGTAAGAGTCTCCTTATGAGAGCAAGACTGTCTTTGGTCACATCCCTTCTCCACCTTCATCTTTGTAGATGCTGAGATAGTTCTTTTGGGCTGTGAACTGTTCTTGGAGTTTGATGGTCCAGGCTGTGCAGCAGTGGTACACAGTAGATCAGTCTTCTCTTGGTACTGAGATGATTTGAACAAGAACAAGAACTCTTAGCTGAGAAGTTTTAGTTGATGTCTTCAGTCTTTACTTTAAACCTGCAGAGATAAAAAGTTGTTTCTGCGTAGAGTCAAAAGTAGCCTTGATCTCTTGAGCCTTCTTTTCCTTCTTTTGCTCTTCCTGATCAAGTTCTTTCTCTTTGACTTGGTCATCACAGTAGACTTCTTTTCCTTAGAAGGATAGTGACCCTTAGTAGAATCCTCCTCTTCACTCTTCTCAGAGGAATTCTTCACTATCTCTTCTTCATCCTCTTCACTTATAGGATCTATGAGAGGAAGCTCATCTTCACAAGTTCCACACCTAGGAGATCTTACAGACAAGATTGTGTGTGGAGAAGCTATCTCATTGATCCCAGTCCCTGTCTATTTTGATAACACACTTTGTTGTGCAGGGATGAGGATATCTGTAACATCCGCCATTTTCAAGTTATAAACCCGAACCCGAACTAAAATCGAACTTTCTTACGATATGAATTTCTTTATTTAACTTATTTATTTATGTTAATGAATTAATAGATTAGACGTGTAGTTTAAATTGATTTATTCAATTATCATTTAAACAACTTATAATAATGTTGATTTATAAATAATTCTTTTTCATAAAATTATAAAGTTTATTAATCATGCTACAACAAATAACAAAATGGAAAAGACTTATTAAAATTATAAAGTTATAAAATGAATTTTATTAAACTTATAAAGTTTTATAAGTAATTATGAATTTTAAATATTGAAATAAGTAATCAAATTATAAAGTTTACAAGTTTATAAAAGTTATAAAGATTAACAAATAAATAATTTGATTGATTATTCAAATTTGTTTTATAAAGTCTATAAATATTTTATAAAAAAAGTTGTTAAAATTAGAGTCTTCAAGAATTTAAATTTAAATTATAATTATTCTTTATTTATTTAAATTATTTAATTTTATATTTATTTCAAATTCCAATCATAACCCTCTCTTAAAAGACTTATAAATCACCATTAACACCATTCATAACCCTCCTAACCTCAAGTATAAAAGCAAAGCTTAAGCCTCACTTTTCATGTGCTCATTCTCTAAAAACCTCACTCTCATATCTTTCTTTCATCCATTGGTTATGATGAATTTGAAGAATTTATTTTACAAGAAATTTCAGAATTCTTAATACTAAGGTAATCCTTTATTGTTTTTATATTATACATTTTCATCATCCTAACATCCAATTGTTCTGATGACTTTATGTTCTTACTATTATTCTTTATTCTACCAAATCTCTTTTTATTTTAATAATTATCATTTGATCACTGATATTCCTAAATTAAGCTAACAACACACTAACATAAACAAAGAATCCCGTTTGCATATGGACGGCTATGCCACCGCATTCGGTCATTTCGCAAAATTATTGTTCTAAATGATGGCTATGCCAAAGTCTTAGAATATTTTATAACTCAAATGAAGACTAATATACCATATATAACATAATAAATTGTTCTAACCCATTTCATGTATTAATAATTTTAAAAGTGTACATAAGTGCCTTACAACAATTCTGGCAGAATATAGTCTTACTTCAACCAACCATAATTTGATCATAACAAACTAAATTTTGGTAAAATCAGACTCTAATGTTAAGATTATTGAATTACCTTTTCAACGACAGTTTATACGTCTTCAAACTTAATTGGACGACTCAACAATAGCCTTCACAATATAAGTACGCATTTTAGCACCTTCTGTCTTGTGATGCTCGTTTGACCTATTTAAAGATATTTTCATAAAAATGTTTCTGAATGAAAGTTGTCCGGAGGACTTTGAACTAGTCAAGTAAAAATTTTTACAATTTTATGAAACCGTTTGCTATTTTTAAAACCTGTTCAAACACATACCAAATATTCTGTCCAGAATCTAAAATTGATGCAATAATCCTTTTTCAATCTACCTTTCGCTTTTTAGCATTCCCTAAGCGTCTTAACTTCTTGTAATGAACTTCGACCTCAAGTTATTGTTTCTTTTTATCATTTAGGACATCACCTTTGACTCTTGAACATCCAAGATTTCTTATGTACTCTACAACCATCACTATTATTGTGAGTTTTCCATGTGAGTTTTCCATGTCCCTTTTTACTTTATTTCACACCTTTTGGGGTGAAACATGTTAACCTTATAAACTTACACTTGTAAACATCTTGATACTTGTAAATGCACATGAAATTCATCTTTAGTTTTTATCATGGTTATTTGTGTTATTGTAAGTCTTATATGAGATACATATTTTGTTTACAATCATTAATAATTGCTAGCCTGGCGACGTCTTAGATCTTTGGGCCTGACAAGCCTATTTGGTGCTAAAGTCGATGTATTGCCGACTCCTGATGACGTATGCTTTTTCATCATGGGAACCAAATACACTTAGCCAATCTTATATACTTGTAATCAAGTCGAGGTTTGGTTGTAACTGTATGTGTTCTATAAGCTTGCTAACTTGTAACCGTGGACATGAATTGCTACTTGTAACCTCTTTATATATATACATATATGCGTGTGTATAAACCATGGGAATTCACCAACTTTATAGTTGACCCTTTTATTTTAACATGTTTCAGGTTTGATGCTTGAAGATCTTCTTGTGCTCATATAGGACTTGGACCTAGTTTAAATTGAAAGTCTTATGTTATTGGTTGTATCTTGATTGTTTTGTAATTACTTATTTGTCTTGTAATGTTTAATGAATAATTACATTTAATATTATTTCAACTTAATTAGTTCCATGTGCTATGAGCAATCGTCTCCCATTCGTCCGCCCCGATGATTCCGCCATCGGTCGGGGTGTGACAGATTGGTATCAGAGCCATGGTTATAGGCATTTAGGTTATTAGAAATGGAATGACCTAGACTATAACTAAGTACCCTTACACATGAGTCCTATCATGTATTTTATATGCTTAGATAAATTTTAAGTGCCTTATGTGTTTATACTTGATTTTGTGATTATATGCCTTATGTGCTTATCCTTATACTTTGAATCTTATCATGCACACACGAACCTTAAATCATATTCTAAGGCATTATGTACCTAAATCAAATCGTTTTAAATTGAACTTTGAATCGTTATTCGTGGTTTTCAAGTCTCGTCAAAGTTTGTGTCCTACAATTTGAAACATGTAATGCTGGAAGAGTGGGATGCCTGTATCTCGAGGTGTTCTGTCTAGGCAAGGTAATCATATAAATCCAAATCAACCGATGGATCTGTTTACCTTACCTGGAACCCTTGGGGTGAGTGTCCGCTTATAGGTACGCGTGTCTTCATTAAGGTTTTAGTTGACATAATACTTTGATAAGTCAACGTAATGTTTTCGTTTGTAAACCGAACGTTACACTCGAAACATCTTGTTATTTTGACTCGTTTCTTTTGATTTGTTCGCTTGAGTCTTGAGCTCATTTTCTCAAATCTCTTAACGACCCTTAATAATCTTTCTGAATGTCTTTCCCTCAAAACCGCACTTACCCTGAAAACTCATTACAATGATGCTTTCGTTCTAAATTAAATCTTTAAACTTAACAAACCCGATTCTTGTATCAACATTACGCTAATGAACCTTTGAAACCTCAATGACATAAGTAAATACGAATTGATAATCTAAGAACCCTGTTAAAATTACTTACTTGAGAAGCTTCTATGAAATTCATATCTCATCCAAAAGTGTTTTGAACACATTACTCATGTTCGCTAAGCTGAGTCTTGTGTCGATCTAAAAACATGGTGTTATGTCAAAACCTTCCTAATCGTCTTGAACCATCTGAAATACAGAAGTTTATTAATTAAATATTTAACTTAATGATCTTGTACACTTTATCAAGAAACACACGAAATCGTGAATTATGAAATCGAACAAACTTAAGCGTAGCAAAACACCATAACCACACTTATTGAATTTAAACGTTCTCAAAAGTTCACTTGCAACACAAAATGAAATTCAAGTCTCCTCATATATTGGAAATCAATCTTCTCGTGATTAAATTTCGGGACGAAATTTCTTAAAGATAGGGGAGACTGTAACATCTGGCATTTTCAAGTTATAAACCCGAACCCGAACTAAAATCGAACTTTCTTACGATATGAATTTCTTTATTTAACTTATTTTATTTATATTAATGAATTATATAGATTAGACGTGTAGTTTAAATTGATTTATTCAATTATCATTTAAACACCTTATAATAACTTGTTGATTTATAAATAATTTTTTTCATAAAATTATAAAGTTTATTAATCATGCTACAACAAATAACTAAATGGAAAAGACTTATTAAAACTTATAAAGTTATAAAATGAATTTTATTAAACTTATAAAGTTTTATAAGTAATTATGAATTTTAAATATTGAAAATAAGTAATCAAATTATAAAGTTTACAAGTTTTATTAAAGTTATAAAGATTAACAAATAAATAATTTGATTGATTATTCAAATTGGTTTTATAAAGTCTATAAATATTTATAAAAAAAGTTGTTAAAATTAGAGTCTTCAAGAATTTAATTTTAAATTATAATTATTCTTTTATTTATTTAAATTAGTTAATTTTATATTATTTCAAATTCCAATCATAACCCTCTTTAAAAGACTTATAAATCACCATTAACACCATTCATAACCTGCTCCTAACCTCAAGTATAAAAGCAAAGCTTAGGCCTCACTTTCATTTGCTCATTCTCTAAAAACCTCACTCTCATATCTTTCTTCATCCATTGGTTATGATGATTTGAAGAATTTTATTTACAAGAAATTTCAAGAATTTTAATACTAAGGTAATCCTTTATTGTTTTTATATTATACATTTTAATCATCCTAACATCCAATTGTTCTGATGACTTTATGTTCTTACTATTATTCTTTCTTCTATCAAATCTCTTTTATTTTAATAGTTATCATTTGATCACTAATATTCCTAAATTAAGCTAACAACACACTAACATAAACAAAGAATCCCGTTTGCATATGGACGGCTGTGCCGCCGCATTCGGTCATTTCGCAAGATTATTGTTCTAAATGATGGGTATGCTAAAGTCTTAGAATATTTTTATAACTCAAATGAAGACTAATATACCATATATTAACATAATAAATTGTTCTAACCCATTTCATGTATTAACAATTTTAAAAGTGCACATAAGTGCCTTACTATAATTCTGGCAGAATATAGTCTTACTTCAACCGACCATAACTTGATCATAACAAACTAAATTTGGTTAAACTCAGACTCTAATGTTAAGTTCATTGAATTACCTTTTCAACGACAGTTTATAAGTCTTCAAACTTAATTGGACGACTCAACAATAGCCTTCACAATATAAGTGCGCATTTCAGCACCTTCTGTCTTGTGATGCTTGTTTGACCTATTTAAAGATATTTTCATAAAAGTATTTCTGAATGAAAGTTGTCCGGAAGACTTTGAACTAGTCAAGTATAAATTTTTACAATTTTATGAAACCGTTTGCTATTTTTAAAACCTGTTCAAAACACATACCAAATATTCTGTCCAGAATCTAAAATTGATGCAATAATCCTTTTTCAATCTACCTTTCGCTTTTTAGCATTCCCTAAGCGTCTTAACTTCTTGTAATGAACTTCGACTCAAGTTATTGTTTCTTTTATCATTTAGGGACATCACCTTTGACTCTTGAACATCCAAGATTTCTTATGTTACTCTACAACCATTACTATTATTGTGAGTTTTCTATGTGAGTTTTCCATGCCCCTTTTTACTTATTTCACACCTTTTGGGGTGAAAACATGTTAACCTTATAAACTTACACTTGTAAACATCTTGATACTTGTAAATGCACATGCAATTCATCTTTAGTTTTTATCATAGTTATTTGTGTTATTGTAAGTCTTATATGAGATACATATTTTGTTTACAATCATTAACTATTGCTAGCCTGGCGACGTCTTAGATCTTTGGGCCCGACAAGCCTATTTGGTGCTAAAGTCGATGTATTGCCGACTCCTGATGACGTATGCTTGTTCATCATGGGAACCAAATACACTTAGCCAATCTTATATACTTGTAATCAAGTCGAGGTTTGGTTGTAACTGTATGTGTTCTATTAGCTTGCTAACTTGTAACCATGGACATGAATTGCTACTTGTAACCCTCTTTATATATATACATATATGCGTGGTATAAACCATTGGAATTCACCAACTTTATAGTGACCCTTTTATTTTTAACATGTTTCAGGTTGATGCTTGAATCTTCTTGTGCTCATATAGGACTTGGACCTAGTTTAAATTGAAAGTCTTATGTTATTGGTTGTATCTTGATTGTTTTGTAATTACTTATTTGTCTTGTAATGTTTAATGAATAATTACATTTAGTATTATTTCAACTTAATTAGTTCCATGTGCTATGAGCAATCGTCTACCATTCGTCCGCACCGATGATTCCGCCATCGGTCGGGGTGTGACAATATCATGCTCTTGAAGGGTCTTTTTCAAGAACACTCTTTTCTGCCTTGGCTTTGCTGATCACAAGCTTAGCCTGGCACTCAGTCAGCTTGGTTATGAGATCTTGGATTTGAGTCCTAAAATCTGTATGTTCTGTTTTAGTACTGAAATGGTTTTCTCTAAGTCCTCTATCTTTAGCTTATAATCATTTTCAAACTTTCTAAAATCAGATTTTAAAATGTTTAAGGACTCAAGATCAGATCTCATTTCCAAGTTATAGGACTTATATCTGTTAACTTTAGCAATGCATTCAGGAGTACAGAGATGTTCCAATACCTTGGCTTCATCATGATCTGCCATTAGTGCTGGTTTGGAGAAGCATCTTCCACCTGAAAGCTCCAGTCAAAGCCTCCTTCTTCAACAGCAACAGCAGCTTGTTGCTTTGGCTTCTTATTCTGAGGGGCTTTGTTAGTGTAGTTTGTCTGGTTGTGCTTGGCCACCATTTGTTTTAGGTGCCTTACACTCTAGCAAAGTGGCCCTCAAGTTACAGTTGTAACACTTGACTTTTCTTTTATCCAAGCCAAAATTTCCACTGGTTGCATTGCTTGGAAACCTCCTTCCAGTTCTCTTGTAGAACTTCTTGGCTCTATGAGTGAGAAGAGCCATCTGCTGAACTATTTCCATATATTCCAGGTCATCTGGATGGATACATCCAGGTCTTCAAGAGTGAAAAGAGAGTTACCACAACTTTCATCAGAAGACACAAAAGCTTAAGAAGAGCTTGTCTTTTGGAATGGGCTTCCTTGAGTGTAGTTCTCCCTAGGTGTCTCTGGGAAGGTGATGAAAGGACCCTTTGGTGAGTTGTCAGGGTAGCATATGAGATGATGTTGGGGTTCTATGCTATCCCTTTCAACCACATGCAGGGCTGAACCCATTTGATTGTTGGAGTTGCCTGATGAACCTTGCATGTTCATCTCCATCTGGTAGCCACTGAGAATCCATATAACTCTGTCAGAGTAAGAGTTTTGAGATTTTCAGTCCTCTTGATCACCACACAGTAGTGTGTCAATTGCCTGGAATGAGGACATGAACTTTCTTACAATGTCTCCATTTTCAAGAGGAAAACTCATCCATCCACAAGGGATCACTATCTCAACATACCTAAAAGTATTGCTGAGTTCATGGTTTCACCTGTTTTGAAGGTGAAGTTTTCAAACTGCTGCTTTAGGAGATCCTTCTTGTTCTCCTTGGCTTCAGAGGAGCCTTCATACATCAGTTTAGTGCATCCACACAGCTGTTTAGCGTGTTTGCACTTCTTGAAACCTCTGTAAACAGAGTTTGGAAGGGCAGTTTGAGAGCAGTCATGCCTTTCTATCAATCTCTACTCTCTCCTATCTTCATCAGAGTAGTTGGAACATCTTTGGGATCATACCAGCTGCACCAGCGGCAGAAGGAGTGTTGGGTATGAAAGGCCTATTTTCAACAGATTCCCACATTCTTGAGTCTAGAGACCTGATGAAACCTCCATCTCATACACCAGGTATCAAAGTCATCAAGAGTGATCAGTGGGGACTTGCTCATGTTCCAGTCTCCATATCAGTCTTTGAAATGGATTCCATTTGAAAGTTTAGTATTTGTGTGTGTGAGGGATCTAAGATGGTGAGATCTTATATCAAGTGCCTGAAATGCTCTTGTTGGACCAAAAGAACCAATGAGACGGATCAGAAAAACCTTTAAGTCCCACAGACGTCACAACACCGCTGAAGTCCACAACAGCTGAAGACAACAACTGATTACAATGTCTGAAGACAAGTGATGAAGACAAAGTCTGAAGACAAGTGTGCTGAAGACAAAGTCTGAAGACAAGTGCTGAAGACAAAGTCTGAAGACACAAGTGCTGAAGACCAAGTATCAGACGTTGTCATAACAGCTGAAGAGGACTTCTTCAGTTGTTGTGACGGTTTTTTTTCAGTAGTTTTGTAAAACGACTGAAGAGCTTGTTCTTCAGTCGTTGTAGTTTCAGTAGTTTCTTATTAGTAGTTTTATATTTTGTACTTAGCACTCTGATATGTTCTCAGTAGTTGTGAACATTTCAGTAGTTTGTTAAGTGTTAGTTATTTTTGTAATAGATCTGCCAGTTGTCACTATCCCGTGATAATAGCAGTGATTGCACTCTATATAAGGAGTGTCAACCTTATTGTAATCATGAATGATTGAGCAAAAATATTTGTTATAATTGAAACATTCCTTGTCACAGAATATATTCTCTCGTATTTGTTTTAATGTATACGAATATCAAATTCTTGCTACAATTTGTCTAATTCTTGATCTTATTCCGCTGCGTTACACTCTAATCCATCGAACTTGTGATCACTGATCCTGACAAATGGTATCAGAGCAGGTTAATCATTGATCGATCTAATAATTGATCATTGAAACTGCTATTCAAGATCCAAGTTTGATTGAATTAGCATTTTTGCAAGAAACGGTTATAGAGATTGAATTTTCTATGTTTTGGTCATTCATCCTGAGATTTATTCTTGGTTTTCATTGAGTCTGTTGTGGTTTGTGTAAAATCTTTTAAAAGCTTGAATTAAATTGTTCTTGGACCTAAAATGACTACTCCTTCCAATGATCCTCACAATACTGGTTCCTCAACCAAGCCTCCAATGCTGGTTAGGAATGAGTATAACATATGGCAACGACGTATGCTCCATCACCTGTCTGTTAACAGCTCAGGTTGTTGGACATCAGTGGTACATGGTCCACACAAGCCTATGGTGAATAACCCGGAAACCAATCAAATGGTTCCGAAGAGGGAGGATCAATACTCAGATGAGGATAAGAAATTGTTTGAGATTGATGCAAAAGCCCATGGAATTCTGGCCATGGCACTGCCCAATGAAATCTATTCTGGGCTAATGCATTATGAATCTGCCCATGACCTCTGGAATGCCTTGAAAGAACAATTTGGAGGAACAGATGAGGTCTTGGCAATAATAGAGAGATCCTTGCCCAACAATATGAGACATTCTCTCATAGGAAGGGTGAGACACTGACCCAACAGTTTGAGCAGTTCTCTTGTTTGATCTCTGAATTAAAAATGGTTAAACATGAGTACACCAATATCCAGATGAATAACAGATTTCTCAGATCACTGCCTGAGAGATGGGACACATATACTATTGTCCTACGCTCCAGTGCAAATTTGGACAAACTATCTCTCACCCAACTCCATGGGAAATTGCTCACATTTGAGAGAGAGATAGAACAAAAACGAAAACTGTCTTCATCTGGTAAGCTCACTGAAGACTTTGTACCAGGCAACACTGCCTGGTTAGTCATGAGTCAGAATATGCTTCATCTGAATGCCAGTATGATGAGCATATTGATTTCTCTTCAAAATTTCTGATTCTGCATTTGTAAGCGTTGATAGTCAGTTTACTGGGTGTAATAATGACAATCTATGCTTCATCATGGATGATCTCAAGGGGATTGCTGATGATGACTTAGAAGAGATGGATATTTTGAGCCAAATGGCCTTGATAAATATCAGATCTCAAAAGTTCTACAAAAGAACTGGAAGAAAGTTCCCAGGACTCTCTGGCAAAACCAAAGTTGGTTTTGACAAGAGTAAGTTGAGGTGTCACAAATGCCAAAGGCTTGGACACTTTGCTAGAGAATGTAGATCATCTGGATCTAATTCCTCTGCACCTTTGTGACTTTCCCTGGCAATAGTCAACAAAACAAAGGGCAACATCCTGTCAATTCTAGTCATCATTCTCAACCACAATCCTGCATATTTTGTTCCTCAGTGTCAAATGCCATACCCTTACCCTTGTTATTACATGCCACAAACCAGTCAAGTTCAAGCTCCTATGGTATCACAACCTCATGCACTACCAGAACCTCAACCATCTCATCAACCTCCTCAACCTCAACAACATAGCTTCTTCACCCCTGGAGTTGTTGACTGGAGCAGTTTGCCAGATGACATGTCTGGTCATGAACAATTGTTCACAGGTGCTGATCAACATGGTGGTGACAGTCCTTTTGGGAATCTGGCACTTATGGCTCTGGAGTCTACTGAGGGTTCCTGCTCAAATGCATCATCTTCACAGGTAACTCAGGTATCTTCAGAGGCTAAAGCCAAGTTATGTTCTGAATCATGCATAGCTGCCTTTGTCTCTATTAGAGAGGCAAATGTAGCATTAATAAATCAAAAACTTGAGTTTGAGAAAACCATTTCCAAAAGAAAAGCTGAGTATGAGTCTGCTCTTAATAATAAAAGTGATGAGATTTATAAGCTTAAATGCCAATTAAATGATGAAAAGGCCAAGCTAGAGGTTATTCTGGAAGACCAGAGAAGTCACAAAGAAACCCTTGCAGTCACCCAAGTAGAGTGTGATCGATGGGTACAATCATGCAAAGGTTTTGAAATGCTTCTTAGTAAGCAATCAGCTTCCAATGTGAAGTTTGGCATTGGTTATAATCACACTGCTCCACCTACAGATTTTGCTTCAAGAGCAGAAGTGAAATCTGATGGAGAAAGCAATAACCAATCCACCTCATCATGTGATTCACTTTTTGATAGAGCATCATCAAAAGTGAAGTCAGCACTAAGCCCTCTCAGAACCAATCAGCTGATGTTGATGGTTCCATTGCTGACACTCACATGATCAAAGAGTTGATCAACTCAGGAGTTATTTCTGGAAGTCCTGAAAGGACTGGAGAGCAAGATTTAACACCTGAAGTTCAAACTCCAACTACTGTCAGCACTGAAAAGAAGAAAAACTGTCAGTAGAAAGAGTTTGAAGACTACTAAAGAGGAAGTCAAGAAAGCAAATAATGCTTCCAAAGTACTGAAGAGCAAGTCTTCAGTAGTTTCATTCTCTTTAGTTGATGATCAACATAAGATGAGGAGAAAAACCATGTGAAGTATGTGATTTGTTTAATCATCTTACAGATGATTGTTGGTACAAAAGAGGATCCAAACTCAAAACATAAAGAGGAAATTAAAGAGAAAATGGTTAAAAAGAAAACTGAGTTTGAAGCCACATTTGTACCAGCAACATCAAATCCTGTAACCCTTAAGTCAAAAAGAAATCAAAAAAGGAAGGGTTAAACAGGTAACAGCTGAGATTGCTCAAAAGAAGAGGTGTGCAACATAGGAACTTATCAAACTCCATGCCAATGTGTCTGAAGAGCTGAAAGCTTTATCACAAAATCAGACACAGCTGGTTATGATGGTTCAACATCTATTGGGAAGAGTTAACCAATTAGATGTTCCTATGTTGAAACCACAGAAAAGGAGGTCCAAGCCAAAGGATTCCTCTTCTTCACCATCTTCTTCCTCTCAGGCTGTTGTTTCCAACAAACCTGTTAGTTTACCATATGTTGATGTGAACAGGCCCAAAACCAAAAAGGTTTGGGTCTCAAAATCTAACTAATTTGTTTTGTTTTGCAGGGTTCTTCAACATGCCACAGAGGCATCTGGTATGTAGACAGTGGAGGATCCATGCATATGACAGGAAACAGATCACTTCTTAATGACTACTCTCAAGGAAGGAAGGGGTTTGTGTCAGTTGGAAATGATGCAAAGGATTACATCATCGGCAAAGGCTTTGTTTCCAATGGGGAAATAAAGTTTGATGATGTTAACCATGTGGAAAATCTCAAGTACAAACCTCTGAGTGTCAGTCAAATGTGTGACAAAGGCCATGTTGCTCTTTTCAGCAGTCAGAACTGTCAGATTCTGTCATCCAAAGTTCTAAGTTTGATTGATAAGGTGTTGGATGAATACACTCTCCTAAAGGCCAACAGGACAGGAAGAGTGTATGCCTTAGATCTTTCCAAGAAAATAGATCTCAAAGGCCATCCTTGCCTATTTTCCAAGGCTTCCCCTCAAGAATCTACTCTATGGCATAGAAGGCTGGGTCATGTTAATCTCAAAAACATAAATCAGCTGATAAACCATGGTTTAGTAGGGGACTGCCCATGAAGGAGTTCAAATGTGAAGATAACTGCACTGCTTGTTTAAAAGGAAAACATCACAAAGCTTCATTCCCTCCATAGAAGAACCTAAGTCCACTGCCTGCTTACAGCTTCTTCACATGGATCTCTTTGGTCCTGTGAGAGTGATGAGTATGGCCAAGAAGAAATACTGTCTGGTAATTGTGGATGATTACTCCAGATTTGTATGGACTTTCTTCTTGCATTCAAAGGATGAGGCAGCTCAGAAGATTATCAACTTTGTGTTGTATGTTGAGAAGCAGTATTCCCTCTCAGTCAAGTGTATTAGAAGTGATAATGGAACAGAATTTAGAAACAATACACTTGATGAGTTCTACCTCTCAAAGGGAATCAAGAGGCATTTTAGCATTCCAAGAAACTCCTGAACAAAATGGAGTAGTGGAGAGAAGAAAACAGGACCCTTATTGAAGCTGCAAGGTCCATGTTGGCTGATTCTGGACTGCCAATGACTTTTTGGGCTGAAGCTGTCAATACAGCTTGCTATGTACAGAATAGAGCTCTAGTAAATCGAGGTGATGAAGACTCCATATGAAGTTCTTCATCATTGGCCCTCTAATTTCATTCTTCAGAGCTTTTGGATGTCCTTGTTTCATTCTCAACACACGGATCAACTCCAAAAATTTGATTCTAAGGTGGATGCAGGGTACTTGTTGGTTATTCATCAACTTGCAAAGCATACAGAGTCTTCAACTGTAGAACAAAGATGGTTGAAGAGACTCTAACATGTTAAGTTTAATGAATCTCCAAAGGACAAGATTCCACAAAGCCCTGTGGAGATATTTGATTTGGACATACTGCAATATGTTCCTATCAAACTCCTGCTGTTGCTCCTGTCAACAGTTCACACCTGGTGGTGGTACTGCTGGTGCTACTGATGATGATGATAGTAGTACTCACCTCTTCAAGTTTAGTGATCAAACTGCCTGATTCAGCTAGACCTGATGTTCCTGTAGCTCCAGCAGCACAATCCACAACAAATGCTGATGAGATTTCTACAACTTCAACTTCCTTTGAATTACCATCTACTGATTGGTTCAAAAGGAAATGCTTCACCATCACCATCTGTTGCTGCTGAGCCTGATACAAACACTTGCACTGATCTCATTGTGTACCAAGATCTGAAGAATCACCCAATGTCTCAAATCATTGGTGATATCACTGCTGGCGTATCAACAAGAAGTCAATTGTCAAATTTCTGCTTCTATGCTCTCTTCATCAGCCAGCAAGAGCCAAAGAATTATCACATTGCGTTAAAGGACAATGGATGGGTTGATGCCATGCAGCTTAAGCTTCTTCAGTTCAAGAAACAGAAAGTGTGGGAACTGGTTCCTCTACCTCCAGGTAAGTGTGCAATAGGCACTAAATGGGTGTTTAGGAACAAAACTGATGAAAATGGGCTTATTGTTAAAAACAAGCCAGACTGGTTGTTCAGGGGTTTGCACAAGAAGAAGGTATTGATTATGATGAAACCTTTGCCCCTGTAGCCAGACTGGAAGCAATTCGATTGTTTTTAGCTTATGCTGCTTATCAAAATCTTAAAGTTTTTCAAATGGATGTCAAAAGTGCATTTTTGTATGGGAAAATTAAAGAAGAGGTTTATGTATGTCAACCACCAGGTTTTGAGGACAATAAACATCCTAATTGGGTGTATAAGCTTGATAAGGCTCTTTATGGGTTGAAACAAGCTCCTAGAGCCTGGTATGAGACATTATCAAACTTTCTTCTGGAAAATAATTTACTAGAGGCTCCATAGATAAAACTTTATTCATTAAGAAAGCTGGGCAGCATAATCTACTTGTTCAAATTTTGTAGATGATATTATTTTTGCATCCTCTGATCCACAGTGTGTGATGCCTTACAAAGTTGATGCAACAAAAGTTTGAAATGAGAGTGCATGGGAGAATTAGAATTACAATTCTTCTGGGTTTGCAAATCAAACAAAAGGCTGATGGAATTTTCATTCATCAGTCCAAATACACAAAAAATCTTTGGAAAAATTGATTTACAAAACTGTAAGCCTTGTTCTACTCCCATGTGCAACACCACACAACTGGATCAGATCAGAAAGGGTAAAGTGGTTGATGAAACACTTTACAATGTATGATTGGTCCCTGATGTAATTAACAGTTCTAGACCAGATATTATGTTTGCTACATGTGTTTGTGCTTAGATTTCAGGCTGCACCTAAGGAGTCTCATTGATGCAGTCAAGAGGATCTTTAGATATCTGCAAGGCACTCCATCTCTAGGTTATGGTATTCTACTAGACATTCTGTAAATTAGTTTGCTTTTTCTGACAGTGGTATGAAGGGTGTAAGTTGACCAGGAAATCAACTTCTGTGGTGGATGTCAATTCCTAGGCAAACTGTTTGATTTCTTGGCAGAGTAAGAAACAAAACTCAGTTGCTACATCAACTGCTGAAGCCGAGTACATTGCTGCTGCAAGCTGTACATCTCAGGTACTCTGGCTTCAAAACCAATTATTGGATTATGGCATAACAGAGACTAAGACCCCATTGTTAATGGACAGCTCTTCAGCTCTTTGTATTGTCAAGAATCCTGTCCAGCACTCTAGGACTAAACATATTGAAATCAGACACCATTTTATTAGAGATTGTTTTGAAAAAGGTCTGATTGATCCAAAATTTGTTCCTAGTGCTGATGAGCTTGCAGACATTTTTACTAAGCCTTTGGATAGTTCAACTTTCCACAACCTGGTGTTAAGGCTTGGTATGCTGCAGCTAGAATAAGTGACAACTACTGATGATCTCAGTAATAAGTACTGATGATCATTGGTAACCATGTCACATATAAGTACTGATGAGTTCCTTTACCCTCAGTAGTTTTTATAACTACTGAAGGCTACATGCCTCACAAGTACTGAAGTACTTTATTTGTTAAAACAGCTGATGTAGTTACAACAGCTGATGAAATCACAACAGCTGATGTAGCTACAACTACTGATGTCAGAAATGCAGATAAGTACTGATGACCGATGAAACCTCTGAAACTCAGATTTAAGTCTGATGAGTAAGTGTGGAGGTCAGACTGAAACAGCTGAAAAGCTATGAATTGACGAAAACAGCTGATGAGTAATTTCTCTTCAGTTGTTTCTACAACTGCTGTTTCTAAACAACTGAAGCAAAACTATGTCTTCAGTAGTTTACAACTACTGAAACTAACACCAAGTCTTCAGCTGTTTACAACAACTGATGACAAAACCACTGTCTTCAGTAGTTTCACAACTACTGATGACAAACACCAAGTCCTCAGTTGTTTCACCACCTGAAGTCAAAACTGTCTTCAGTAGTTTTATAACTACTGATGACTAAATCAGAGACTTCAGTTGTTTCAACGTCTGACGGTTAAAACCAAGTCTTCAGTTGTTTTATAACAACTGATGATCACACCAATACGGTCAGTCATTTCAAACCTCTGAAAGTTAATACCACGTCATCAGTAGTTTCAACAAATGATGACTAACACAAAACCTTCAGTCGTTTTCTAACCCTACCCTTTAAATACCTTATCCCACCTTCAGAGTTTTTCTCTCCTCTCTTCTCAAACCTAACGTTCAAAAACTCTGTAACCTCTCTTCATCAATGGCGACCATGCAACTAAAACCACGACACAACTGTGTCGCACATCTCACAAAATCGCCATACTGGACCAAGTTTCACAACGCCATTGATTTAATGGTTCAGTCACCTTACCAAACGGCTTTTCTGTTAAATCCCACCATATATGCCGAATCTCTTAACCAATTCTGGACAAACGTCACTCTTGTCTCTGAGGAGAATGACACAGAGTCTCTTCAATCGTTTGTATCGTCAAAAGGTGGTCATTACTCCAGATACTCTTCGCCAAACCCTCAATCTGGATGATGCCACTTTCCCAACTGGTTATCCAAAGGGCACAATAGATCTATCATTTGCCCACCATGGATACCAAGGTAACCTGAGTGCATCTACCATATTGAAGAAACATTTCCAGGATGCCGAACGTCTCATCTTTCATATGGTAAATGTCTGCCTTGCCCCCAAGACTTCATCATGGGATCAAATGTCCACAAGGTGGCAACAGGTAATGTACTCCATCCTTGAGCAACAACCTTTAAATTTTTCTGAAATACTATTTTTAGAGCTCAAGGATATGGCCCAAAAACAACTTGCTAACCGTTGGATATTATATCCTCGGTTCATAATGGCCATAATTGAAAACCAGCTTCAAGCTGAGGGACTTGTTGGCCTGGGAGTCCCTGCTATGGCTGTATTGCCTGAAGTATACTCCCGGCACAACTCTGACCAATCACTAAAAATGGCTGCCAAGCTGCGAAAACCCACGCAGCTGGAACCCACAGCCACCACCACAAGATCCAGAGTCCCCACCAAACCAAAAACCAAACGCCCCAAAACAGCTATTCAGGGAGATGAGTCCCCTGAAGATGCTCCTGTACCACCAAGGCAGGATATACTTGCTGGTGTAAACCCCCTAGCAGTATCAGAGACTCTACCAGTCACAGCCGCTCAGGATTCCTCTCAAAAGGAGCCTGCAGCAACCAAAGAAGGGGTACCCACTAATCTGGAATCTTCTTCATTTGAGGAGATTGCCATTGAAGAGCACCATTCTTCCCAGGTGCATAATGCTTTACCCCATCTCCCCATGAAAATGCCCCCCAAAGTCCAACCATTATAATTGCAAACGTGCTGACTCAGCTGCATGCCTCTCCTCCTCCCCACCAAACACCAACAAAGGGGACATCCACAGCCATTGAGGAAGAGGATCAACATGCTTCTGACAACCCACAGCACCGGGGTTTAAATGTTCTGTCTCCTGGTGTGGATATGGAGATCAAAATATCTGGTGAGGCTGCCACCTCTTCTGAATCAGCACATGATCAGACTGAGGCTGGTAACATTGCTAAGACCTCATCAGAGGCAACAGCTGATGAAGGACATCGTCCTGAGGCTGGAAGTCCCCAGTTCCAAGAAAAAGGGGCACATGCTAAAACTGGTCTACACCTAGTGCATGTACATCCTGCTACAAGCAGGATGTCAGGTGATTCAACATATGCTGATGATGACCTGGGCTTCTTTTATGATGTTCTGGCCCAGAACACAATTCTTGAGGAAGAAGTCTGTAGACTACAAAGACTACTTGACCAATTCTATCAAGAAGCAAGTCCATCTGACACCAACATAAACCCACAGATGGCACCTTCACCTGAAGGTCTCCCAAACACTCAGCCACTCCAAACTTCCAACCCACCAGCCTTTATTTCTGGCACTGCTTCTCAGGGACAGAACCCCTCTGAGCAAACAGTGCTATCTTTCAGCAATCCCTACCTCTCATCACCCCAATGATCACAGACATTGTGATCAAAACCATGGATGAAAGGCTTCCCTCAATCATACAACCTCTGGTGGAGGAGACTGTGAGCACAAGGCTTTCTGCTACTCAAACCCTTGCAACCAATGCAACCAAAAAGGGGGAGAGCCAGTCAGTGAAAGCAAAGAGAAAGAGCATACTGAAAGAAAAGGAGACTGAGAAGGAAGAGGAGTTTGTGAAGGAGACTGAGAAGGAAGAGGAGTTTGTGAAGGAGACTGAGAAGGAAGAGAAGTTTGTGAAGGGAGCCGACATTGATCAAGTGGGTGAAAGTCACAAAGACTTTCATATCACATATAAGAAGAGGAAGGTTGAAGGAAAAGAAAAAGAACTCCAACTCGATGAGATGATCAAAATGGCGGATGCTACACATAGTAAATCAATGGACTCCATTATTGATCAACTGTATAGACAGGGGTTCGATACTACACAGCTTGACTCAGAGATTAGGAGACTTGAAGTTGAAGAAATTAACTCAAGATGGGCAAGTTATGATGCATTAGAAAGAGAAAGACTAGAGATCATGATCAGATTCATTGCAAGGTACCTTGGGAGATCATTGATCGAGATTAAGTCATGGACCAGGGACAGTATCTTGGCAATAACCACCAAGATTTGTACGTCTGAAGCATACACTAAGGGATTGGTGATTGAAGCACTAAATGAGGCAGGTGCTGGGAACAGAAAGGAACTAGCAAAACACTCAAAAGCCTCACTCACTACAAGAATGCTAGAACAACCTGCAAAACTTCCCACTTCAAAATCACCACTACCACAACCCATTAAACCAACTCCTTTACCCTCAAAACCAACAGCCGATGATGCATCCAAGAAGAAGAAGAGAAGGATGTTGAGGCTAGAAGAAGAAGAAGAAGAGGATGATGAGGAAGAAGATAGGCTGCCTCTTTCCGCAGTCCTAACTTTGCCTAAAGCCAAACCTATGCCCATCACTCCCACCTCACAGATGGAAACTGTGAGAGTAAAGATAGAAGAAGAACAGCAGCAAAGGCTTCATGATGATGAGATGCTGAAAAGCATAGACAAAACTTATGCTGCTTCTTCATCAATAATCAGTATGAAGAAAGAAGCTCTGAGATTGTACACCCTTGCTAACACATTTCAATATCAAAAGGAAAAGGTGAGAATATGGCCTGATCCTAGGGTGGCTCACAAAATTGTGAAGAAAGACATTCCTGCGAGATACAAGGGCCAAGTAAAAAGGATCGTAGATGAAGAGATCACAGTGGTCCTGGTAGTATCACCCTGGGAAATTGTAGAAGACTTCAAGAAGGCCTATGAGACTAAACAGCCACCCCAAAAGATGTTAGAGAACAGAGTAATTAAAAAGGGGTTAGTCTACAAGAAGCTTGAGAACTTCAAACAAAATGAGCTCAGTCTGTTACTTGAAGGTACTCACCAAGATGAGTTTGCATACAGACAGATTACAACAGTTGAGCTCAAAAATGGCAAACAGGCTAAGTACATTTCAGAGCTGTATGGGCGTGAAGGATTGTTTGATGGTGAACCAAAAAATCTTACCATGGAAGAACAAATTATGTTTCTCAGAGCATACACTAGAGAATCCTACAGGCTTATACATGGGAAGTGAGTCTCATGGATGGGGGAACAGCTCAGTGTCCAATTCCCCAATACAGAGCTCCCATCCATACATTGCTAACCAAATCATCAGAGACTCATTTCCAGGCCAGTGCTTATATGGGTCATCTTCTCAACTGATCAAGAAGGAAAAAGACCAACCATTCTACCAACAATAAGTGGGACCTCAATAAAGTTAAAGGTTTTGGCTGCATTGGTTCAAGGGGAGTTTGTTAGACCAAAAGAACCAATGAGCCGGATCAGAAAAACCTTTAAGTCCCACAGACGTCACAACAACCGCTGAAGTCCACAACAGCTGAAGACAACAACTGATTACAATGTCTGAAGACAAGTGCTGAAGACAAAGTCTGAAGACAAGTGCTGAAGACAAAGTCTGAAGACAAGTGCTGAAGACAAAGTCTGAAGACAAGTGCTGAAGACAAAGTCTGAAGACACAAGTGCTGAAGACCAAGTATCAGACGTTGTCATAACAGCTGAAGAGGACTTCTTTAGTAGTTGTGATGGTTTATTTTCAGTAGTTTTGTAAAACGACTGAAGAGCTTGTTCTTCAGTCGTTGTAGTTTCAGTAGTTTCTTATCAGTAGTTTTATATTTTGTACTTAGCACTCTGATATGTTCTCAGTAGTTGTGAACATTTCAGTAGTTTGTTAAGTGTTAGTTATTTTTGTAATAGATCTGCCAGTTGTCACTATCCCGTGATAATAGCAGTGATTGCACTCTATATAAGGAGTGTCAACCTTATTGTAATCGTGAATGATTGAGCAGAAATATTTGTTATAATTGAAACATTCCTTGTCACAGAAATATATTCTCTCGTATTTGTTTTAATGTATACGAATATCAAATTCTTGCTACAATTTGTCTAATTCTTGATCTTATTCCGCTGCGTTACACTCTAATCCATCGAACTTGTGATCACTGATCCTGACAGCTCTGATACCAATTGCAGGACCGGTTAAGGGCTTAACAATTACAACACAACAACACAAAGAGGAGATTAACTATACTTGATCAAACAGTATACTGGATTAACCAAGATAATGATACAAAGAACACAAGTAATGATAAAGAGACAGAACAAGAGATTTGGGTTTCAAGGAGGCAGTATATTTCTTTCTCAAGTTCTATTACAAGTGTTACAAAGCATAAAGAAAGATACTAGAACTTGGAATACTTATACTACAACCTACAGCCGGCTATACTTTGAAAGCCAGCTGGATACAATTGACTAGACACAAACAAAATCAATTGTAGAATCAAAAGGCATATCTGCCTTTTGACCTTGTGAATATGACATGCCATAGCTCACATCCTTATCTATTACAAAAAGGATAAAGTACAAATAGTAGAAAGTTACAGACTCAAGACCTCAATGTACAGTTACTAAAAGCATGGACCTTTTCACCAACTCATGTAAGTTGGTGACTTTACAGAGATGCAGCGGAAAGGTGTCCAGCTTTATGGAACAGTACATCAGATAAAGCATGTTACTAAAAGTCTTCGGAAGAAATCTGTCTTCATAGGATGAAGCTTCGGAAGACTTTGTCATGAGGCTTCGGAAGACTTCATGTTTGGCTTCGGAAGATGTTGGTCTTGGCTTCGGAAGATTTTACACTTAGAATATTTCTAGTGTATGGTGTAAAACTTCCGAAGCAATTCTTCTTCAGTACTTAGTGCTTTTCTTGCAGAGAGACATTGGATGTTTTGGTTTGCATCAGACTTAAAGGAATCCTTACATACCTCTAGTGTAACCATTCTTCAGGAGAAACTGAGACAATGTCTCATACCACAGCCTAGGTGCTTGGTGCAGCCCATATAGAGCTTTATCCAATTTGCACACATAGTTGGGATGCTGTGGATCTTCAAATCCCGGAGGTTGGCATACATAGACTTCCCTATCTATATCCCCATATAGAAAGGCACACTTGACATCAAGCTGGTAGATAGTGAAATTCTTGGATGCAGCATAAGCAAGGAAGATCCTAACTGCCTCAAGTCTTGCAACAGGTGCAAAGACATCAGTATAATCGATTCCCTCCTCTTGAGTGTATCCTTGAACCACCAGTCTTGCCTTGTTCTTGATAATTAAGCCTCTATCATCTCTCTTGTTTCTGAAAACCCATTTAGTGCCTATAGGTACTTGACCAGATGGTAGCGGACATAGGTTCCAAACCTTTTGTCTTTTGAATTGAAGCAGCTCCTCTTGCATTGATTCAACCCAGCTACTATCTTTCAAGGCATCTTCCACCTTCTTGGGTTCCATTTGGGATAAAAAGCATGAGTACAAACAGACATTCCCATTGTGAGTTTGTCCTCTTGTTCTCACGCCTTCAGAGACTTCCCCTATGATGTTCTCAGCTAGATAAGTGTTGTGAATTCTAAGTCTAAGAATCACCTCCAGTTGCAAAGATAAATTCAAATTGGACATATTTTGCTCAGGAGCTTGAATACTTGGTCCAGTTGTTGTTCCAAACTCATTCAATGAAGACTGATTGAATGAAAGAGAAACATCATCATTTGTTTGCTGTGAACCAACATCAACAATTGCCTGTTCCTTCAAGATGTTGCTTTCATCAGCTTGGTGTTGTGCAGGATCACCTGAAGAGGTTTGAAAGTCAACAGGTAAACTGCTTGTTGAAGCTTCACTATCTCTTGAGATGGTTATACTATCAGATCTTCCAATAGTGGGAACTTGATTTGCTGCAACTCTTGGAGAACTTGGAATAGGTCTGGGAAGCTCAAAGAGTCGATCATCATCAGAGTCACTTTGAGTACCTGTTCCAGCTAAAACATTCTCTCAAGATGGTTTAGAATAGTTTGGAAACAATTCTAAATCAAAGATATGATCAGGGCCATTCCTCCTAACACAAGGAGTGTGCTCATTGACTACAATGTTGGAAGATTCCTTAAATTGTTGATTTATAATGTTATAAACTCTATAAGCTTTAGAGTTAGAGGAATATCCAACAAAGATAGCATCATCCGACTTTTTAGCAAATTTTGCCAAATTGTCTTTTTTGTTAAGTATGGTACACCTGCTGCCAAAGGACCTTAGAAAGCCAATGAACGGTGGCCTCTTGTTCCATAACTCATAAGGGGTTTTTCCATGTGGCTTTACTACAAGGACCCTGTTCTGCACATAGCATGCAGTGCTGACTGCCTCTGCCCAGAATATTAGAGGCAGCTTTGAATCAGCTAACAAAGTCCGAGCAGCCTCAATAAGTGTCCTATTCCTTCTCTCAGCAACACCATTTTGTTGAGGAGTTCTAGGAGCACTTGTCTGGCATTCCCTTTTGAGTTACAGAATGAGTCAAGAATGTGGTTCTTAAACTCAGTCCCTTGATCACTTCTAATTATTTTAACCTTGTGATCAATTTGATTTTTTATTTTAAGAATAAAAGATTTCAAAGTTTCAGCAGTTTCATCTTTGGTTCTTAAAAAGAATACCCATGTAAATCTAGTAAAATCATCAACAATCACAAGGCAATATGATTTCCTTCCAATGCTCATTATACTTGTGGGACCAAATAGATCCATGTGCAATAAGTGTAATGGGGTGGTGATGGAGTTAACAACTTTGGATTTATGAGATGTCCTGTGTTGCTTCCCTTTCAGGCAAGCAACACAGTTATCTTTACAGAAAAATTCCTTTTTAGACAAACCATGTACCAAGTTATTTTTAGCCAATTTATTCCTTGTCTTAAAATTTACATGACACATTTGTTTATGCCATAGTGTTGACTCATCACCATTAGCTTTGGAAAGAAAGCATAATACTTCTCCCATTGGGGAAGCATTGTTCATATCCAGCTTGTACATATCCCCTTTCCTGGGAGATCTAAGAAGCACCAATTCCTGAGGAATTGTCATCCCGGGTTTGAAGATTATGCACTCATGTTCTGTGAAGAGCATTTGATGCTTTTGATCACAGAACTGAGAAACACTTAACAGGTTTGTGTTCAAGCTGTTTGACAAAGTTAACTTTGTCAACCTTTAGTTTTCCATTGGATATACTTCCTATGCTAGAAGTATATCCTCTGGCCTCACCTCCAAACTGGACAGGACCTCCATCATAATGTTGAAATTGTTGAAGGATAGATATGTTCCCTGTCATGTGCCTGGAGCATCCACTATCCACAATCCAAACATTGTTATTCTTGTCATATGGATGTCCCTGCATATAAGATGAGATGATTAGTTTTGATTGGAAACCCAAGCCTTGTTGGTCTTGGGTTCTTCCAATGATAGTGACATAATTGAACCAAATTTATGCATGAGGGTTCAATGGATGTCTTTGAAGAAGAGGTTTGGGTTACAACATCTTCCTTGATCTTCCATTCCATCCCTTAGTTGATCATGGAGGATGATCTTGTTGAAGCTTTTGTAGCTTGGCATTCTTCCAAAGCTTCTTTCTTTTCGGAAGAAGCCATCACCACCTTTTCTTCCGAAGCATCTTCTTCTCGGATGGTCTCAAGGGGACTCTTTTATTCTTTTGAGTCTTGATAGCTTTAGCTTCCGAATCCTTTTTCCTTTCGGAAGAAGGATCTTTTTCCGAAAGTAGCCTTGCTTCGGAAACAAGCTTTCCCTTTTTCATCACTTGAACCATTTGATATGGTCCAAATGAGAAACCTTTCCTGACTCCTTCCTTTTTAACATTATTTGCATAATGTGTGCTAGCAGAATTGTAGTAACAATCTTTGGCCATGTGGTTTTGCAGACCACACATTATGCATGCAAATCTTTTGGGAATTTGAGGACTGCTGTTTCTTGTTCTTTTTCTCATCATCAGCAACCTTTCCCTTTAACTTCTGATCCTTTGATAGGACAGTAGTGCTGGTACTACACCCCTTTCCTGAATCAGAGTTTCCAACCACCTGGAATCCAGCTGAGATAAATACACCCTTTTGCTTCGGGCCTATCTTCAGCTTAGACTCAGCCACTTTCTTGGCAGTTTTTCTGGCTGCCTTAGCTTTGCTTCTTCTGGCTTTGATGGTCAGGGTTTGATCATCATTGGTAGGAGATGATATAATTACCTGGTTCTTCCCTGTGATGGTCTCCATGGTTGCATCATTCTTTGACTCATGAAAAGGTGGGTCAACAGATGGAACCTCTTGCTCCTTAGTACCACACGTTGGTTGTCTTATAGACTCATAGGAGTGTGGTGGAGCAAATTCATTGGTTCTCAACCCACCTTTGTTTTGGTAACAAAGTTTTGAGTGAGAGGATGATGCAAGAATGGCTTGGAAGTTCTGCTCGGAAATAGCATACTTCCTGGCTTGAGCCTTAGCTGTGACAAGCTGGGCTTGAGCCTCGGTCAATTTGGATATTAAAACCTTTATTTGAGTCTTATAGTTTGTGTGTTCGTGTTTTAATAGGGACACAATTTCTCTAACTCCTCAATTTTTCTTCGATAGTCAGATTCAGCCATTTTAAAATCAGATTTTAAAACATTTAAAGACTCAATATCGGATTTAATCTCCATATTGTAGTCCTTATACAATTTAACCTTAGCAATACAGGCAGGAGTACAGAGATGTTCATATACCTTATTTTCATCTGTTCCGGCCATGAGTGCTTGAGCAGGAGTCACATCCTATACCATGAAGCTCCAGTCAACTTCTTGAGCCATTGCAGTTGGTCTATTGACTTTCCAGTGGGCTTTGGTGTAGAGGGATGTGTGGAGGCCTGTGGGGTTCCCGGATTAGACTTGGGAGCCTTGCATTCCCTTGCAAAATGACCAAGTTGGTTACAGTTGTAACATTTGGCCTTGGTTTTGTCAAACTCAAATTTGCTGTTGATTGGGTTCTGGGGAAATAGCCTTCCAGTTCTCTTAAAGAACTTCTTTGCTCTGTAGGTTAGTAGAGCCATTTGTTGGACTATGTCCACGTATTCCACGTCATCCGGGCTGAAGCATTCTAGATCATCAAAGCAATATTGATAATCATTTGAGTGTCCACTTCCTGAGACAAAAGCACAGCTGCCCTAAAAGGAGCTTTGCTGAGCTTGTTGAGACCTTGGAGTCTCAGGAAATGTGATGTATGGCCCGGAAGAACAAGATGGCTGCTTGGTGTAAGTCAGGTATTGTTGAGGCTGGGAGGTTCCTGAGTCTTCAGCAACCATTAAAGCGTTGCTAGCAGGAAGACTCAAGGGTCTGCTTGTCTGATGACCCCTCTTACTCTCCATTTCCAAACGGTATCCATCAAGGATGCCATAGAGTTCGGTCATGGTGAGTGTATTCCGATTCTCTGTTCTCTTGATAGAGACACAGTAGAATGTCCACTCATTGAGTAACGCACTCATGAACTTTCTTGTAAGATCTCTAAGTTCATGAGCAATTCCCACAGACTGAAGGGAAGATATGAGATCCATGTACCTGAAGTATTGCTAGCTAAGTGTCTCTCCAGCAACGTAGGTGAAGTTCTCAAACTGCTGCTTCAGTGAGTCCTTCTTGGAGTCATTTGAGCTTGAGTACATTTGAGCAAGTGCATCAAATAGTTCTTTGGCAGACTTGCAATGCTCAAACCCCACCATGATGGAGTTGGGAATTGCAGTCATGAGAACAGTCATAGCATTGCTGTCAATGTCCAGCTTCTTCCGGTCCTCATCAGAATAATCTTCAATAGCTTTCTCAATCATGGCACCATTTCCACCAGCTACCTTTGGCTTATATAGGCCATTGACAATGGACTGCCACATCTTGCTGTCTTGATACCTGATGAAGCCTTCCATTCGTCTGATCCATGACCTGAAGTTTTCAGGAGTGATAATGGGAGCTTTGGTCATCGTCGCCATCTCTACTTCAGATTTGTTGAGGGCCATTTTGAGTGTGGTGTAAGGAGGAGTGAAAAACAGGTTGATTAGGATGGTAAGATCTCACAATCAAGAGCCTAAAAAGCTCTGATAACAATTGCAGGATTGGGTTTGTCACTTAAACACTTGGATTTCTCTCAAACTCACTTATAGAACACTCAAATCAGATGAAGTAAAGTCTTTTATAAGAGTTGATAATAATATAATAAGTAGCAAAGAACACACATACATAATTTTCAAGGCACTTGTATATATTACTTCTCAACTCAAAGTATTACAAGACTATTACAAGCATAAAACATGAGTTACAATGAGAAACTATATATACTAGATCCTACAGCCGGATATACTTTGATACCAGCTGGAAACCTAAGACTAAAGCATATACTACAATGCTAAAGTTAAGGTATCTTAGATAAAGTATTATCTAAGATATGGTAGTCATGACATGTCCATGACTTACCTTTTGTCACCAACTAAAGATGGCAACTGTACTAACTTATAAAGGTAAACAGTGGAATAAAGTACGGTCAACTACATTGCTTTTGAGAAAACGCCATGCAGTATCTCAGAGGTCTGCAGCGGAGTGTCAAGGAGACCATACTTATGTCCACTGAGTGTCTTCCGAAGGTAAGTTGGCTTCGGAAGAATAAGTTCTTCCGAAGCCACTTATACTTCGGAAGATGCTTCTATACTTCTGAGGCTTGAGGACTTCTATACTTCGGAAGTTGACTTCTGATCTGTCATTCTAAGTCTTGATCTTCGGAAGTAAGTTCTTTGTCTTCGGAAGTTGGAGTTTTCCTTCAGAAGTTAGTTTTACACTTTGTCTTCGGAAGAGCTCCTTTTTCCTTCGGAAGTTCCATGTAGGTACATGTGTTCCTAGTTTCTGAACTGAATGTAATATGTCTTTAGTGTCTTACACTTATGTAATAGTTGGGTACTTAATGAAATGTAAATGTTTGGTTGTGTTTCTAATGTTTAATATTTCATTAATGAGTTGTTTAACGCATATTGACTTGACTATATAGGTTTGTGGTTGTTTGAATAAATATAAATAATGTAATGACAATTAATACATTCAAACTTAGTAATATGAAGTTATCATGCGAATGGCCCATGCGAATGGACCATACGCATGAACAACTTCATGTGAATGACTCAGTCGCACGACTGAACCAGGAGACTGGATCAGTTGTATGATTGTAACATGAGATTGGCTTAGTCGCACGACTGAACATTCAGTCGTGCGAATGGATCAACCGCATGGCTCAATCGCACGACTAAACCATACTAATGGTTCAGTCGCCCAAATGAGAAACTCTAACCTATAAATACCACTTAATTCGTAGAAAAACGTAACAATTCAGATCACTTCGACTCCAAACGTACCCTAGCCGTCCAGAGACCTCTAAGAACCTGTTCCAAGTTCACAGATCGCACTAGATCGATTCCATATCGTTCTTAACATTTAGATTCAATCCATAATTGATTCTACGTGCGTTCTCACTGATTGGATCGCCAATCAAATAGGATTCCGCACTATTTGATTCGGTATACACGTTAATCAGTTAGTATTTCGTTCAATACACGATCCTAACAAGTGGTATCAGAGCTTTGGCTCTTGATTACGTGTGATTCAATCGTTTTTGATACAAAAATTGTGTTTTTTCACTAAAAACGCAATCTTTTCGTATCAAACGGTGTCTTAGATGTCTCCTGCTCGTAAAGTTTAGTTTTTCCGGCATACGGCAATTAGGGTTAGTGAAAATTCGTGTTTTTACGGCCAAAACACCTTAAACCTACGAATTTTTGAAATCCAGCAGCTTAAGTCGCACGATTGACTCAATCGCACGACTGGACACATTCGCATCCCTCATACGCACGATTGAACTCATTCGTACCTCCATTCGTACGACTGAGCAGTCTATTCGCATTGTTCAACCGCATCAGTTCATTCGCCCGACTGAACCATTCGCATAAGTTCAGCCGCACGATTGAACCATTCGCATCGTTCAATCGCACGAATAGCCCAATCGCACACCTTCATTCGCACAAGTGAAACAGTTTGTTCCAAAGACTAAAGTTAATCGCAATGGAGGACCAATACTCAGCATTCGTAGCAGGGAGAGACTCGCGTATTCAGAATTTACTGCTACTGAAGAGAGTGAAGTAGGGAATCACAACAAACCCCCTAAGCTAATCACGTTAGATGAATTCCCACACTGGAGGAAAGGTTTTCAGATCTACCTAAATGGAGTAGATCCCAATATGTGGGAAGCAATTGAGACGGGGTATAGTATGCCAGTAGGTGCTGATGGAGTCAAACTTACACTAGGTGGCATGACAGATGGACAAAAGGTCAAGTACAATGCTGAAAAGAGGGTTTATGCTCTGCTTACTCAGTCAATTCCTAAGGACATCTTCAATCAATTTTCTGAGAACAAGCAAGCAAAGAAGCTGTGGGATGAGTTAGAAAAATGGTATGACGGGAATGCGTCTTTAAAAGCTATAAAGGCTAAAGAGTTGAAGAAGGAGTTCGACAACTTCTCGTCGATGGGTAATGAGAGTTTGGATGACGTCATCGATAGGTTCTACCACTTGATGAGTGAGCTGCACACTCATGGTGTCACAACGACCATGGAGGACAAGGTGTCAAACTTCGCAGATGGGTTGCTAGAGAAGCGGGCTTCTTTTGTCTCCAATCTCATACAGAATGGTATGCTAGCGAAGTTGGATATAAATGATTTCATTCTGAAGCTGAGAGAGGAAGCACTAAGGATGAAATACAGAGCTCAAAAGTCTTCTTATACTCAGAATCCAGCACTGTACAACGCGACTCCACAAGCCAAAACGTCTGGAGCACCACTTCAGACAGCTTTTGTGTCAAGCTTAGCTGGTCCTTCTCAAGCCTCTACTTCAGGGTCAGAAACGTCAGGGTCGTCTGGTACCCAATACATTGCATCTGAAGCAAATGCTACAAAGCTGAAGACGAGAATCTCGGTAATGTGACAGTAGAAGTAGCAAGAGAGCACATGGATATCTTAGTAGCTGTAGTCCACTCCTATGATGGACTAGTTGCTGGGAGAATCGGAAACTGCCATCTGGCAGACGAGGACTACGAGGGAGTAGATGAGACAGAGCTGGAAAGGATGGATATAATGTGGGCTTTAGCAAGTGCTGTGCGGAGAGCTAAGAAGTTTGTCAAAAAGACCGGACAAAACTTGGTTACAACTAAGGACACTACCTTTGGTTTTGACAAGAGCAAGGTGACCTTTTTCAACTGTGGAGAAAAGGGGCACTTCAAACGAGAGTGTGTGAAGCCCAAGAAAACTGGAAACGGGAATCCATTCTCGTCCATCACTCGTCAAGATAAGCCAACTAGCAGTCCTACTTCATCAAGCAAGGATCCTAAAGCCTTGACTGCCCATGATGACGAGGGTCTGGATTGGAGTTTTCGGTTTGTCTCTCCGGGAGAATCCAACATTGCTAGTGTTGAGGATTTAGATGATGGTTCAGCTAGTGAAGGAGATATTGCAATGGAACTCGCGATGTCAAACATTGAAGAGACTGCAACTGAGGTCCACTACATGCCTGAAGAAGGGACAACTACAACAACGTCAGAATCCCCAGAACCAGAAACACCAGACTCTGCTTTCATGGCTGATTCATCAGAACCTTCTCATGGAAGTACTACTGACCAACTTTTCAATAATCATGCTTGTTCTGATTGTAATAAATTTAGGGAGAGCATTGACTTGAAATTTGCTAGGTTATTAGATCATAATGATAGCTTAGTAAAGGATTTGCAACTGTGCACTGAAGCTAACAGAGTTCTAAAACAAAATGAGCATAGTTACAAAGAAAAGATAGACATATTGAACAAACAGCTTAGGGAAACAGAAGTAGTAGCCTTTAACCAAGCTAATGACATTAGGTACTATCTTAACTCCCTAGAAGACACTAAGAAACAAAAAGCAGTTTTAGAAGTAGAATTTAATTCGCAAAAACTGCATAGTTGGACAAGTTCATCTCATATTGTCCAACACTTAGTGAGAGAGCGTAATAATGGGGAGGGTTTGGGATATAAAGTGGTTCCACCACCACCTGAGACCTTGATGAACACTAAAACTAAACCAATCAATAACAATCCAATCAAGGATCATGTGGTGTCGACTCCTCTTGTAAGTAATCCAAATTCCACAGTACATCAAATAAATCTGGAACTAAACAAAAGGAGGCCACTTCAAAGGCAAAAGGTAAAATGCCTTGTGTTAATCTGGAAAAAGAGTTTGAAAAGGTTAATATAAAGTCTGGGTCAAACAAAGTCAAATCTGAACCTAAAAAGACTATTACTGTTAACCAATCACGTGTTTCATGTCAAAGTCTAGATAAACAAAATGGAAAGGATGTTAACAATGTTAAAACAATTAAATTTGTTAAAGATAAAACATCTAAAGAAGTAGAGTCAAAACCCAAACAGAACAATGTCACTCGGGTGTCACACACATCTCCACAAAGACAGTTAAATCATAAAGTTGATAGCAGATCATGCCACAACTGTGGAGAGTGTGCACACATTGCGTCTAAGTGTCCTTACTATCAGACACCTAAGAAAAAAGTTGAACTTCAGGAATCAAAACCTAGGTCTTCTAAAAGGAGCTCATTGATTCCACCTAGAAGAGCTAGTGAACCTAAAGTTCAACCCATTAGCCAATCGTCTGTTTATCACAAACAGGCCTTACACAAAGCTGGCTTATGGAAAGAAAAGTCAACCTCAGTGTCTGATAATGAGGACAAGAAGAAACCTGAGCTTCCCTCACCATCTAAAGGTCAATGGGTTGAATTTATGATGTGTGATGCCTCTGGGAAACCCAAGCCAGTAAAGGCTTAGGTTCCTAACCTGAACTAATGTTTTCAATTGAATGTGCAAGGTGTTCGCTATAGTACTGAAACCAACACGTGGATTGTCAATAGCGGAGCATCCAGGCACATGACTGGGAACAGGTCACTCTTATCAAAAGTCAAACAAATAAAAGGAGGCCATGTTTTATTTGCGGGTAACAAAGGAGGGTATATCACAGCTCAAGGGGAAGTGGGAAATCAGAAAGTGAAGTTTGATAAAGTAAACTACCTTCAACAACTTTAATACAACTTATTTTCTGTATCTCAATATGTGACAAAGGCTTTAAAGTTATATTCGACAACAAGAAGTGTCATGTCCTGAAAAAGGACTATGTGATCCCGGAGGACCAAGTCTTAATGTCTGCCTCAAGATATAATGACCTTTATCTCTTGGATCTTTCAAAGGCCTCCACAACGGATCATCAAGTTCAGTGCTTCTTGTCAAAGTCTACTGAGAAGGACTCCATCTCCTGGCATCGGAGAATAGGACACATTAATCCACGGAAGATGAACCACTTGATCCAGAATGATCTAGTGAGAGGAGTTAACGTCAAAAACTTTCAACTTCCGGATTTCTGTGTTGCTTGCAAGAAAGGAAAACAGACGAAGAAGTCTCATAAGGAAAAGAAAGTTCATTCCATCGAGCTTCCTCTTGAACTTCTTCACATGGATCTGTTTGGTCCAGTCAGTACGAGAAGCATTGCAGGCGACTTATACTGCTATGTGGTTACTGATGACTACTCACGATTTTCTTGGGTAATGTTTCTGAAATCCAAATCAGAAACATTTGAGTCTTTCAAGGAATTAGTAACTACACTGGAGTCTCTCTACAAGTGAAGGTAAGACAGGTACGCTCAGACAACGGAACCGAGTTCAAGAATCAGTGGATGGAGGCTTACTGCAAGGAAAAAGAAATTGTGCACCAGTTCACTTCTGCCTACACGCCTCAGATGAATAACGTTGCTGAGAGAAAGAATTGCAGCTTGATAGAGACAGCACGGACAATGCTAGCAGACTCGAAACTGCCTATCCAGTTCTGGAATGAGGCAGTTGCTAATGCCTGTTATACGCTCAATCGAGTTCTGGTAGTTAAACGTCATGGAAAAAGTGTTACGAGTTACTACAGTGACGTAAACCTAACTTAGAGTATCTCGAACCGTTTGGCGCACCGTGCACCCTACTGAAGAAGACTCAGGAGGGAAAATTCAGAGAGAAGGCTGAAGAAGGTATCTTCCTAGGATACAACATACCGAACAAGAGAGTTTACAACAACTCAACGGGTCTAGTAGAAGTGTGGTGTAACGTTGATGTTCAGAGATACACCACACCACCTACTGAAAAGGACCTGCCTACTTTTTCGACTATGATAAATTCTTCAAGTCCTTCAACATACCACTCTCTACTTCTGAAGACGAGTTGGCAACCAAGATGATGTATGATATCTTGAACACTCCGTCTCAAGGCTCAACATCATCTGGTTCACAGGGTCAATCATCTAACAACTCAGGGGGAGCACTTGATGATAGTGACTCCTCCTCTGATGAAGATGCTGTGGAGACTGATCAGAACAACCAGGAGGAACAGGTTCCTATTCCTGCAAGTCCACAAGCATCTGACGTTGATGCTTCTAAATCTTCGGAACCTCAGACTCCTACTACCTCAGATACTGAACCAAATGTTCATAATCTGGATTCTGAGGTAGTTGTTCCAACAACCCCTGGATCACGCCTAAATGTCTATCATCCTTTGGATAATGTCATTGGGGATGTGAGGTCAGGAGTTCAGACCAAAAATCAGCTGTACTCAGCTGATTATGCCTCGGTAATAGAAAAAGGATACCTTCATGATGGTGCATATCATTGCTTTGTGTCTCAGTTTGAGCCAAAGTATCTTAGTGAAGCCCTGAATGATGGGGCATGAGTGAGTGCCATGCAAGAAGAACTTCTTCAGTTCAAGAAGTTAGGTGTATGGACTCTGGTGGACAGACCTAAAGGTGCTAAGGTCATTGGCACCAAATGGGTCTTGAAATGCAAGAAAGATGACCAAGGCATCATCATCAAGAACAAGGCTCGACTTGTAGTTCAAGGATTTCGACAAGTCGAGGGAATAGATTACAATGAAGTGTTTGCACCCGTGGCAAGAACGGAAGCCATCCGCATCTTCCTTGCCTATGCATCGTATATGAAGATTAAAGTTCATCAATTAGATGTGAAGAGTGCATTCCTTCATGGGGAAATCCGAGAGACAGTGTACGTCAGTCAACCCGAGGGATTTGAAGATCCATATCATCAGGACAGGGTTTACAAACTCGACAAGGCTTTATACGGGCTTCATCAAGCCCTAAGGGCCTAGTATGAGAAACTCTCGACTCTCCTTGTGAAACACGGCTTTCGCAGAGGTGTTATTGATTGCACACTATTTAATCAAAGAAAAAGATGGTGATTTACTGCTTGTTCAAATCTATGTTGATGACATCATCTTCGGGTCAAAGAACGAAGATTCATGTAAAGAGTGTGAAGCAATAATGAAGGCTGAGTTTGAGATGAGTGCCATGGGAGAGATGAAGTTCTTTCTCGGGTTACAGGTGGATCAGACACCAAAGGGAATATTCCTACATCAGACCAAGTATGTAGGAGATATTCTTAGTCGGTTTGACATGGAGAATGCTTCTGCAGCTGGAACTCCACTTGCTACAAATCATGATGTAGCACCCGACGAGAATGGTGATCTGGTTGATGCCACTATGTACCGAGGGATGATTGGATCTCTCATGTACCTCACTGCCTCTAGACCTGATATTATGTATGCTACATGTCTATGTTCAAGATATCAGGCAAAGCCAAAAGTTAACCATCTGATAGGGGTCAAAAGGATATTCCGTTATCTGAAGGGTACTCTAACACTTGGGTTGTGGTATCCGCATGACGATGACTTCGAGCTTACAGCGTATAGTGACTCGGATTACGGTGGCTGCAAGATGAACTACAAGTCTACATCAGCGGGATGTCAATTCTTTGGGAGAAGATTAGTGACCTGGCAGTGTAAGAAGCAGACCTCGGTTGCTTTGTCAACCTGTGAAGCCGAATATGTTGCTGCCGCAAGTTGCTGTTCACAAATCATATGGATACAACAGCAAATGCGGGACTACGGTTTAAATTTCTCTTCTACTCCTATTTTTGTTGATAACTCTGCTGCAATTGCAGTAACTAAAAATCCGGTACAACATCCTAAGACCAAACACATCGGCATAAAATATCACTTTATACGTGACTGCTTTGAAAAGAATTTAATCGATGTGGTAAAAATAAACACTGATTTTCAATGCGCTGACCTCTATACAAAGGCTTTTGACAAACCACGTTTTTTTATTTGTTAGAGGTCAACGGAGGTAAAAAGAAAAGTGTTGGACCAAAAGAACCAATAAGCCTGATCAGAAACCTCTAAGTCCCACAGATATTACAACTGCTGAAGAAGATCACAACAGCTGAAGACATCAGCTGATTACAAAGGTCTGAAGACAAAGTCTGAAAGTAAAGAACTGAAGACAAAGTCTGAAAGTGAAGTACTGAAGACAAAGACTGAAGACCAGAGTGATCAGTAGTTGTCACAACAGCTGAAGTTGTCAACTTCAGTAGTTGTGATTGTTTTTACTTTTCAGTAGTTTATTGTTTCAGTAGTTTTAAGTCAATAGTTTTATGTATTTGTACTTAGCATTCTCTGAGATGTGATCAGTTGTTGAGAACATTTCAGTAGTTTGCATTATTTCAGTAGTTTTGTAAAAATCTGTTAGATGTCACTATCAAGTGACATCAGCAGACGTCACATTCCTCTATATAAGGGATGTTGACCTAGCTGTATTCTAACCGAAGCATTACGCGTGAATGAAAACATTCCTTTAACAGAAATATTCTCTCTATAATTGTGATTGAGTATTTGCATATTCATTACTTACTTTCTTGCTTGAATTCGATCTTATTGTGTTATATTCCGCTACAAAATTCAAATCTAATTGATCCAATCCTATCAAATGGTATCAGAGCTTGGTTAATCATTGATCGATCTAACAATTGATCATTGAAACTACTCTTTTGATAGCGAAGGTTGATCGAATTAGCATTTTTGCAAGAATTGATTATAGAGATTGATTTTCTGTTGCTTCCGGTTAATTAATTGAGATTCTACTTGTGTTTTCAAATTGTGTTGTTGAGTTTTCAAACTAGACCGATTTTAATCTCATTGAATTCGATTGAATTAGTGAAAATGACTACTTCAATAAATGATCCTCACAATACTGGCTCCTCAACTAAGCCTCCAATGCTTGTTAGGAGTGAGTAAAACATATGGCAACGCCGAATGCTCCATCACCTGTCGGTTAACAGTTGAGGTTGTTGGAAGTCTATGGTTCATGGACCATACAAGCCTATGGTGAGTAATCCTGAAACCAATGAGATGGTTCCTAAAAGAAGGAACAATATTCTGATGAGGATTTAAAACTGTTTGAGATTGATGCTAAAGCCCATGGAATTCTGGCCATGGCACTGCCTAATGAAATCTATTCTGGGCTTATGCATCATGAAACTGCCTATGATCTCTGGGTTGCTCTGAAGGAACAATTTGGAGGAACTGATGAGGTCTTAGCAAACAACAGAGAAATCCTTGCCCAGCAATATGAGACATTTTCTCATAGGAAGGGTGAGACATTGACTCAACAGTTTGAGCGGTTTTCATGTTTGATCTCTGAGCTTAAAATGGTTCAACATGAATACACAAACAGCCAGATGAATAACAGATTCCTCAGATCCCTGCCTGAGAGATGGGACACTTACACCATTGTCCTATGCTCTAGTGCAAATCTGGATACTCTATCTCTCACCCAACTTCATGGGAAACTCTTAACATTTGAGAGAGAGATAGAACAGAAAAGGAAACTATCTTCATCTGGAAAGCTCACTGATGACTTTGTACCAAGTAACACTGCTCTGGTTGGTCATGAGTCTTAATATGCTTCATCTGAAAGTTCATATGATGAACATATTGATTTCTCTTCAAACAGTGGAAATCATGCTTTTGTTGGAGTTGAGGGAAACTCAGGTTTTAATGTTGATAATTTGTGTTTATGATGGATGATTTGAAAGGAATTGCTGATGATGATCTGGAAGAGATGGATATTCTGAGCCAAATGGCATTGATTAATATCAGATCTCAAAAGTTTTATAAATGAACAGGTAATAAATTCCCTGGTCTCTCTGGCAAAACCAAGGTTGGTTTTGACAAAAGTAAGTTGAGATGTCACAAGTGCCATAGACTTGGACATTTTGCTAGAGAGTGTAGATCATCTGGATCTAACTCATCTGCGCCCTTTGTGACTTTTCCAAGCAATAGCTCACAATCCAAAGGGCAACATTCTACCAGTTCTTATCATCATTCACAACATCAATCATCTCCTGCATACTTTGTCCCTCAAAGCCCCATGCCATATCCTTATCCATGTTTTTACATGCCTCAGTCTGGTCAAGTTTCTGTACCCATGGCTCAACAACCACGTGCTCTACCTGATCCTCAACCATCTCAAACAAATCAGCAATCTCAATCTCAATCTCATCAGAGCTTTTTCACCCCTGAGGTTGTTTGACTGGAGCAGCTTACCAGATGACGTCTCTGGTTATTCTGAACAATTTGCTGGTGCTTGTCAACATGGTGGTGAAAACCCTTTTAGAAATCTTGCTCTAATGGCCCTGGAGTCCACTGGTGAAAATCCTTCATCATCTCAGGTACCACATGTATCTTCTGAGGCTAAGGCCAAGTTATGTTCTGAATCATGCATAGCTGCTTTTGTTTCTACTAGGGAAGCAAATGTAGCTTTAATTAATCAAAACCTTGACCTAGAAAAAGAAATTTCCAAAGAAAAGCTGAGTTTGAGTCTGTTTTAAAAGAGAAGGATGAGGAGATTTATAAACTTAAGTGTCAAATTACTGATGAAAAAGCAAAGGTAGAGGTCATTCTAGAAAATCACAAGAATCTCAAAGAAACACTTGCAGCTACCCAAGTTGATTGTGAACGCTGGGTAACATCATGCAGGGGATTTGAAATGCTTCTCAGTAAGCAAACTGCTTCCAATGTGAAGTTTAGGATTGGGTATAATCATACCATACCTCCCACAGATTTTACTCCAAAGATAGAAGTACAATCTGAGGTTGAGTGTCATTCCCAAACCACATCATCAGGTGTTTCATCCTCAAATGATAATTCAAAATCTAAAGATGAAGATAGTATGAGTACCTCAGTTAATCTAATTACTGATGGTCCCACTGCTTCGAAACACTTGATCAATAAGAGGCTGAGAAATTCAGGTGTTGTTCCACAAGGTACTCAAAGTACTGAAGGGCAAAACACAACACCTGAAGAGCATTTCAAATCAGAGGAAAACAAGCATTCCTTGACAACTGCTGAAGAATCTATCAGGATTCTAAAAAGTACTGATAGAAAACCTCTGAAGAAGAAATCTTCAGTTGTTGAAAATCCTTCAGTACTTCTCAAAAGTACTGAAAGGAAGAAAGTACTGAAGAACAAAGCTTCAGTAGTTTCATCAACTTCAGCAGTTGATCAAGAAAAGATGAAAAGAAAGCCATGTGAAATATGTGGTTTGTTCAATCATCTTACTGATGAATGCTGGTATAACAAGGGTTTAAAATTCAATAAAGAGAAAATCATTAAGAAGGAAATGCATAAAATGAAAAATGAATTTCAAACCAAGTTTGTACCATAATCATCTCATTCTGCTAAACCTATACTTTCTCAAAAAGTCACAAAGAAGGAAGGGGTTTGTCAAACAACAGCTGAAAATATTCCTCAAGGAATATTAAAAACTCAGACTAAGTCTGTGTCTTTTCAAAAGAAGGATGTAGTGAATCACAAGAACAAATCATCTACAAGTACTGATGTGTCAACTAAGTTGAAAACTCTGTCAACCAATCAGACACAACTTGTGATGATGGTTCAACATCTATTGGGGAGAGTTAACCAATTAGATGTTTCTGTGATTAAACCACTGAAAAGGACACCTAAGCCAAAATCCAAGGAATCCTTTTCAGCACCATATACATCTTCAAAAGCTGTTAATCATTCACAATCTGTTAGTTTAACATCTGTTGATGAAAACAGACCCAAAACCAAAAAGGTTTGGGTCTCTAAGGCTAACTAATGTTTGTGATAAATGCAGGGTTCTTCAACATGCCAAAGAAGCATCTGGTATGTGGACAGTGGAGGATCCATGCATATGACAGGGAGCAGTTCTCTTCTTCATGACTATTCCCAAAGGAAGAAGGGATTTGTTTCATTTGGAAATGATGCCAAGGGTTACATCATTAGGAAGGGTTTTGTCTCAAATGGAGAGATAAGATTTGATGATGTTAACCATGTGGAGAACCTCAAATACAATCTTTTGAGTGTCAGTCAAATGTGTGATAAAGGGCATGTTACACTTTTCACAAGTCAAAACTGTAGGATTCTGTCTTCCAAAGTTTTGCACAAAATTGACAAGATATTGGATGAGTATACTCTCCTGAAGGCCAACGGGATTGGAAGAGTATATGCTTTAGATCTATCAAAGAAAATTGATCTAAAAGGCCATCCATGTTTTTCTCCAAAGCCTCTCCTCAAGTATCTGAACTATGGCATAGAAGGCTGGGTCATGTGAATCTCAAGAACATGAATCAGCTCATTCATCATGGTTTAGTGAGAGGTTTGCCATTGAAGGAGTTCAAGTGTGATGATAACTGTCCAGCTTGCTTAAAAGGAAAGCAACACAAAGCTTCCTTCCCTTTTATCGAAGAACCTAAGTCCACTGCCTGCTTGCAATTACTGCATATGGATCTCTTTGGTCCTGTGAGAGTAATGAGCATGGCAAAGAAAAAGTACTGTCTGGTAATTGTGGATGATTACTCCAGATATGTATGGACTTTCTTCTTGCATTCCAAGGATGAGGCTGCTCAAAGTATCATCTATTTTGTGTTACATGTGGAAAAGCAACATTCACTTCCAGTCAAATGTGTGAGAAGTGATAATGGGACAGAGTTTAGGAATCACACTCTTGATGAATTCTATTTGTCTAAGGGAATCAAAAGACAATATAGTATTCAAAGAACTCCAGAGCAAAATGGAGTGGTGGAGAGAAAGAACAGGACCCTTATTGAAGCCGCAAGGACATGTTGGCTGACTCTGGTTTGCCACTAACCTTTTGGGCTGAAGCTATCAACACAGCTTGCTATGTTCAGAATAGAGTATTTAGTGAATCAGAGGTTGATGAAGACTCCTTATGAGCTCTTACATCATTTGGCCCCTTTGATTTCATTCTTTAGAGCATTTGGGTGTCCATGTTATATTCTTAACACAAAGAATATACTTCAGAAGTTTGAATCCAAGGTGGATGCGGTTATTTTGTTGGCTATTCATCTACTTGCAAGGCATACAGAGTTTCAATTGCAGAACAAGATTGTTGAAGAAACTTGGCATGTCAATTAATGAATCTCAAAAAGACAAGATTCCTCAAAACCCTGTTGAGAGGTTTTGACTTGGACATACTGTAATATGTTCCATATCAGCCTCTACCTGTTGTTGTTTCTGAAGTTCCATCCCCTCCATCTGATGATACAAATGCAAGTTGTAGTGATCATCTGCTGTTTCTACTACACTTCATTGTTCCTGTAGCCTCAGCAGCTCCATCCACAACAAATGCTGATGAAATCTCTGAATATTCTACTTCATTTGAACTGGCATCTCAGTCTAGGTTTTCAAGAGTCTGAATCAAACATCTGTTGCTGCTGAATCTCCTACAAACACTTGCACAGATATTATTGCATATCAAAAATGAAGAATCATCCCATGTCCCAGATCATTGGTGACATTAATGCTGGTGTTTTTCAACAAGAAGTCAATTGTCCAATTTCTGTCTCTATGCTCTCTTCATAAGTCAGCAAGAGCCAAAGAATTATCATGTGGCCTTAAGGGAAAATGGATGGGTTGAAGCCATGCAGCTTGAGCTTCTTCAATTTCAAAAACAGGCACGTATGGGAACTGGTTCCTCTACCCCAAGGTAAGTGGCAATAGGCACGAAAGGGGGGTGTTTAGGAATAAAACTGATGAAAAAGGCCCAATTGTCAAGAAACAAGGCCAGACTGGTTGTACAGGGGTTTTCATAAGAAGAAGGTATTGATTATGATGTGAAACCTTTGCCCCGTAGTAGCAGACTGGAGGCAATTAGATTGTTTTTTAGCTTATGCTTTTCATAACCTTAAAGTTCTTCAAATGGATGTCAAAAGTGCATTTTTATATAGTAAAATAAAAGAGGAAGTTTATGTGTGTCAACCACCAGGTTTTGAAGATCATTAACACCCTGATTGGTTTGTATAAGCTTGATAAGGCTCTTTATGGGTTGATTGAAACAAGCACCCAGAGCCTAGTATGAAACATTATCTAACTTTCTCTTCAAAATAATTTCACTAGAGGCTCCATAGATAAAACTTGTTCATAAAGAAAGCAGGCATGCATAAGCTCCTTGTTCAAATTTATGTTGATGACATTTTTTGCATCATCTGATCCACAGTTGTGTGAGCATTTACAAAATGATGCAACAAAAGTTCGAAATGAGTGCAATGGGAGAATTACAGTTCTTCTGGGTTTGCAATCAAAACAACTGACTGATGGAACTTTCATCATCAGTCAAAATACACAAAAGATTGTTGTAACAAGTTGATTTACAAAACTGTAAACACTGTTCTACTCCCATGTGCAGCAACACACAACTGGATGCTGATCAAAAAGGTTTTTAAAGCAGTTGATGAAACTCTTTACAGAGTATGATTGGTTCCTTGATGTACCTAACAGCTTCTAGACCAGATATTATGTTTGCAACTTGTGTCTGTGCTAGATTCAGGCTGTCCTAAGGATTCCCATATGATTGCAGTCAAGAGAATCTTTAGATATTTGCAAGGAACTCAATCTCTAGGACTATGGTATTCCACTAGGCACTCTTGTAAATTGGTTGCTTTCTCTGATAGTGACTATGCAGGGTGTAAGTTAACCAGAAAATCAACTTCTGGTGGATGCCAATTTCTAGGCAACTGTTTGGTCTCTTGGCAGAGTAAGAAACAAACTTCAGTGGCTACATCCACAGCTGAAGCAGAGTATATTGCAGCTGCAAGCTGTACATCTCAGGTACTCTGGCTTCAAAATCAGTTATTGGATTATGACATTACAGAGACTAAGACTCCATTATTAATGGATAGTGCTTCAGCTCAATGTATTGTTAAGAATCCTGTCCAGCATTCTAGGACCAAACATATTGAGATCAGACATCATTTCATCAAGGATTGCTATGAAAAAGGTCTGATTGATCCAAAGTTTGTGCGTAGTGCTGATGAGCTTGCAGATATATTTACTAAGCCATTGGATAGTGCAACTTTTCATAATCTTGTACTCAGGCTTGGTATGCTGCAACTAGAATAATTTGACAACTACTGATGCTCTTAGTCAATAAATACTGATGAGCATTAGTATACTTTTGTCAAAAATAAGTGCTGAGAAGTCATTTTATCTTCAGTAGTTTTACAACTACTGAAGACTAAATTACTTAAAAGTAATGAAGTACTTCATTTGTTAGAAAGTACTGATGTAGTTCAAACTACTGATGTCTTCTATAATAAATAAGTACTGATGACCAATGAAACATCTGAAAATCAGATGATCTGGTGAGTAAGTGTTAAGATCATTAAAACAGCTGAACTTTGTGAATTGACGACAACTACTGTTTCATTTCAAAAGAACTGAAGCCAAAACCAAGTCTTCTGTAGTTTACAACTACTGATGACCAACACCAAGTCTTCAGTTGTTTACAACATCTGAAAGTTAAAACCATGTCTTCAGTTGTTTTCTAACACCTGATGACTAACCAAACACTTTCAGTTGTTTTCTCTCAGCCGTTTCATAACCTATATATACCTAACCCTAACTTCAAACTTTTCATAACCCACTTTCCAAACGTTCATCTTCCATTAATGGCGACCATGCAAATCAAACCTCGACACAACTGTGTTGCTCACCTTACCAAATCACCCTTCTGGAACAAGTTTGATGCCGCTATTGACTTGATGGTTGATTCCCAATACCGCACAGCCTTTCTCTTAAATCCTACCATCTACCCCGATACCTTGTGCCAATTCTGGACAAAAGTTACTATTCATACTGTTGAGAATGATGACACCATCACTCTCCAGTCGTTTGTCAACCAGAAACGGGTGGTCATCACTCCTGAGATCATTCGTCAAACCCTAGACCTGAATGATGCCACCTATCCCACCAAATACCCCAAAGGCACCATTGATCTATCTTTTGCTAATCATGGTTATGAAGGTGACCTAAGTGCTACTACCATCCTGAAGAAGCACTTCCATGATGCCGAGCGACTCATATTTCACATGATCAATGTCTGTCTTGCTCCCAAAACATCCTCTTGGGATCAAATGTCCTCCAGATGGCAACAGGTATATACTCTATCCTTGAACATCAAAATCTAAATTTTTCTGATATTATCTTTTTGGAATTGAAAGATTTGGTAATGAAACCTGTGGCAAATAGATGGATATTATATCCAAGGTTTCTTCTGGCTATATTTTAAATCAACAAAAATCTGATGGCCTTGTTGGCCTTGGAGTCCCTGCTCCGGTGGTTTTGCCAGAGGTATACTCCAGGCACACAACTCAAACCCACAACTCAAAGAGGCTGCCAAACTGCTCAAACCCAAGCAGAGGGAACCCACAACCTCCACCTCCAAATCTAAAGTCCCCTCCAACAAAACCAAAGAAAACCCAAAAAGGCTACTCAGGGAGTTGAGCCCCTGATGATGCCCCTGCAGCACAAACGCAGGATGAACTACAATCCTTAATCCCCTTGTAGTTTCAATGACTCCACCAGCTGAAACGCTCAGGTATCCTCTCAACAGGATCCTGATGCAACCAACATTGGGGAAACCACATTACTGGAATCTATCTCACTTGAGAAGATTGCCATTGAAGAGCACCACTCTCCCCAGGTGCAATCCTTTTCACCTCCATCTCCCACTGATACCACCCCTACAAGCCCAACTGCAGTTATTGCACAAGTGCTGACTCAGCTACATTCCTCTACTCCTCCCCAGAAACCTGTTACCACTGGGAAAACCTCAACAGCTAAGGAGAGGACCAAATGTAGTTGACAACCAACACAAAGGGATTATAAAGTTCAATCCTAGTGTAGATGTGGAGACTAGAACATCTGGTGAGGCTACCTCTTCCCCTGTTTCAACACATGAACAGGATGAAGCAGGTATCATCTCTAAGACCTTCAAGAGGCAACTACCAATGAAAGACTTGCTCCTGAGGCAGGAAGAAGTCCCCAGTTCCAAGACAAAGGGGCACATGTGATTACTGATTTACACTCAGCACATGTTCATCCTGATTCACTCAGGAGGTCAGCTGATGATTCAGCTTATACCGATGATGACCTGGGCTTTTTCTTTGAAGTTTAGCCCAAAACACCACTGATTCTTTTGAGGTTTGAGATTAAAAGAACTGCTTACCAACATGTCTCAGGAATCAAGTCCATCTGCCCCAATTAACCCACAGATGGCAGCTTCTGTTGAAGCTTTACCAAACACTGAGCCACTCAAATCAAATAAGCCACCAGCCTCTGTTTCAGGCACCATTTCTCAAGAGAGAACCCTCTGAGCAAATGGCTGCTGCTTTCAAATTCTCCTTACCTCTCATCACCCCATCATCACATCTATTGTCCATCAAACCATTGATGAGAGGATTTCCTCAGATCTAAAAGCCCTTGTGGATGATGCTTTGTCACACAAACTTTATTCATTCAAACCCCTGAACCCAATGCAACCAAAAAGGGGAGTCTAAGTCAGTAAAGGATGATAAAAGGAAAAGAGTTGAAGAGGAAGAAGCTAAGGAGGATAATAAAGGCAAAGAGCTCATTACTACAAAAGAAAGAAGAGTTTTGGTGAACAAACTGAGGATGAGAAGAGATTGGATGAGATGATCAAGGAAGCTGATGAAAAACATAGCAGATCCATGGACAGGATATCATTGATCAGCTCTTCAGGCAAGGATTTGATACTGCCAAACTTGATTCAGAGATCAGAAGACTTGAGATTCAGGAGATTGAGAATCGATGGGCAAGCTGCAATGAAGAAGAAAGGGAGAGATTAGAGGCTATGATCAGATTCCTATCCAAACATCTGGGAAGACCTATCATTGAGATCAAGTCATGGTCCAGAGATAGCATTTTGGAGATAACCACCAAAATATGCTCATCTGAAAGCTTCAACAAAGGCTTAATCATTGAAGCTCTGGAAAGCTGGTGCTGGGAAGAGATCTGATATGGCCAAGTTATCCAAAGCCACCCTAACAAAACAAAATGATAGAGCAGCCTTAAAATTCCTTTAAAAAAAAAAACCTCAAAGCCACCTCAAAACCAAAAAACACCAATCTCAAAACCTTCAAAACAACAACTTCTCAACCTCCAAAAAAAACCAACCTCACAACCCTCTAAACCAACCCCTTTACCTAAGAAACCCATTCAAGATTCCACCAGTGATGCACCTAAAAGAAAAAGAAGGCTTGCTGAGGATGGAAGAATGAAGAGAAGAGGATGAAGAGGATAGTCTGCCAATATATGCTATCTTGAAAGAAAAGAAACTTAAGCCTAGGAGTCAATCTCAAAACAATAACTCCTTAACTCAAAGGCAAATGGTTAAGGTCAAAATTAGAAGAAGAAGAAGAACAGCATAAACAGCATGATGAGCAATTTTCTTAAATGGTTGACAAGGACTTCCCTCAGTCCTCATCCATTCAAGCAATGAAGAAACAAGCTCAGAGGCTGTACACTCTTAGACATACCTTCCAACATCAAAAAGAAAGAGTGAGGATTTGGCCAGATCCCAGGGTAAGTTCCAGAATTCACAAGAAAAAAACTTACCAAGTAGATCATGGCCAAGTAAGAAAGACTTGAATGCTGCAATTATGTTGGCCATGGTAGTCTCACCCTGGGAAATTATTGAAGAATTCAAGGAGCACCACACCTCAAAATCAACCCCTATGTCTATTCTTGAGAACAAAATGATCAAGAAGGGGTTGTTATACAAAAAGACTTGAAGATCTTCAAAAGAGTGAACTCCAGTTGCTGCTTGAAGGCTCTCATCCAGATGAATTTGCATACAGAGAGATCACACTGTTGAGTTGAAGAATGGGAAGACAGTAAGTATCTGTCTGAATAATATGGGCCGAATTCTTCTTTGAGGGAGAAGAAGAAAAACACTAAACGGAGGAACAAGTTGTTCTCCTTGAGGCCTATGCAAGAGAGTCTTAAGACTCTCAATGGGAAATAGGTTTCATGGTTGGACAAGACTCTGGTCCAGTTTCCCCAAGACAGATTCCCTTCCATACTTAGCCAATCAAAAGATTAGAAACCTTTTACCGGCCTATGGCCTATGCTTATCTGTCTACCTATGAAGCTGATCAAGAGAGTATTTCTGCCAAAGAATAAGTGATCATCAATAAAGTTAGAGGTTTTGGCTGCATTGGTTCAGGGGAGTTTGTTGGACCAAAAGAACCAATGAGCCTGATCAGAAAACCTCTAAGTCCCACAGATATTACAACTGCTGAAGAAGATCACAACAGCTGAAGACATCAGCTGATTACAAAGGTCTGAAGACAAAGTCTGAAAGTAAAGAACTGAAGACAAAGTCTGAAAGTGAAGTACTGAAGACAGAGACTGAAGACCAGAGTGATCAGTAGTTGTCACAACAGCTGAAGTTGTCAACTTCAGTAGTTGTGATTGTTTTTACTTTTCAGTACTTGTAATTTACTTTTCAGTAGTTTATTGTTTCAGTAGTTTTAAGTCAATAGTTTTATGTCTTTGTACTTAGCATTCTCTGAGATGTGATCAGTTGTTGAGAACATTTCAGTAGTTTGCATTATTTCAGTAGTTTGTAAAAATCTGTTAGATGTCACTATCAAGTGACATCAGCAGACGTCACATTCCTCTATATAAGGGATGTTGACCTAGCTGTATTCTAACCGAAGCATTACGCGTGAATGAAAACATTCCTTTAACAGAAATATTGTGAATCCAGGATGATCAAACTTGAATCAAATCATGAAGAATTAGATCAAAATAATGTTAATCACAATAAAACCCCTTTGATCTCTATTGATTGCTAATAATATTGTTTACAAATAAATCCCTTAATCAATTGGTCATGCAACCATTTTCCAAAACTTAATGACAATTAACCTATTTATAGTCTAGCCTAATATTCACTAATTGTACTTAAGCCCCTAGACTTAGGCTAATTAACACAAATTACATATAAAGCATAAAAATGACTAAAAACGACAAAATATATTTTGTTCACACAAAATATATTTATTACAATAAAACTCCTAGTCATTTAAATCTTCAACATCTCGTCTCGGTTCCTCGTCTCGAACGTGTCGGGTTTGACTTTTGTTGACTTTGACCCGTGACGTTGACTTTTGTTGACTTTCACTATGTTGATAATATAGACTATCTTTTCCAGCTCCAACAATACTCCCCCTTAGTCTATCATTATCAACGTCTTCATACGAATTCAGCCCCGAGAAGTAAACAGTAGAAAGATCTTCAAATTAAAGCTTTTTGAATTTGATGAGAAAGTTATTCATCTCATAAGCTCCCCCTATTTATATGCTCCCCTTTTTCGAGTGCATCCTTGTGAGGAATATGGAACAGCTTTCCCAATCTCTAATCTTGAGTGCTTCAGAAGATGTAGGAGGAGGATTCCTAGCTCGGTATCTTCTGCAAACTTAAGGAACAGATTCTCTGATCAGGTACACTGCTCAACTGATGATCGGCCATCACTTAAAGCAAAAATCTGAAACACATTCACAAACACAATCTCGACGTTTCTAATTAGATCATTTCATTTTAACAAAATAAACCGTTGTTTATTTGTGTTTGAAAACAAGCGAACCCGTGTTCGGTTGTACGCAATTTCTGTGAAATGCATGAAAATGATAAAATTGTAACAACATAATATGGAAGACCTAAAAAAATTTGAAAAGAAATTTTATTATATTTTTCTATTTTTTATTATATACATGTATTATAATATTTATATCTATTATATAATTTTTTTGTGTTTGTTTTTTTTGTTTTTTTTTAAAACGAGAACTGAATCGATAATGAGATCATATCCTCAAGATATACTTTAGCACAAAGATGAATTTAATCATCGACAAGCAATGAGATCACACTGATAACTAAATCTAATCACAGTCTTTAAATGATTTTGAAATTCTCAAACAGATCAATAACGATTGCTGATATGTTTGTCCACTTAAACTCATGCCCTATCTTTTTCAACAAGGAGTAGATGATTCGTTAAGGTTCGATTAAATACTTTAGAATGCTAGGACCCCACAATCATTTGGCAAAAACCCTCACCCAACCTCAGGATGTGCAAGTGATGATTATCAACAGAATATAGCATTCTGTGAATTAGATGATTTGACACTACTTAGACCAAAATGGTGAGAGCTCCAGGTCTATACTCACGTATAAAAGGAGATGACCATTTAATCATGTGCCGATGAGAGCTCCAGGTCAGTACTATCGTACAGCAGAGGAGATCATCACTCCAGGTTAGTACTTCCGTACAGCAGAGGAGATTAGCACAACACAAAACATAAATACACCAATCACGGCTCAAAGATATGGCTTATACGATTTGTATCATGGTGGGAGAAAGATCAATTCTCAATCCAATTTTTGTCAGGACTCAGTTTTTGTGCAGGCCAAAATGATTGCGTAAATCCAGACATTCTTAAGCATATATTTTAATTTAAATCATCATACTGCTGTCTACTTTATTCTTCAGGCTGAGTCTACCAAGCATATCATTAAAGAATCTGATTGTTTTTCTTTTATTTACAATTAAAAATAAGATGTAAATCAGATAATAGCATCAGTTACTATCATTTCTCATTTTAAAAACGCAAGTCATGCAAAAACAAGCATTGCAAGAAGATATACAATCATTTCTCAATCATCTCAAATCAAGTTCCCAGTTCTCTTTTCATTTTTATTTACTTATACTCTCCCCCTAAATTTTTATTTTTGCAAATTTTTTTTATTTGTATTTATTTTTTATTTTTTTTTTTTATTTATTTTTTTTTAATTTTTTTATAAAACTGTACAAAAATAAAAATTTTCAAAGAACTGTACAAAAATAAAAATTTATCAAAGAAGATCTTCCAAACTATACTGATTATCAAGATAAGAAATGAATCGTCAAGAAATATGCAGTGATTGTGAAGTGAGAACTGTGACTATGCAGATAAGAATCTAGATTGTGATAAAATACCATGACCTTAACCTGTTTGTTCCGCCTCAAATTTGAATCAAGAACAATCTCTGTGAGTAAACCGATTACTAACAGTCCTCCTGAATTGTTCCTGCACTCATTAACAAATTAGTTAGAAAGGGAAACCTAGGCCATCGTAGTCCTGGAAGTTCCTTTTTCATCAAGATAAGTAACAAGCTTCTTCTGCACACAACCATTTAAACAATAGGAGATTGTTGTATACTTCTTTTTAATTTGCCAAATTTTTTTTGGTTCAATTAACTTGGATTTGAATGAATTAAATTTGGAAATCATTTTCTGTTTAAGACCGGAAGGAAAAGAATTTGGTTTTAAACCTTTGGTCATTTTCATCTTTGAATCATGTGAAACCGGTTTCACATGAAAAGGTTTGGATGGAGGGTTTTTCATCCAACCATTCAAAGATGTGTGTTTTTTTACCTCTTGATCCAGAGAAGCAACCCGTGTTGCCTTTACCTTCTGGAACATTCTTTTTATACTTACATTCGGAGAAGCAATTTGTTTTGCCTTTACCATTCGTAGCAAGTCTTTGAGGACATTTCTTTACCACATGCCCTTCTTTTCCACACTCAAAACAAGCCTTGAAAGGCTTTTGATGCTTTGAAGTCTTGTGTGAAGCATTTGGAATTGGAGATTGCTTTGAGCTTGTAGCAGATTCTTGCTTGTTTTGGTGTTTGCTGTGTTGAACATTGAATGAGATCTTCACTGATTCACTAGGTGGTTTTGCTGTTGGAGTAGAGATCCGTATTGGTCTTGATTCAGCTTTTGGAAGCTTTTGAGACTTGACAATGTCAGGAGATATCTTGATCTGTGAGGAACTAACACGCTCCTCTATGTTTGATTCATCATCTGAGCTTATCCAGTCTCATATACACAGATCTGCTTCCAAAGGATCTTGATTGACACCTCCTATAGTGTCGGCTTCGGTTATAGGATTTTGATTGCCCGACGATTCAACAACTGTTACTTCTTTGACAAACCTGACAGGACAAACGAAGGAATGTTACCTGTTTTGAATTTGTTGAAGAAGGTTGGAGAAGCAACTGATATTGATTTTGGAGCATCAGAGGTAGAATCGTCATAAATCTTCTTATCAGACCTTTGCCTGAGAAATCCCAAACCTACAGGAGAATCCTGCACATCTCTAACCTCTTTAAGATTAATGTTGCTTAAACGTGCTTTAAACTATTAGTTTCTGCAGCTTCAATCAAATCATTAGATGGATGAGGTTGAGGCATAGGAGAGTAACAATAGGTGCTAGGAGGAGGATAGACGTATGGATTTTCACCACAACCCACTCCCGTTTTAATCCTAGCTCCCCTGTGTTTACACAGTAGCTCATCCTGTTTCATTCCAGATATGGTCCATCTATCAAGCTTTGTTTTAAGCTTGCTTGTTTCAAATTCAGCCAAAGTGACTCTTTCATTTAAAAGATTAATTTCAACATTTCTTTCAAGAAGAGTTCGTTTTAAATGATCATTTCTTTTAAAGCTTCATTTAATTTGATGAAATACTTGGCTTCATTCTTTTTAAGTTCTGCATTTATGGTGGTTAACTCCTTTTGGTTATCTAAAAGTAACCTATTAGCTTTATACACACCAAATAAATGAATTTTACAAGCAGAAGAACACATATCCTGAACTATCTCGTATGGAAGATCCAGGATGACTCTTTCAGCAGTAAGAGCCTTCTCACAGTTGCAAACTCTGGTATTTCGCTTCCATTCCTCTTCCTTCTCAGCATCACAAAACTTCAGCATTCAACTCAGCTCTACCTTTACCTATTGATGTCTGCTTAAGTTCCTCTTGTACCTCTTTGGTTTCAGGTTTCGGTAAACCGTCGGAATTGGTGCCAGAATCTAATCTCTCTTCTGGTTTCTCTTTGGAGTTTGAAGTGATCTTTGGAGTTAGATATGTCGCTTCATAGTACTCACGACGTTTGATATCCAACTCAATCTCTTTCAGTTTGTTGATCACCTCCATCAGTTTGTAATCCCGAAAGCCTCTATCTCGTTGAATCGACTTGCCGTGTGAGCTCCATTCTGATGGGAGGGAATCAAGCAATCTTAGAACTTGTTCATGATTTCCCAGTTGGGCATCAAACTTCTTCAGATTACTTGCCACCAACAGAAAACGATCAACAAAATCAGACATCGTTTCATCCGTTAAAGCTGCAAAATTATCAAACCGACATTGTGTAATTGTGAGATCATCAGATTCGAACTATTTAATCAGTTCTGCAAAAGCCACTTTTATTTTATTTTGTTTAAACAATTAAACGCCCCAAAAATATTTTTCCCAAAAAAAAATTTAGAATAATTCTCCCCCGGGAAAAATATTTCTTTTTTTTAAATGTCACGCTAGAAAAATTTAGCAACTAGGGGGAAAAAGTCATCTTTAACATTCGAATTTCGCTGAAGAAATGATAGTTTCGCCGAAATTATAGTTTCGCAGAGCTAGTTTCGCTGTGAAATTTCGGCAGCAGTTTCGCTAGCCGAATGTCACAAATGGCTTAGTTTCGCTGATAAGTTCGCACGAAACAAGCTTGAACTTTCGTTCAATGATACTTTCGGCAGCAATGTCGCTTGTAAATCACCCAAAAGCACTGTTGAACTTTCGTTCAAGATCACTACTTTCGCTGAGGTGCTAAAATTAACTACAAAGTGTAAAACACTTGTAGTTTCGCTGAAAGAACATGCAGTTTCGCTGGAAGAACTCGTAGTTTCGCTGGACGAAACTGAAAAGCTTTTTCAACACGAAATCAATCTGAAATCGCCCAAATCTCAATGGATTTGAAATCTGATGATTAACAGAGCTTTCCCAACCAATTACAAGCAAACTTCAATCAATTTCCATATCAATAACACTCAAATATGATCCAAAATTGATGAAAACTTGATATTGAACAAAAACAACCAAAACCTCAACTTCTCTCTCTAAAAATCTTCAAATCTTCAGTGAATTTGATCCAAAATGGCTCTGATACCAAATTGTAAATCCAGGATGATCAACTTGAATCAATCATGAAGAATTAGATCAAAATAATGATAACCACAATAAAACCCCTTTGATCTCTATTGATTGCTAATAATATTGTTTACAAATAAATCCCTCAATCAATTGGTCATGCAACCATTTTCCCAAACTTAATGACAATTAACCTATTTATAGTCTAGCCTAATATTCACTAATTGCACTTAACCCCCTAGACTTAGGCTAATTAACACAAAATTACATATAAAGCATAAAAATGACTAAAAACAAGACAAAATATATTTTGTTCACACAAAATATATTTATTACAATAAAACTCCTAGTCATTTAAATCTTCAACATCTCGTCTCGGTTCCTCGTCTCGAACGTGTCGGGTTTGACTTTTGTTGACTTTGACCCGTGACGTTGACTTTTGTTGACTTTCACTGTGTTGATAATATAGACTATCTTTTCCAGCTCCAACAAATATTCTATCTATAATTGTGATTGAGTATTTGCATATTCATTACTTACTTTCTTGCTTGAATTCGATCTTATTGTGTTATATTCCGCTGCAAAATTCAAATCTAATTGATCCGATCCTATCAAAAAGTGATGTAATTCCCGATGATAACCATGAGTAGTCCGATAAGTAGAGTAAATTGTTCTTTTATGTATATCCTTTTAGTTTTTATTTTAGGTAGTCAATTTAAATTAAATTCATGTTATTTTGTTGTCTATTAAAATCCTAAAAAGCGTAAATTGGTTACGGTTCTAGAATTTTAGGGGGAGAATAGGTCAATTAGTAACATTATTAAAAAAAACGAAGAAGAAGGAGAGGCTAGCTGATAGAAAGTAGATCGTATCTGTGATACCGATTCAATGACTTTGGAAAATGATAGTACACAGGAACAAATCTAGTGGGACTTTAAAATTTAAATTGGATAAGATGCCAAATTCAAAGTTTAAGTCTGTGTAGTCTGGGCAATATAAAAGGAAAAATGATATTAAACTGGTTACTACTAAGGTAACACAAAGAAAGTAGACCTAGAGGTTACTAGATCACAGATGATATGTCGGTAGATTCAACACAATAGATGATTAGACCTGGTTGGTGATCTCAAGATCAAACTAAGTTGTTCGACTGACTGTGGGTTCCCATCTTATCACCGGTTAACACAATCAACAAAATTCCAATAAGGGGTGACGAGCAAATAAACGTCACAAATGTGTGCGGATGACCATAAATAGAGCAAAGCACGAAAAAAATGAAAACAAACGCTATCAAGGTAATAACGTATGTTGTTGGTGCGTTATGTGCAAAAGAAAAATAAAGATGCTATAACAAGAAGATATGTTGTGTGCCTCTCTGCTGTGCGATGGCACTGACCTGAGGATAAGCATAACCTAGATATTCTAGAATTCATTGTTGTTTGCCGCCTCTCTGCTGTGTGATGGCACTGACCTGAGGCTTGGCTTCTCTTTGAAAGCTCTAAAAATAGTTTCTTCTTATCAAAATACCCGTAGACCGCTCAAAAATCTCCTGAGGAATGTTGATTACCACATAAGCATGGGATCCGCAAATGTTAGTTGAAATAATTAAACCTTAAACTATCACCAATGTGGGTCAAAAGTATGTGTATGGATTTAAGAGGACAAGTATATTGACAATCATCGTGGCTACAATTCTTGAAAGTCCAAATCAATGTGGGGATCTGGTAGTACTAGTATGATTTCCTAAATTTGCTAACGACTCTGGATGAAAAACAAGAATAGAGCATCAAAAGGTTTTTGATAACATGTCTCAAATGATTTGACTTGCCTGTATGATTCCAATTTGAATTGGTCCAGTTATGGTCAAAATAAATTGAAGCTGACTATTCCGGAACTGAATCCATTAGATTTCTATCTTAGGATTTACACTTCACGCAAAAAGTCAAAAACAAGTTTAGCTTTGTATTTCAGTTTAAGTCTTTTATTTTATTTAAATTTAGTCAATTCAGTTTGTTTAATATCGGACTACATCATGGAATTCAGTAAGGGAGTAAATCACCTAAAAGGGTCACGTCTGAGGTGACCACACGTGTTTTCAAAGGTAAATGGGTCACATCTGAGGTGACAAAGTGTTTAAAAGGATCACGTCTGAGGTGGCCAAAAGTTTTTTCAAGTTAAAATGATCATGTCTGAGATGATCAAATGTTCATACGGTTAAATCAACAGTTTAAAAGGGTTTAAGTGAAAAATGGCCACAGAGTCAAGATCATGAATATGTTCCAATCGCACGACTGGAACATGAGTATGGACCAACCGTGCGAATGGACCATACTCATGCACTAATCAGCCGAATGGACATGAGTATGAACCATTCAACCGAATGGATTATCAGAATGAGCCATTCGACCAAATGAGAGTGTGCGAATGAGTCAGTCGCCCGACTGAACTCCAGTCGGCCGACTGAAGGTGTCGACTGAGCCAATCGCACGACTGAGGTCCATACGCCCGAATGAAATGAGCGAATGGGTCCAGTCGGCCGATTGAACTTAGATCCAGTATAAATAGGGCACAGTCGATCGCATTCGACTCATCACCCCCTAATCGCCCTCATATCGCATAGCCTACCGTTACTCTACCAAAATTTCATCAGACCAAGATTTTATACTTCTATTGATATTCTGACATTTGTGTGCGATTATACAGGTACAATGAGTTGAAATCTCACTGAAATCTGGAGGAATGGTGCCCTAATCTTTGAAATACGACCCTCACAAGAACCGAACCTTTTAATGGACTAATAACCTACTTAAACCAAGTAAAATCTTAAAACTAAAGTTATTAAGTTATTAGTTAAGTGATTGCGAGTCTAAAGAGCCATTACACAATGTTTAATTTCACGAATTGGTCAAGATTCAAATCTCAGTTGACCGAACAGTGGGTCATGCGACTGGTCGTCAGGATGAACTCCAATCGCACAATTGAGCTGGTCGAATGGCTCAATCAGCCGAATGGATCATACGAATGAGCTCTGTCGGCCGACTGAACCAATCGCAGGCTCAGTCAACTGATTGAACTCAGTCGCCTGTTCATTCACCCGACTGAATCCAGTCGAATGACAAGACAACCGACTGAACACAGTTGCATGGTTCAATCGCATGAATGAACCAGAATGAATTCAATCAAGTTAATTAGAACTGATTTGTGTCGTGTGATTATCTAATGTTTATGTGTCTTGTGTTACAGATAGATGGCTGATAGATGGTCTATCAACCCCAAGCACAACATCTGTGCTCACTTAGACTCCATAACTCGGAATGGGTCGGAGTTTGCAGGGATCATCGCTTTCCTTAAGCGATCCAGGATCCACCGGGCTATTTCTACACCATGCACCCCTTACAGGTCTCTACAACAGGCGTTCTGGGAGAATGCATCGGTTGACCGATCACGTGAGCCGTACCGCATTAGGAGCTCTATCTTTGGACTGGATATTGAGATCACCGCTGAAGACATTCAGCGTGTACTTGGGTTGGGAGATGATACAGACCACCCCACCAGACTTCACCCACTGACAGTGAGAGGGTGCTTCATGAGGATGAAGTACGCTGAGAATATCAACACAGGGGTGCTTCATGAGGATGTGTCCACAGTACAAGTACTTGGCACACGTCATCCTCAAGTGCATAGCTTCACGAAGGGATGGGTTCGACGACCTTTCAGACCAGATACAAAATGCCTACGTGGCACTGGTGCTGAACCACCCTTTCAGCTTCTCTAGCATGATCTTCTCTTATCTCATAAAGAACTTGGAGGCGAAGGGCAAAGAGGGTTTCTGCATGTACCCTAGGTTTCTACAGATGATATTTGACGAGAAGCTGCCCTCGCTGCCAAAAGTAAGCCACGACGCTGTGGCATTAGAGATTATGGACGTTACGACGCTGGGTCGTATGAGGGTTTACCTGGGAAAGCAGGTCGAGCCCCCGGTAAACAGACTTATAGGCCATCTGGCCAAGGTGGACTACGTGGCGCCGGGGAGGCGTAAATGGCGTCACGTAGACAATGATTCGGATGTTGAGTAGCTAGAGTTCCCAGACGATGATTCAGACGACGATGATAGCGGTGATGGTGGAGATGCAGGGCCCACTCCTCTGAGGGCCCCCACTGCTGATATAGCATCTCCAGCACCCACCCACGAGGAGACAGAGGCTGCAGGGTTCCATCAGGATTTCCAACCTGATGAGGAGGAGGAGTCTGACGAGGAGCCCCTAACCCGCACTGTGGGGAGCCGGGTGGTTGCCACCGACCGAGGTATTAGGGAGGTTGGTGGACGCCCTGGCGAATCAGGGGAGGCTGACACTGATCCTACTTATGCTCTTGATCAGTCCAGTAGGGTTCCAGGGGGAGCATCCACCTCGAGGGGATCGAGGAAGAAAAGGATGGCTTAGCCCCACGGGTTGAAGAAGAAGAAGAAGAAGAGGAGGATGACCTTCATCACCACCACCACTACTACCACCACCTCCATTACTCCACCTACTACCACCACTCCACCTACCACCACTACATCCATCCCATCTACCATCATATCTACCACCATATCTACCATACCCACTCCACCACCACCTTCATCTATACCACCCCCAATCTTCCCTCATCCACCACCACCTTCATCTATACCACCCCCAATCTTCACCACTGTCACCACCACCACCACTAGCCACCATGTCGGACCGTCATCATACCCCTCCTATACATCTGGATCACCTCTACCTCCCAGTGGGGTAGAGGAACAGCTCTCGGCACTTAACCATATGGTGCTGAGGCTGTTGGCTGCTGATGACGAGAAGATTGCTCAGATTCGACAGCTAGTAAACCTTACTGTTGCCCAATCTATGCAGATATCTCAGTAGGCACAACAGATAGAGCAGCAGGCCCAGCTGATGGATGCACAGCGCGTAGAGATGTCCCAACTCCGGGAGGAGCATGCCCAATCAGCTAAAAGGATAGAGGAGTTGGAGACCACCAACAAGACCATCATGCTGATGCTCAAGGGATCAAAGGACGAGCCCTTAAAGATCAAGGAAGGAGATGGAGATGATAGTGATGATGATAGTGATGATGATGATGATGATGGTGATGACATTGAGGATGATACTGATGTTGGTGATGATGTTGGTGATGATGATGTTGATGATGATGAAGACGACACATCTGCTGCGGGTGCCACACCTGCAAGTGAAAGGAGGACGAAGAAAGCACAAGATCAAGGTGCCGCCACATCCGCCCCGTCAGCAGAAGAGCATATGATCAAGGACAAGAGTAATGTAAGGATTCCTTAAGTCTGATGCAACCCAAAACATCCAAAGTGTCTCAGCAACATGCACTAAGTACTGAAGTGAAGAATGCTTCGGAAGTTTTACACAATGCATTAGAAAATACTCTAAGTGTAAAATCTTCCGAAGCCAAGACCAATATCTTCTGAAGCCAAACATGAAGTCTTCCGAAGCTTCAGAGACAAAGTCTTCCGAAGCTTCAACCTATGAAGACAGATTTCTTCCGAAGACTTTTAGTACACATGCTTTATCTGATGTACTGTTCCATAAAGCACCTTTTCCGCTGCATCTCTGTAAAGTCACCAACTTACATGAGTTGGTGAAAAGGTCATGCTTTTGGTAACTGTACATTGAGGTCTTGAGTCTGTAACTTTCCACTTTATGTACTTTATCCTTTTTGTAATGTATAAGGATGTGAGCTATGGCATGTCATAGTCACAAGGTCAAAAGGCAGATATGCCTTTTGATCCTACAATTGATTTTGTTAGTGTCTAGTCAATTGTATCCAGCTGGCTTTCAAAGTATAGCCGGCTGTAGGTTGTAGTATAAGTATTTCAAGTTCTTGTATCTTTCTTTATGCTTTGTAACACTTGTAAAAGAACTTGAGAAAACAATATACTGCCTCCTTGAAACCCATACTCTCTTGTTCTGTCTCTTGCTTTACTTGTGTTCTTTGTATCACTTTGGTTAACCCAGTTCACTGTTTGATTAAAGTTTAGTTAATTTCCTCATTGTGTTGTTATGTTGTAATTGTGTTAAAGCCCTTAAATGGTCCTGCAATTGGTATCAGAGCTTTCTAGGCTCTTGATATAAGATCTAACCATCTTAAGATCCCTTACACACACAAAAACTAAACTCTTCAAATGGCTTCCATCTCAAAGACTGATATGGAGACTGGAACCATGAACAAATCCCCACTGATCACTCTTGATGATTTTGACACCTGGTGCATGAGGATGGAAGGCTTCATCAGTTCTCTTGGTTCAAGAATGTGGGAATCTGTTGAGAATGGACCTTTCATACCAAGCACCCCCTCTGCTACTGGTGCTGGTATGATTCCTAAAGATGTGGCCAACTACTCAGATGAAGATAGAAAAAGAGTAGAGATTGATAGGAAGGCCATGACTGCTCTTCAGACTGCTCTCCCAAACTCTGTATACAGAGGTTTTAAGAAGTGCAAGACAGCCAAACAGCTGTGGGATGCATTGAAGCTGATGTATGAAGGCTCCTCTGAAGCCAAGGAGAACAAGAAAGATCTTCTGAAGCAGCAGTTTGAAAACTTCACCTTCAAAGCAGGTGAAACCATGACCCAACAATACTTCAGGTATGTTGAGATTGTGGATACCCTAGTGGATGGAGGAGTTCCTCTTGAGAACAGGGACATTGTAAGGAAGTTCATGTCCTCACTTCCTATGCAATGGACACACTATTGTGTGGTGATCAAGAGGACTGAGAACCTTAAAACTCTTACTCTTACAGAGTTGTATGGGATTCTCAGTGGATACCAGATGGAGATGAACATGCAAGGTTCATCTGGCAACTCCAACAATCAAATGGGTTCAGCCCTTCATGTGGTTGAAAGGGACAGCATAGAACCCCAACATCATCTCATATGCTACCCTGAAAACTCACAAAAGGGTCCTTTCATCACCTTCCCGGAGACACCAAGGGAGAACTTTACTCAAGGAAGCCCATTCCAAGAGATAAGTTCTTCTCAAGCCTTTGTGTCTACTGATGAAAGCTGTGGGAATTATCTCTTTACTCTTGAAGACCTGGACTGTATCCATCCAGATGACCTGGAATACATGGAGATAGTTCAGCAGATGGCTCTCCTCACTCACAGAGCCAAGAAGTTCTACAAGAGGACAGGAAGAAGATTTCCAAGCAATGCTACCAGTGGTAAGTTTGGGCTGGATAAAAGCAAAGTTAAGTGTTACAACTGTAACCTTATGGGTCACTTTGCTAGGGAGTGTAAGGCACCTAAAGCAAATGGGGGCCAAACACAACCCAGACCAAACTACACTGACAAAGCCCCTCAGGCTGAGAAGACAAAGCAACATGCTGCTGTTGCTGTTGAAGAGGGAGGCTTTGACTGGAGCTTTCAGGTGGAAGATGCTTCTCCAAACTAAGCACTGATGGCTGATCATGATGAAGCCAAGGTATTGGAACATCTCTGTACTCCTGAATGCATTGCTAAAGTAAATAGATACAGGTCCTACAACTTAGAGATGAGGTCTGATCTTGAGTCATTAAACATATTAAAATCTGATTTTAGAAAGTCTGAAAATGATTACAAGCTAAAGATAGAGGACTTGGAGAAAACCATTTCAGTACTAAAACATGAACATACAGATTTTAGAACTCAGATTCAAGATCTCATAACTAAGTTGACTGAGTGCCAGGCTGAGCTTGTGATCAGCAAAGCCAAGGCAGAGAAAAGTGTTCTTGAAGAAGAGACCTTCAAGAACATGATATCCTCATCCCTGCACAACAAAGTGTGCTATCAAAATAGACAGGGACTGGGATCAAATGAGATAGCTCCTCCACACACAATCTTGTCTGTAAGATCTTCTAGGTGTGGAACTTGTGAAGATGAGCTTCCTCTCATAGATCCTGTAAGTGAGGATGATGAAGAAGTGATAGTGAAGAATTCCTCTGAGAAGAGTGAAGAAGAGGATTCTTCCAAGGGCCACTATCCTTCTGAGGAAAAGAAATCAACTGTGATGACCAAGTCCAAGAGAAAGAACTTGATCAGGAAGAGCAAAAGGAAAGCAAAGAAGGCTCAAGAAATCAAGGCTACTTTTGATGCTAAGCATAAACAAGTGTTTATCTCTGCAGGTTTCAAAGTAGTAAGGGCTGAAGACATCAACCAAGACTCTTCAGCTAAGAGTCCTGGTTCATGTTCAAATCATCTCAGTGCAAAGAAGAAGACTGAGCTGCTGTGTACCACTGCTGCACAGCCTGGACCATCAAACTCCAAGAACAGTTCAAAGCCCAAAAGAACTGTCTCAGCATCTACCAAGATGAAGGTGGAGAAGGGATGTGACCAAAGCCAGTCTTGCTCTCAAAAGGAGACTTCTTTGAAGAAGAAAATGTTATGTGTCATGTGTGAAAGTACTTCTCACATTGCTAAGAATTGCCCATACAATCCTAAAAGTACCATCCACATGACTAATACAAAGACTTCAAAGAGGCTCAAGAAGTCTCAAGCTTCGGAAGGAAAATCTGTTTCCTTCGGAAGCTCCAAATCAAAGAAGAAGGTAAGTGGAAAATTACCTTCGGAAGCAAAGTTGGTCTCGAAAGAAAGGAGTTCTTCCGAAGCACTGAAGTCTGCTGCAGTGACTGTAGACTCTTCCGAAGGATCAGTCATCAAAACTTGTGAAGTTCCAAAAGCTTCTAAGGTTTTGAAGGTCAAGTCCAAGACTCCAAAGGTGGTGTGGAAGTCTAAGAAAGACCAAATGACTGAGGTTTCTCCATCAACAACAGCTGAAGATCCCCATAGTACAACCATAGGATCTATTACTGTTGTATTACCTTCTATTACACTTAATGAGCCCAAGACAAGTAAGGCTTGGGTTTCCAAATGTAACTAATCATTTTCTTTGTGCAGGAACAGCTCAAGACAAACAGGAATGTCTGGATAATTGACAGTGGCTGTTCCAGGCACATTACAGGCAATAGGTCTCTACTCCATAATTTTGAGAGAATTGATGGAGGACCAGTTGCTTTTGGAGGAGATGAAGGTGGTTACATTCTGGAAGGGGCAAGGTCACAAATGGTAAGCTCAGCATTAAGAAGGTAAACTTTGTTAAGGAGCTTGGGTACAATCTTCTGAGTGTATCCCAATTTTGTGATCAGAGTCATAACATGCTCTTTACTGAGCATGAGTGCATTGTTCTCAAGCCTGGAGTGGTCATTCCTCATGAGCATATTCTGCAGGTTTCAAAGTAGTAAGGACTGAAGACATCAACCAAGACTCTTCAGCTAAGAGTCCTGGTTCATGTTCAAATCATCTCAGTGCAAAGAAGAAGACTGAGCTGCTGTGTACCACTGCTGCACAGCCTGGACCATCAAACTCCAAGAACAGTTCAAAGCCCAAAAGAACTGTCTCAGCATCTACCAAGATGAAGGTGGAGAAGGGATGTGACCAAAGCCAGTCTTGCTCTCAAAAGGAGACTTCTTTGAAGAAGAAAATGTTATGTGTCATGTGTGAAAGTACTTCTCACATTGCTAAGAATTGCCCATACAATCCTAAAAGTACCATCCACATGACTAATACAAAGACTTCAAAGAGTCTCAAGAAGTCTCAAGCTTCGGAAGGAAAATCTGTTTCCTTCGGAAGCTCCAAATCAAAGAAGAAGGTAAGTGGAAAATTACCTTCGGAAGCAAAGTTGGTCTCGAAAGAAAGGAGTTCTTCCGAAGCACTGAAGTCTGCTGCAGTGACTGTAGACTCTTCCGAAGGATCAGTCATCAAAACTTGTGAAGTTCCAAAAGCTTCTAAGGTTTTGAAGGTCAAGTCCAAGACTCCAAAGGTGGTGTGGAAGTCTAAGAAAGACCAAATGACTGAGGTTTCTCCATCAACAACAGCTGAAGATCCCCATAGTACAACCATAGGATCTATTACTGTTGTATTACCTTCTATTACACTTAATGAGCCCAAGACAAGTAATGCTTGGGTTTCCAAATGTAACTAATCATTTTCTTTGTGCAGGAACAGCTCAAGACAAACAGGAATGTCTGGATAATTGACAGTGGCTGTTCCAGGCACATTACAGGCAATAGGTCTCTACTCCATAATTTTGAGAGAATTGATGGAGGACCAGTTGCTTTTGGAGGAGATGAAGGTGGTTACATTTCTGGAAGGGGCAAGGTCACAAATGGTAAGCTCAGCATTAAGAAGGTAAACTTTGTTAAGGAGCTTGGGTACAATCTTCTGAGTGTATCCCAATTTTGTGATCAGAGTCATAACATGCTCTTTACTGAGCATGAGTGCATTGTTCTCAAGCCTGGAGTGGTCATTCCTCATGAGCATATCCTGCTCAGAGTCCCCAGGAAAGGGAACATGTACAAGATGGATTTGCAAGAAACATCTCCCTCTGGAGAAGTTTCATGCTTTCTATCTAAAGCAAATAGTGATGAGTCTTTCCTATAGCATAAAAGAATGTGCCATGTAAACTTTAAGAACATGAATAAATTAATTAAACATGATCTGGTAACTGGAATGCCAAAGAAAGAGTTTACAAGTGATGATCATTGTGTTGCATGCCTGAAAGGGAAGCAACACAAGGTATCTCACAAGCCTAAGGAAAAGAACTCCATCACTACTCCCCTACACTTGTTACATATGGATCTCTTTGGCCCCACCAGTGTAATGAGTTTAGGAAGGACCTCTTATTGTTTGGTGATCACAGATGACTTTACAAGATTCACTTGGGTCTTCTTCCTTAGAACTAAGGATGAAACCCCTCAGATTCTGAAGAAGTTCATCTTAAAAGTTGAGAATCAATGTGATCACAAGGTCAAAACCATAAGATGTGATCAAGGAACTGAATTCAAGAACCAAATCCTTGATACATTTTGTGATGAAAAAGGTATTACAAGACAATATAGTGCTCCCAGGACTCCTCAGCAAAACGGAGTTGCTGAGAGGAGAAACAGGACACTTATTGAAGCTGCAAGAACTATGTTGTCTGACTCTAAACTGCCTATCACCTTCTGGGCAGAGGCAGTTAACACTGCTTGCTATGTGCAAAACAGAGTTTTAGTAGTTAAGACACATGGTAAGACTCCTTATGAACTTTGGCACAAGAGGAAACCTTTCATTGGTTTTCTCAGGTCATTTGGATGTCCCTGCACCATCTTGAATACCAAAGATCAAATTGCCAAGTTTGCTGAGAAATCAGATGATGGACACTTCATTGGATACTCTTCTCAAGCTAAAGCTTATAGAGTATACAATCTCAGAACTAGAATTGTTGAGGAGTCAGCCAATGTGACTTTCAATGAGCACACACCCTGTGTGGCTGGTTCTGGTCCGGATTGGCTGTTTGATCTTGATTTAGTTACCAACTGTTTTAACAAATCTTGTGAGCATGTTTCAGAATCTGCAGAAAATTTAAATACAGGTGATCCTGATCCAAGATTTGAGCTAGGAAGACCTTCAACTCATACATCTTCAGCTCCAGTTGGAACTACTTCAGCAAATGAGGTTTCTATCAGCACAACAATGACAAATTCAGCTCATACATCTGGTATGCCTACAAATTCAAGCTCAGAGGCCTCTCAACCAGATAAAGACACCTCAATTGTAGAAGACAACAATGGTGATGGTGATAGTGATCAGGAATTTCTTGATGCTAATAACCATACCATAGATGACAACATCAATGATGTCACACACTCATTGGATCAAGTTAATCTTGATAAGTGTGATAATATGGAGGGTGAATCTTCTAGACCAGATCTAAATTTCTCAAATTTGGATCTTTCTCAGCAACTTGCTGTGATCCCTCAGCTAAGGATCCACAAGTCTCACCCCACCACAAACATCATTGGAGATGTTGTCACAGGGGTAAGAAAAAGAGGACAAACCCATGAAGCAAATGTTTGTCTTCACTCTTGTTTCTTATCTCAGATAGAGCCAAAGAAAGTTGATGAAGCTCTAAAGGATGGAAGTTGGGTTGAAGCTATGCAACAAGAGCTGCTTCAATTCAAAAGGCAGAAAGTTTGGAACCTTTGTCCTCTTCCTTATGGGAAGACTATCATTGGAACCAAATGGGTTTTTAGGAATAAGAAGGATGATAGAGGAATCATCTTCAAGAACAAGGCAAGACTAGTTGTTCAAGGATACACACAAGAAGAAAGGATTGACTACACTGATGTTTTTGCTCCTGTAGCAAGACTAGAAGCTGTTAGGATATTCTTGGCATTTGCTGCATCCAAGAACTTCACGGTCTACCAACTTGATGTAAAGTGTGCTTTCTTATATGGAGTGATTGATGAGGAGGTTTATGTCAAACAGCCACCTGGTTTTGTAGACCCTAATCATCCTGATTACGTCTGCAAGCTTGACAAAGCTCTTTATGGGCTGCATCAGGCACCCAGGAAGTGGTATGAGACACTATCTGAGTATCTTTGTAAACATGGATACAGAAGAGGTACTATAGATGGAACTCTCTTCATCAAAGGACAGGGAAATGACTTATTGCTAGTTCAAGTATATGTAGATGACATCATCCTTGGTTCAACTAATCCAAAGCTCTGCAAAGACTTTGAGAAGCTGATGAAGGACAGATTTGAAATGAGTTCAATGGGAGAACTCAATTTCTTTCTGGGAATTCAAGTGAAGCAGGTTGAAGATGGCATCTTCATAAGTCAGTCAAAGTATGTTCAAGACATACTCAAGAGGTTCAACATGACTGATTGTAAGATTGCTAAGACACCCATAGCCAGAAACCACTCCCTTGGTCCAGATCTTGAGGGGGAGTGTGTAGATGAACACTTATACAGGGCTATGATTGGGTCTCTTATGTATCTTACAGCTAGCAGACCTGATATCATGTTTGCTACATGTATTTGTGCAAGATATCAAGCCAACCCTAAGATGTCTCACTTAATCACTGTGAAAAGGATTTTAAGATACCTCAAAGGTGCCTCAACACTTGGTCTATGGTATCCAAAGAATCCTAATTTCAATCTGTATGCCTATACAGATAGTGACTATGGTGGTTGCAACATGACTGCAAAGTCTACATCTGGGGGATGTCAATTCCTTGGTGGAAGGGTGGTCTCATGGCAATGCAAGAAACAATCCTGTGTGTCTGCATCAACTGCTGAGGCTGAATACATTGCTGCTGCAAGCTGCTGTGCTCAAGTGCTTTGGATTCAAAATCAGATGCTGGACTATGGATTTAACTTCAAAGAGACTCATATCCACATAGACAACAATAGTTCTATCTCTATCACTAAGAACCCTGTGCAGCCAACAGCCTTAAGCCTTCACTCTGAGTCTCAACACTCAAGTGAACAACCTTCAGGGGACAGCTACCATCCCCAGCCTTTGGATCTCAACCAACCAATTCCCAACCTATCCTTCTATACTGATGAAGACTTAGGATTCAGTGAGTACCATGAGTCTCTCTTCTCCTCCCCTACTCAAAGAGAGATGAGTACCTCTGACTCTTCTCAGTCTATCCCACATCAGTCACCTATTACTGAGGTGGACACTTCTAAACCTGTTCAGGATGTCCATAAGGAAGAGGCTCTCACTTTTGAAAGTGATTACATCATTAAGACCTCAACCATGGCAACTCAACCCACTGGCATCTCAACTGAGGCTGCCAGTGAGCAGAGGAAAACCAGTAGCCAAGAAACTCAAGCTGGTGGTGAGGGAGAGGACTTTGGTCCAATCATCTCATCCCCCAATGATTCTTCTGATGAAGATGAGGGAATTTGAGACTAAAGGTGCAGAAATTGTCAAAAACATGCACCTATTTAGTCTCTAAGGTTAGTCACTTGGAATCTCAGGTGACTACCTTACAAAACAGGGTCAATGATCAGCAACTTCAGATTTCATATCTGCAGGAAAAACTAGCTGGGAGACCTTTAAGGAGAGCTCAACCAAGAACACAAGAACCTGTGGAAGTGATTGACTTATCCTCCAGCTCACCTATGCAAGTGGGTGATGCTACCGAAAAGGGGGAGAAAGTTATTACAACCACAGAACCTGGGAGTTCTTCAAAGAGAATGGACATAGAGGACTCACCATCCTCACTTGCTGTTGTGCATTCTCAGCAACTTCCTCAAGTTCACATTAATGTGGACTCTATAGACTCACTCATCAGGAGTCTCTTTGAGGAATGTATACCAAGGGCTGTCTCATCTCCACCACAAGGAACTGGCAACTATATCATAAGGTGGAGGTATGATGATGACAGAAGAGCCCTTATACTTCACAGAGTTCAAGGCCAACAAGAAGTTTTTCAGTTCCAAAGCCTGAGCTTCTATGAAAGACTGGATTTAGTCAACATGCCACTTGTCAATCCAAGCAATTTAAGACAAGCTGACAGGTTGGCTCAAAGAATCCAAGACAGGATACTTGCAGAGTTCTCTCTAAGAAGGAGACTTAGGCAATCAGGCAATGTCATCGGTCAACTGGATGTTGAGGTGGACCCTAAGATTAGTTTCATAGGGGAAACCTTGACTGAAGGCCCAGTGACAGAACCTGAGACCCCTGTCTCATCATCAACAACTGCTGCAGAGGTCCAAACTCCATCTGAGACACCTGCTGGTGAAGGTGTTTCTCAGCCTCTCTCTGGCCAGAGCATGGAAGCTACACCAAGCAATGAAGGCCAAGCCTCAATCCACCCTGAGTCACAAAGGTCTGTTGGTGACAAAGGGAAAAGGATAACGACTCCTGAGGAAATTGAGGAGGAAGAGAGAGAGAGGAAAAGGAGGCTAAGGGGAGAAAGTTCTACTGGGTCATCTAGCTTCATGCAAGCTGCAATCAGGGCTGCCCCCAGACCAAATACTCAAGATGATGAGTTAAGGGCAGTCAGGATTACCTATTTACAGACCAGGAACTATGATATTGATGAAATCATCTCCCTCCCCTTAGAAGAGTTAAATGAACTGGCTGACATGGAAGTGTCAAGAGAGATGAAGGAGAAAGAGGATGCAAGGTTACTTCTCCAATTCAAAGAGGAGAAGAGACAGAAAAGACTTTACAAGCATGCTCCCACTCTCTCTCCAGTTCAAGAAAGTCCTGCACAGGAAGATGTGGCTCCACAAGAACCTCAGGTAGATAAAGAAGAAGATAGGATCAAGATGATCAACTACCTGAGTGCCACAGGCTTCTATCAGGCAGATGCACTTCTTCCCCTGTCCTATGACTTCATTGAGTTCGAGTACCTAAAGCAACTTGAGCTTGAGCTAGTCAAAGAAAGAAAAACAACCAAAAGGAAGCTAAGGGAAGAAGCTGCAAAGTCAAGAGCCATCATTCAAAAGAATGCAAAGAAGTCTGCTGACAGACAAAGAATGGTGAGCTTCTTGAAGCTATATGGATTCTCCGGAAGGAGACTTGGCCCCATGTCTCTATCCACAATGGATGAGCATATAAGGGTGATCAAGCAGAAGATTAAAAGTGGAGAACTTATTGACTTGCACTCTCTTCCAAGTCAAGTCCCACCTGAAGTGGAGGTCAAGTTTGAACAACCAGAGACACCTCAACCAGCACCTCCAGCTGAGCCTCAGCAAGGTTCATCTTCTGATCCTAGGCAGGGTCAAACTCCCTCTCCTTCTGAACCTGTGAGGGAGGAACACCCAACTGAGAAAGACACTGATGATCAACATGGTGCTGCAGACCAGTCTTCTCAGTTAAAGTTATCTAAGAGGAAGAAGAGGATGGCTTCTAAACCAAAGACTAAGAAGAAGAAGCCAAAGTCATCTACCTCTGCACCTCAGGCTGAATCAGATCAACCTGAGGAAGTGCATGATGAGGCAGCCCAATCAACTCCTATGCAAGTGGCTCCTCTAACAACTGAGACACCCATCTTGTCCTGGACTTATTCTACCAATCCAGAAAGATGGAATGTTATCAGAGATCAAGGTGTTGAGAATGTCTACTCATGGCAAGACATAATCAACTTACCTCTGCATGATCTCTTTGAGATGAGAAGATACTATGAGAGTCTTGATGATCCTGACCATCTAATGAAGAAAGGAATGGTCTTGATTGTACTGAAGACTACCAACATTTGAAGATCTTCTAAGTGTTTTGGTAGCAGCAGCCTAGGGGGAGTTTGTAAGGATTCCTTAAGTCTGATGCAACCCAAAACATCCAAAGTGTCTCAGCAACATGCACTAAGTACTGAAGTGAATAATGCTTCGGAAGTTTTACACAATGAATTAGAAAATACTCTAAGTGTAAAATCTTCCGAAGCCAAGACCAATATCTTCCGAAGCCAAACATGAAGTCTTCCGAAGCTTCAGAGACAAAGTCTTCCGAAGCTTCAACCTATGAAGACAGATTTCTTCCGAAGACTTTTAGTACACATGCTTTATCTGATGTACTGTTCCATAAAGCACCTTTTCCGCTGCATCTCTGTAAAGTCACCAACTTACATGAGTTGGTGAAAAGGTCATGCTTTTGGTAACTGTACATTGAGGTCTTGAGTCTGTAACTTTCCACTTTATCTACTTTATCCTTTTTGTAATGTATAAGGATGTGAGCTATGGCATGTCATAGTCACAAGGTCAAAAGGCAGATATGCCTTTTGATCCTACAATTGATTTTGTTAGTGTCTAGTCAATTGTATCCAGCTGGCTTTCAAAGTATAGCCGGCTGTAGGTTGTAGTATAAGTATTTCAAGTTCTTGTATCTTTCTTTATGCTTTGTAACACTTGTAAAAGAACTTGAGAAAGCAATATACTGCCTCCTTGAAACCCATACTCTCTTGTTCTGTCTCTTGCTTTACTTGTGTTCTTTGTATCACTTTGGTTAACCCAGTTCACTGTTTGATTAAAGTTTAGTTAATCTACTCATTGTGTTGTTGTGTTGTAATTGTGTTAAAGCCCTTAAACGGTCCTGCAAGTAATACTTAGCTGTTTTTGTTATTTAAATCATATGTATTTGAATCTTGTATCACATTAATGAAATGAATGTTTATATTTAATGTTGATGTTTCTGTTTTGATTATTAACTAATGATTACTGTGTTGAATGTCTAAATCAAGCAGATCCAAACTTTCAGAGGGATGAATATGATGATGCACCCCTCCAACAGATCAAGACTCAGCTCACGTTGATTCTTGATCTGCAGGGTATAGTCAGGAGATCGATGATGTACACTCCTGAAGAAGGAGAGATCATTCACAATCTCACTGACGAGCAAATAGCAGAAATGTTCAAACTCAATGTCGACGAGATCGTGAAAGTCGCTCCAACAGTCCATGTGGAAAGTGACGACGAGCTCAACGATGTGGATGAAATCGAGATTGAAGATGTCACTGACCAGCATTATCCAGAGTACACTGACAATGAGGGTAATGTCATTCCCAATCTGGGCGACAATCTAGTCAGTGAAACCTTGGAGACTCTAGATAAACTGGAACAAGAGTCGGACAAGACGAAAGATAAGGCCCAATCCTCGGATGCTGAAGTTAATATCAAAAAGGCAGAGTGGGCTGCATGCTTTAAAGAAATAAGAGCCCAACGCAGTGCGTCAAAGTAGACTGTCTACACCAAGCTGTACAAAGTGAAGAAACATCACAAGGTGTCGGGCAGAATCATAGCATGGGCATATTTTGAAGATCTCAATGTTTATGCAGTTAAACGTGAGAAAGGGATCGAGTATTTCAGGTTCCCACACGACCTGAAGACTCTTCCTGGATTTGAGCTTAACCAGTTAGCGAAGCTGAAACTGCTATACGTTGATCCACGCAAGATGTCTGGCTGGTTTGAAGCAGCTCTTAAGAGAGAGTACCACACCAGATGGGTCAACTTCAAACCTCAACAACCAACGAGGTATATCAGAAGGTCTGAGGTTGATGCCATAACTGGAAAACCAAGAATAGTGTTGAAGTAGAGTCCTCCGCACACCATGTCTAAGATCCCACTCCGAGAAATGCCACAGGACTTCACTCCACACTTCAAATGGTGGTACTATGATTGGAGGACAGGAGAGGCAGTCATAGTCTTGAACAAAGAGGGCAAAATGGATACTATCAGGGTATTTGACCCGATGTGGCTCACAAACTTGTCTGCAAATGATGTATACACATTATACAAGTGGCCACTATTCTATGACTCTTAAGATATTGTACAAGCTCTACAGTTTCAAAATGTTATACGACTCCGCTTTGCGTTTGAGATACACGCAGGAGTCACAAAAGAAGAGAAGTACAAGAAGTATGAAGAGGTTATGAAGATGGTAAGACATTAGATGAAACTAGGTCCAAGGGGGAGTTTGTAGGTACATGTGTTCCTAGTTTTCAAACTGAATGTAATATGTCTTTAGTGTCTTACACTTATGTAATAGTTGGGTACTTAATGAAATGTAAATGTTTGGTTGTGTTTATAATGTTTAATATTTCATTAATGAGTTGTTTAACGCATATTGACTTGATTATATAGGTTTGTGGTTGTTTGAATAAATATAAATAATGTAATGACAATTAATACATTCAAACTTAGTAATATGAAGTTATCATGCGAATGGCCCATGCGAATGGACCATACGCATGAACAACTTCATGCGAATGACTCAGTCGCACGACTGAACCAGGAGACTGGATCAGTCGTATGATTGTAACATGAGATTGGCTCAGTCGAACGACTGAACATTCAGTCGTGCGAATGGATCAACCGCATGGCTCAATCGCACGACTGAACCATACTAATGGTTCAGTCGCCCGAATGAGAAACCCTAACCTATAAATACCACTTAATTCATGGAAAAACGTATCAATTCAGATCACTTCAACTCCAGACGTACCCTAGCCGTCCAGAGACCTCTAAGAACCTGTTCCAAGTTCACAAATCGCACTAGATCGATTCCATATCGTTCTTAACGTTTAGATTCAATCCATAATTGATTCTACGTGCGTTCTCACTGATTGGATCGCCAATCAAATAGGATTCCGCACTATTTGATTTGGTATACACATTAATCAGTTAGTATTTCGTTCAATACACGATCCTAACATTACACACTTGGCTTCGGAAGTCCTTTATTTGTTGTATCAAAATATTCTAAGTGATTTGGTTTTGGTTGCACCAGCCTTTCTAGATCCAACAAAACGGGTCAAAATGGGTAAAAATAAACTTTAACTGCTTAAACTTGAAGGTGTTAAGTGTATCATTGTTAGTTTATCTTAAACAGGTCAAAATGGGTAAATTTAAGTTGAATTATGGACATTTTGGTTGAAATGGGTCAAAATGATACAAACACACATTATATACTTAAAGTTCGATGTGTAATCTTATAATTTACACTTTGTCAAAATACAACAACTTATAATGTATGTTTTGTTTTGTACGCTCAAATCGCAAGTCTGTTTCAAAATGCGAACTTTATGTCTCAAATTACACAACTTATTATCTCTCAAAAAGCTACACAACAAGCTGATGGAAGATGATTCGGACGAGGAGGATGAATAGGATAGCGGTTAAGTAGTTTAAGTTTGTTTTAACGACATTTAATGTTGAAGTTAAACAATGTATTAGCATACTTAATTAGTTAACAATCGTAGTGAACTTCTTAATATTATTTGTATGTGTATGTTATTTGAGTTATTGGAAATCTGAGTTTATTTTTATACAGGTTTATTCGGTTTTTAAAAATGGAAATTAAAAAATAAAAAAAAATAAAAAATTAAAAAAACAAAAAAACAAAAAATAGACTATTAGCGGCGACACATGTCGCTGCTAATAGTCCTTCCCCCGGGATTTTTAACAAATAGAAATAGCGTCGACAGAGTCGCCGCTAATAATATTATTAGCGGCGAGTTATTAGCGGTGACGTATTAGCGGCGACCAGTCGTCGTTATTAGCAATTGCGGTGACAAAGGCCACTGATAGCGGTGAAAACTGTCGCCGCTATTAGTCTCCCTTCTTGTAGTGTATACGGGTGACATTAGGGTTAACCTGCTTAATTGAGCTACTAATTTATCATGTAGTTGAAGAGTTTGTTACAATTTTGAAAATTAATAGTTTTGATACGTCATGGTTTTGTAAAATAATTATTTTCATTTTAATTTATTTATTAAAATTCAATTTATTTTTAATTATCGAGCATACACCTGTTGGTTGCGGTATTATTTTGTAATATACTTTTACAACTTTAAGTTTTATTCAAAATGGACAAACTGAATATAACAATGAGCATAATAGAACTCATTCTAGCGTACTTCTTCTGGTGGTAGAAGGTAGGTTAAGGTTGTAATTACTTATAATGTAAACATTTTGCCGGAGTGGTTATGGGTTATGCAATAGTTTCATAAGGTGTAAAGTATAATATTTAACAGGTCAAATAGAGAACCAGACAAATGAAATAAAAAACAAAAGTAAGAACACAAGAACAAACAGATTGATTTTCAATGATGAGGTATATTGCTCTCAATTGTTTTACAATTGTTACAAGACTTAGTCCTAAGAACTGGTTATATAAGATATTTTATATTACATCTTACAGTCGCCCATACTTTGAAGGCCAGTAGGAACACTAATCTAGACAACAAGATCAATATAAAGTCAAAAAGCAGATTGTCTTTTGACAAATGACTATGATATACCATAGCTCAGATCCTAATATATTAAAGAAACAAATAAAAGTACAAGAGTGGAAAGTTACAGACTCAAATACCATACTGTACAGTTGACAAAATTATGAAGATAATCACCAACTTGTATAAGTTGGTGAGTCTTTAGAGATGACAGTGAAAAGTGAAATAGCTTTTATCAAAAGTAAGTCAAAGAAAACATGTCTTCTCTGTCTTCGGAAGAAATTAGTCTTCAGGCTTTGGAAGACTTTGTGTTGAAGCTTTGGAAGACTTCACTTTTTGCTTCGGAAGAATTTGGTCTTTGGCTTCGAAAGATTTGACACTTAGTGAATTTCATTGTGCATTGCCAAATCTTCTGAACTAACTTCCTTATACTTCATAATGTATACTGAGAGATCTTTGTTTAGCATTTGCCTCTAAGATAACTCTTACAAACTCCCCCTAGGCTGATGCTACCAAAAATTTGTGGATGACTATGAGTCTTCATCTGATCTTCACTTGTTTACATCCATTCTGAGAACTAGAGCTATTCATCTCTTCATCAGTTGGTCTGAATTCTTGAGGCTCTCATGGTACTTCCTTATGTCCAAGAGATCATGCTGAGGAAGGTCAAGCATATTCTACCAGAAGTATATGTCTTAACCTCCATGATATCTTGTGACATACCATCTGTCTGGGTTTGGAGTGTAAGGCCAGGACAGGATAGGTCTCTTAGTAGCAAGAGGCTCTACTTGTAGTGGAGTTGGTTGAGAAGCCTTTTCTTGTTCACCCTCAAGATGTTTTGACGAGTAGAGGTGGATGCCTTGGACTACTTCTTCTTTAAGTCCCTTCTGATAGCCATCATCTTCCTCTTTTTGTACTTCAACTGAGAAGGTTGGTCTTGATCACCACGTCTTCCTTGTTTATCCTTCTCAGTTTGGTCCTTCCATTTCACAGGTTCAGAAGAAGGTTGCTATGGGTTAGAAGATGAACCTGGCTGTGGATCAACACTAGGTCCAGGTTGTGTTATCTTTTGGGGTTCAACCTTAACCTCAGCTTCAGGTGCAACTTGACTTGGTGGAGAATGAAAGTGTAGAAGCTCACCCCTCTTAATCTTCTATATCATCACCCAAATGTGCTCATCCATTGTGGATAGAGACATTGGACCAAGCCTTCTTTCGAAGAACCCATACAGCTTTAAGAAGATTACAATCTTTAGTCTGTCTTTCGACTTCTTCTGATTAGCTCTGATGGTGGCTCTTAACTTTGCAGCTTCCTCCCTCATCTTCCTCATAGCAGCGTTCTTTTCTTTAAGAACTTCTTGCTCCAGCTGCTTGAGGTATTCAAACTCTATGTATTCATAAGATTGATGGAGTAGAACTGCTGCCTGATGGAGACCTGTGGCACTCAAGTAGGTAATCATATTTTGTCTGTCTTGTTCCTTACCTACTTGAGTTTCTTCTTCAACAACCACAGATTCCACTTATGGCCTTTCTTGAACTGGAGAGATGACATGGGCTTTATACAATTTTTTTCTTTTCCTTTCCTTTTTGATTTTTTGGAGCAATTTAGCAGCATAAGCCTCCTTCCTCTCCTTTACACTTCAGTGTCAGTTAGTTCATTCAATTCTTCCAAGGAAAAAAAGATCAATTCATTTATGTTATGGTTCCTAGTCCCTAGATAGTTCAATCTGGTTGCCCTTAACTCATCTTCCTGAGTATGTGGCCTAGGGGCAGCCCTAATTGCAGCTTGCATGAAGCTGGGGGTCTTTCTCATCCTCTATTTCCTTGCCTTCCTCTTCCTCTCCCTCTGCTCCTCCTTAATCTCCCCCAAGGTTAGAATCATCTTTCCTTTGTCAAGCAGTGGCTTGTATGACTCAGGGAGGAGAGAGCTTTGGCCTTCTTGAGTTGGTTCTTGTCTTGAGCTCTGGTTAGGGAGAGGATGTGAGACACGTTCATCAACTGGTGTCTCACCGAGGGTAATGGGTCTTACAGGATTTGTAGTCTCAAGGTTAACAGGTTCTACAGTTGGGACTTCAAATGAGGTTTTCCCTTCGAAGCTAATCTTAGGGTTTGTCTCAATATCCATTTGACCAACAGTTTTCCCTAATAGCTTCTGTGTATATAAACTGGTTCTTCTCTTGAACTCCTCAGACAGCCTCAACTGAATCCTCTCATCTAATCTATTAGCTTGCTTGTTTTGACTTGGATTGCCAAGTGGCAGGTCAACCATAGAAAAGCTTTCATACAATCTTAGGGTTTGGAAGTTGAAAACTTCTTGTTGGCCCTGATATTTAGAAAGCACCAGGGCTCTTCAGTCATTGTCATACCTCCATCCTACTATTGGATTGTCATAAAGATGGGATGTAGTGACATGGTCCTTAGTACACCCTACTCAAATATACTTTGAACAATGGCATCCATATCGATGTGCGCCTGAGGAGGTTGTTGAGTCTGGAAAATTGCAAGTGAGGGTGGTGAATCCTTAATGTCCATACCCTGGGTAGTGCTGACAGGTCCTTTGATTGTAGTTAAGACTTTTCCCTCTTTTTGATAGCATCACTTACTTGCACAGGTGAGCTAGGGGTTAGGTTCATCACATCCACAGGTTCTTGTGGACCTGGTTGAGCTTGCGTGGCAAGCCTCTCAGCTAAATTTACCTTGACATCGGTGATCTTAAGTTGCTGATTAAGGACCTATCTTTGTAAGGTAGCCACTTGAGAATCCAGGTGACTAACCTTAGAAACAAAATAGGTGCATGTTTTTGACAGTTTTGCACCTTTAGTTGCATACTTCCCTCATCTTCATCGGAAGAATCATGGGGGGATGAGAGTACATGACCTAAGTCATCCCCCTCACCACCAAATATTGTTTCTTGGTCTCTAGATTTCCACTGCTCAATGACAGCTTCATAAGAAGTGCCAAGGAGTTATGTTGTCGTGGTTGAGGTCATAAAGATTTAATCACTTGTAGAAGTGAGAGCCTCTTCCATATGGACCTCCTTAACTTGTTCAGAAAGGTCCACCTTAGTTGTGGGTGGATGATGTGGGATGGATATGGGAGTAGTAGGAGTACTCATCTCTCCTTGAACCGGGAAGGAGAAGAGAGACTCATCGTACTCACTAAATCTCATATCCTTATCATCATAGAGTTGTAGGTCAGGGATTTGTTGATTGTGATCCAGCGGTTGGGGATGGTAACTATCCCCTAAAGGTTGTTCAATTGAGTTTTGAGACTCAGAATGAATGCTTACAGCTTGGGTTATGAACTCCTCAGGGGAAGTGGGAGCTCTTGGTTCCACTTCCTCTTGTGTGCGTAAGTATATGGGGTCCTGCTCTATCTGAATAGACTGAGAAGGGGTTCGTTTGGATTTTCTCTTGTAGGTGATGGTGATTTGTGGCTATAGGGGTGTTGAAGATGAAGAAGATGTGGATTCAACATTGGCTAGTGCTACAAAGTTGTCACCTTGAGTAGGGTGCTCTAACTTTTTTGGCGCAAGGGCTGTTTCTACCATGGAAAAACCAATAATGGTTTTCATCATTAATTAAAAAATGCCAGCTTCATCTGTCCTAGTTTAAGAATATTACCTGTTACTCTCAACTGTGAGCCCAGTTTATAGTTGAGAATGTGCTGGATATATTTAGGGAACATGTAATACTCTAAGGAATCTAAGTTGGTATGCAAATTTGTGTAAACAAATTGGGAGTACTTGAACTTGATCCCTTGGACCATCCCATGGACTATATAGGACAGGTCTTCTAGAACTTGTTCCCATCCTTAATGTTTGTTTGATAATGAATGGATCACAACTTGAAGGAGGTTTTTCCATTGAAAAGAAGCCTTACCCTTTTTTAAGGTCCTCACAGAGTAGTCCCCTTCATAGCCCATCAGCCGGAATGATCCATTGACTGCCTCCTTTGGGAAGGACAGCTCACCTTCTTTATCCTCCAGCCTCATATATTGACTACCTCCTTTGGGAAGGACAACTCACTTTCATTATCATCCAGCCTTAGATATTGGTTGATGGTGGCTGGAGTGATGAATACAGTCTCCCCCTACACTGATATAGATAGTGCCTTCTCACCGTCCAAGATAACCTTTTGGCAGGTCCTCTCGAATTCCAGCAGTTGTTCTTCATAAAGAGGGGGATCTATATGAGTGTTGTGAGGTAGGATGAGCGAGAAAGATAGTTGCATATCCCTGAAAAACCAGGGTCTTTATCGGATGATAACATAGTAACGTGATTTTATTGCCCGTGTAGGTGCATGAAAAAGGGTGGCTGGTTTCGGGGTTTAGGGTTGGCCACTTTCCGAAGCTTTAAAAGCTGATTTACGCTTCGAAAGATATATTAGAATTTCTTCTGAGTCTAAATCCCTTAGTATATATTTATTAGTTTTGAAGACATAATTTTTTTCGCAGTAAATTTCAATGTCTTCCGAAAGAAAACTTATTCATAATTCTTAGAACTCTAATGAATATTTACTTTGAAAAAATTCGTCTAAGATAAACAGGGCTTATGTGGGTGATAAATTAAACAACTTTAAAGACACACATGTTTGAAAAAGAATATTGAAATTAATTTATGAAAATTTACTCAAAGTTAATCATCCCAATACCTAATACATGATATTTAAATCTATGTTCATCAAAAGCTTTTGTGAACATATTAGCATATTCTTCATTTATGTTAACTTTGACTAGTTTTTATCAATCTTTTTTCAAAATTATCTCTGATCAAATTACACATGATGTTGATGTGCTTTGTCTTTGAGTGATGCACTGGATTCTCTGTGATAGAGATAACATTGTTGTTGTCTATGTGGTTGTGAATCTTCTGGAAGTTGAATCCATAATCTAGCATCTGATTCAGAATCCAAAGCACTTGAGCACAACAGCTTGTAGCAACAATGTATCCAGCTTTAGCAGTTGATGCAAATACATAGGATTGCTTCTTGCATTGCTATGAGACTATCCTTCGACCAAGGAATTGACATCCCCCTGATGTAGAATTTGCAGTCATTTTGCAGCCACCATAATCACTATCTGTATATGCATGCAGATTGAAGTCAGAATTCTCTGGATACCAAATTTCCATTTAAGGAGCTCCTTTGACGTATCTAAGAATTTTCTTGATAGCAACTACGCATGTGGTAAACGTGATATTAGGCTTGCTGGTTGTTAGATACATAGGAGACCCAATCATAGTCCTTTAAAGATGTTCATCAACACACTCCCCCTCAAGATTAGGTCCTAGTGAGTGGTCTCTGGCTATGGGAGTTTTAGCAACCTTGCAATCACTAAGATGAAATATGGTTAGTATGTCTTGTACATACTTTGACTGGTTTATGAAGATGCCATTATAAACCTGCTTCACTTGAATTCCTAGAAAAAATTAAGTTCCCCCATGGCACTCATTTCAAACATGTTCTTCATCAACCTTTCAAACGCTTTGTAGAGTCTTTCATTAGTTAATCCAAAGATGATGTCATTAACATAAACTTGAACCAACATCAAGTCATTTACTATTCTTTTTGTGAAGAGTGGGTTGTCAATAGTACCTTTTTTATAACCATGTTGAACTAGATACTATGACAGTGTCTCATACCACTTCCTTGGAACATGATACAACCAATAAAGAGCTTTGTCAAGCTTGTAGACATAATCAGGATGAACTAGGTCTGCAAAGCTAGGTGGTTACTTAACATACACTTCTTCATCTATCACCCTACATAAAAAAGCACACTTGACATCAAGTTGGTAGACCTTGAAACCCTTGGAAGCAGCAACAGCAAGGAATATCCTTACAGCTTCAAGTCTTGCTATAGGAACAAAAACATCTGTGTAGTCAATCAATTCTTCTTGAGTGTACCCTTAGACTACCAATCTTCCCTTGTTCTTGATGACAAGCCCTCTATCATCTATATTGTTTCTAAAAACCCGCTTGGTACCTATTGGCATCTTCCCAGGAGGAAGAGGACATAGGTTCCAAACACATTGTCTTTTAAACTGAAGCAGTTCCTCCTACATTGCTTCAATCCAACTTTCATCTTTCAAAGCCTTATTAACTTTCTTTGGCTCAATCTAGGACAAGAAGCAAGAGTTTAGACAAACATTTTTATCATGAGTTTATCCTCTTGCTCTCACTACAGTCTCAACATCTCCAATGATATTTGTGGTAGGATGGACTTGTGGATTCTCAGTTGAGGAATCACATCAAGTTGATTTAACAAATCTAAATTAGTGAATTTTAAATCTAGTGATTGAGTATCACCCACCACATCAACACATGTATCAAGTGTAACTTGATCAAGAGAGTGTTTGACATCATTTATGTTGTCTTCGGTGGAGTGGTTGTCAGCATCATAGGCAGTGCTTGAAATATTACTTTAGATTAAATAGCCAATGAGCACCAGAACCTTTCATGCTGGGAGTGTGTTCATTGAAGGTCATATTGGTTGACTGCTCAACTACTCTATTTTTGAGATTGTATACTCTATAAGCCTTAGCTTGGGAAGAGTATCCAATAAAATGTCCATCATCTACGTTCTCAGTAAATTTGGCATATGATCTTTCGTATTCAAGATGGTGTATGGACATCCAAATGATCTGAGGAAACCAATGAAAGATCTCCTTTTGTGGCACAATTCAAAAGGAGTCGTACCATTAGTTTTGACTACTAAAACTTTGTTCTACACATAGTAGGCGATGTTGACTGTCTCTGCCTAGAAGGTGATGGGCAGTTTAGAGTCAGAGAGCATGGTTCTTAAAATACCCTTTTCCTCACAAAATGTATCAAGGATTTGGTTCTTAAATTCAGTTCGTTGATCACAACTTATGATCTTGACCCTGTGATTACATTGATTCTCAATTTTAAGTATGAAGAATCTCAAGTTCAAGGGTCTCATCCTTACTTCTAAGAAAGATGACCCAAGTATATCTTGTAAAGTAATCTGTGATCACAAGAAAATATAAAGTTCTTCCTAAACTCATTACACCGGTGGAGCCAAAGAGATCCATATGTAATAAGTGTAGGGGAGTAGTGATAGAGTTCATTTCCTTTGGTTTGCGAGACACTTTATGTGTCTTTCCTTTCAGACTTGTAACACAATGGTCATCACTTGTAAACTCTTTCTTTGGTATTCAAATTACCAAATCATCTTTAATTAATCTATTCATGTTTTTAAAGTTTACATGGCATATTCTTTTATGCCAAAGAAAAGACTTATCATTATTGGCTTTAGACAGAAATCAAGAAACTTCTCCTGATGGGGAGGTTTCCTGCAAATCCATCATATACATGTTTCCTTTTGTCGGGGCTCTGAGCAGGATATGCATTTGAGGAATGATCACCTCGGGTTTAAGAATAATGCACTCATGCTCGGTGAAGAGCATGTTATGTCTCTGGTCATAAAATCGAGATACATTTAAGAGATTGTACCCAAGCTCTTTGACAAAGTTTAACTTATCGATGTTGAGCTTACCATTTATGACCCTGCCCTTCCAGTGATTTCACCATCTGACTCTCCTCCAAAAGCAACTAGCCCTCCATCAATTTTCTCAAAGTTCTGAAGAAAAGAGTCATTGCCTTTCATGTGCCTTGAACAACAACTATGAATGATCCATATATTTCTCTTGGTATTCAGTTGTTCCTGCACATGAAAAAGAGATGGTTAGTTACATTTGGAAACCCAAGACTTGTTGGTCTTGGGCTCATCAAGATGAACTAAATACAGTTCCACAGTTATTGATCCTATTTGCAAGCTCTGAGGACCCTTGGCTGTTGTTGATGAAGAAACTTTAGTCACATGTCCCTCCTTCATCTTCCACACCATCTTTGGAAAATTAAACTTGGCCTTCAAAACTTCGGAAGTTTTTATGAGTTCTGATGTTTTGGAGAGTGAACCTTTGAAAGCTTTTGCATCCACTGTTGCAGACTTTAGTGCTTTGGAAGCATTCCTTTCTTCCGAGACCAAACTTGTTTCCGAAGACAGTTTTCGACTTATCTTCTTTTTGTTCACGTTGGAGTTTTCGAAGGAAAGTGATTTTCCTTCCTAAGCTATTTTCTTCTTCCTCTCAAAAGTATTCTTCTTGTTCATGTGGATAATAGTCTTAGGATTGTAGATGCAATCCTTAGCGAAATGAGTTGTATCACCACATATGATGTATTCCACAAGCATACTTCTGAGGATCTTCTTCTGCGGAAAATGTTGATTTTGATCTCTTTCCAGCTCCTTCTTCACCTTCTTAGATGATGCAACAGGCTTGTAAGGGTGAAGCTTGCTCTTGGAGTTGGATGGTTCAAGCTGTGCAGTAGTGGTGCACATTTGTTCAACCTTTTCTCTTGACCAGGATGGTTTGAACTTGAACTAAGACTCCTGGTACTAGAGTCCTTATTTAGGTCTTCAGTCTTCACCACCTCAAACCCTACAGAGATAAAGACTTGTTTTTGCATGGGATTGAAAATGGGCTTGATCTCTTGGACTTTCTTTGATTTTCTTTTAGCAGCCCTGATCAAATTCTTTCTAGTTGACTTAGCCATCCTTGGTTCCTTCTTTTATCCAGTTTTTATATTGACCCTTCTTAGGATGAACCTCCTCACTCACTTTTAATCCATCATTCACTATATCTTCTTTATCTTCATCCTCTTTTTGGATACGATCAATGCGGGGTAGCTCATCTTCACTAGTTTTACACCTTGAAAAGCAGACGGATAATAATTTGTGTGGAGGACCTATCTCACTTGATCCGTGTCCCTGCCTGTTTTGATAACAAATCATTTCATGCAAGGATAAAGATATGATGTTCTTGAAGGTTTCCTCTTCAAGAACACATTCATCTGCCCTAGCTTTGCAAATCACAAGCTCAGCCTGACATTCAGATAAATTGGTAACAAGATCTTTGATCTGAGTCTTGTAATTTATGTTTTCATGTTTAAGAGTAGAAATTGTTTTCTCTAAATCTTCTATTTACATTTTATAGTCATTTTCTACTCTTTTGAAACTAGCTTTTAAAATATTCAAAGACTCAAGATTAGATCTCACTTCCAAGTTATAGGACCTATACATGTTTACTTTCGGTTGTTTGGGTTGAATGCTGATGCGATGAGGAAAGGTCATAGCCTATGCTTTTAAATAGTTGAAATTCATGATGCTAAATATCATATGCATAATGTTGACTTCGCAGTAATAGTTTTCGCATTAAAGATTTGGTGGCACTACTTGTATGGAACCATGTGCACCATCTTCACAAATCATAAAGTTTGAAGTAGTTTTCAAACTAAAGATCTTAATGTGAGATAGATAGGTGGTTGGATTTAATTAAGGAATACAACTATGTGAATCACTATCACCCAAGAAAGGCTAATATAGTTGTTGATGCCCTTAGTCGTAAGGAAATGCCTTGATACAAGATCAGTTCAATCCTGAAAGAATGTTGGGATAAATACCCTTAGTGTTAGGACCAGATCGGGATAAATGTGAATTCCATGTTATCGGGATCCAAGAGGAAAGACAGTGGATTAAGCTCATAATACTTGACATTGCACTCATCCGGGTGCTATGAAAATGTATCATGATTTGAAGGACTACCAGTGGCTAGGGATGAAGCATGATGTAGCGGAGTATGTAAGCAAAGTGTCTAACTTGTTTTCAAGTGAAATAATACACCAGAAGCCGTATGGGAAGATCCTACCTTTGGGCATTCCCGCATGGAAATGGGAGCATATTACGATGGATTTTATTATGAAGCTGCCTTGCATGGCACAAACGTTTGATGTTAGTTCGGTGATCGTAGATCGCTTGAGTAAGAATGCTTACTTTTTGTGAATCAAAGAGACGTATTTATCAGAATGGTTGGTAGAATTATTTATTAAGGAAATTATAGCCTGACATCATGTGTCAGTGTCTATTTTTTCTGATAGAGACACTTGGTTTGCATCCAAGTTCTTGATGAGGTTCCATAATGTGTTGAGGATGATGTTACACATTAGTACACCTTAGACAGATGGTCTATTAGAAAGAAAAATTTAGTCCGTAGACATGCCTAAGGAATGTGTCATTGAGTTTGGTTGGAGTTAGGAGGAACGCATACAATTAGTAGAGTTTTAATATAATAATAGCTATTAAGCGAGCATTGATTTTCCAACTTATAATATTTTATACGCTAGAAACTATAGAACCGATATATGTTGGGTGACATTGGACTAAAGGGATTTGCAAAGTATTTAGGTGATTAAAGCAACGACAGTGAAATTAGAAAAGATAAAAGCGTTTATGAAGGCAAGCAAGGATAGATAAAAGTCTTATGCCTATAAGAGATGTAAAGTGATATAGTTTCAAGTTGGTAATAAAGTAATGTTGAAGGTGTCGCCATGGCTACAAATAATCAGATTCCTAATGAGTGGGAACTTGAGCCAAATGTATCTAGGGTTTATTCAAATTATTGCAAGAGTTAGGAAAGTGTCCTATGGATTAGAGCTACCAAATGAGCTAAGTGGAATTCATTTCATATTCCATGTTTTTAATTTGAGGAAGTGTTTAGCCTAATATGATATGATTATGCCCCTTGATTACATTAAAGTGTAGGAGAAATTTAAGTATGTGGAGTAGCTGTCACATCCCGGCGGAAGCGTGAAATGCTTGGGTGTGACTAATTAGCTCAGAACGCATTGATATTAAAAATGCAACACACATATAAACATAATATATCGATACATTCCATAGATGATATAAGTTCGGGTTACATCATAACTAGTATTCAAAATTTAATATAACCCTATTACAAAATGTGTTATTTAACTGCTACATCTTCAGTAGTGATGGAAATGAGCATCCACCATCAGACTAAGATCGTACATGTTAACAGTTAATTTGACACAAACTTTTCCAATCACCTCGCCCCAGCCATTGTAAAAATCAAATAAGAACATAATACTGTTAGTCATTATGAATACCTGAAAAAGCATACTGAAAACAGTCAACATAATGTTGGTGAGAACATGGGTTTAATTTCTAAACAAAATATATATTGATGCAACATAAATAAGATTACAACCAAACCTACTTATTAGCCAAGTGATTTATAACTGTCACAAATACAAATCACAAAATCAGATAATATAGCATCACAACACTCATCCTGTTGATGCAGGAAATATTTTCCTAAGTGCGCTACCTATATTACCAGACGGTTCTACTTCTGAATTAATGGTTTTAACATAATGACAGTAATCTCAAAATCTCACTTATAATAGCATCAACCATAAACAATATGCTTTTTTCCCAAAAATCATAAATATAAAAAGGGCTATGAAACTCACCTTTTATTCCAGCAAAAATCCTATAAAATATTTATAAGTTAGAAATAAATAATATTTCTTTAAAATTTTCAGCACTTATAACTAATTATTTTAAAACAGTAATTACAATTATTTGTTTATTACCAAATTTTGATAGCAGAAATATCCAACAATACAGATTATTATATGAAAATATCAACTAATAACTAATTACAGTTCTTTTTCTAGAATTTTTACAATATTCAAATAAATCAGCAGAAATATCCCCGGGTTCTCAAAATTTACCAAAATTTACCAGGATCTATAATTTGAAATCTATATTATACCATAAGTTTTTAGGTTATCAACTCATAATAGTAAATTTTCTATGATTTTTACCAGTTTTACAATAATGAGCATAAATTGTAAAACATCTCTAAAAACTCCGAATTTTATACAAACTGTTCTATTCAAGGTACCATAATTTATGAGATGAATCATGTGATGTATTGGTGATGAGTATATAACGCAGCTTGAGAAGTAAAGTCTTGTGCTATAAATTTAAATACTTTATCTCGCCTTTTTGCTATTTCTTCTTATTTTCGAATTACCAAAGGTTCTAAATTATAAAATCTCAGTCATATCAACGAATTAAATCAAGAAATTTGTCTAGAAATTCTTATAAAATATAAGGTCCATCATATAATTTTTTCAGGTCTTTACCAGGTCCGGAGCTTCCGGATGATAATTTTCTTTCATTAACTTAAATGGTCTATATAAATTAAATTACTTATTATAATTACACCAAAATTCACAGAATGTTTATTTCAAATATTTTCTAACAAGTTTCTAATTTTGTTCCACAATCACAGTCATTTAAGTATTTAATTTATTTCATCAAGAATATTAGATTTTTATTCTTTTTATTTGTAACTTTTATGTTAAAACCTTTGCTTATAAAGAGTTTTCTTATTTTTTAAACCTCTATACTTACTGATTTAAAAGAAAATCAGAGATTATGTGGTTCCATGATTATTCTTGATGATTTGTTTTCAAAAAGTTTGATCATATGTGTTTATTTTAAACACATATGGATCTTTTAGAGATGGTTAAGAATCTAACATTTTTGTTGAAAGAGAAACTAAGGGATTGATGATTGAGGTGGCCTTCTTGGTGCTTGATCCTCAAGTTCTTGAATTCAGAATAGTGATAGATAAGAAGATGATGATGAGATGGTTGGTGACTAGAAAACCGAGTGAAGGGAAGTGTTGATAATCTTGGAGGCCGGTTGATGGTTGTAGTAGCCTATGGTTGGGGTTCTCGGTGGTAATGCTTGTGGATGTAACAACTGAGAGAACAAGGATGGGAAGAATGGTTGGAGTTTGATGGAATGATGGTTGTGGTTTCATCGGCCGAAGGTTTGCACAAATAGTAGGGTTCTCATCATTAGATTTCCTCTAGACCTATGTGGTGTCTAGTTTAGGTTTGCTAGGTGTATTGCTTAGGATACTGTTGAGTGTTTAGTTGCTAGGTGGCGGTGTGAATGGTTAATTAGTGTATGGCCGATTTATGTGTCATACTCAAGAGTTAATGACTTTACTTAGTCACTAAGTTGAGGGTTAGTCATAGGTTTCAGTGTCTAACCGGCTTAGTTGTCGACTTCATGTTCTTAGGTTGAGATTTCTAGTTAGTATGTAACTGATTAACCGGGTTGTTTAGTGTTCTTAAGAAATTGTGAGTTGTGTTTGAATGCTTAAGTTTTTAGTTTTGGTATAATGTTTCTTGATGTTATCTTGTTTAGTTAAGTTTTTGTTATATATTACATGTAATTAAAGCATTTGATATAAACTTAGCTAACCATATTATGCTTAATAGATAATCATACAATTTCTATATATATATACATATATATATATATATATATATATATATATATATATATATATATATATATATATATGTATATATATATATATATATATATATATATATATATATCTATATGATCTCTATATCTATAGTATATGTATATATATCTATGTATATATATATCTATGTATATATCTATATATCTATATATATATCTATATATATATATATGTATATATATGTATATATATATACACATCTATATATATATATATATATATATATATATATACATACGTAGACATCCATGCATGTATGTATGCATGCACCAATCCACACTTAAGGATTCATATAATTAAAGGGATTTATCTTAATCATATTCTACATAAAACACATCATTTATTAGTAATTTATAGGAACGATTAAACTATCTAACCTTGGTTTTTAGAGTTGTCACCCCGTAAAAAGAATTTCGTTCCAAAATTCATTGATGAGTAATCCCTAAGGTGGTAGAGAACTTATGTTGTCACTTGCTTCTTCAACAAATGTTGATATTTCTCTTGATTTCATCTTCTCTTTCCCATGTATATTCCGGTTCTCTTTTGAATTCCACTTGACCTTTACTATTGGTATCCTACTTCTTCTCAATCTTTTTACTTCTTTGTCCATAATGGATATTGGTTCTTCCACGAAGTGAAGTCTCTTGTCTATTTTGACTTATTGGATTGGTACTTTTAATGTCTCATCCATCAGACATTTATTCAGGTTTGATAAATGGAAAATGCTATGTACTTCACTTAATTCTTGAGGTACATCTAATTTATATGCTAAAGGACCAATCCTATTAGTTACTTCAAATGGGCCAACATATCTAGGGTTTAACTTATTTCTTTTTCCAAATCGGATGATTCCTATTGAGGGTGATACCTTTAGATATACTTTATCCCTGATTTGAAATTCTAGTGGCTTTCTTCTTTATCAGCATAGCTTTTCTGTCGATCACGGGTCGCTTTCAATTTGTTTTTAATTTCAGAGATCTTAACAGATGTCTCCTATATAAGTTCTGGGCCTGTAAGTTGTCTATCTCCTATTTCATTCCAACACAAAGGCGACCTACACTTTCTTCCGTATAAAGCTTCAAATGGAGCCGCTCCAATGCTGGCATGGTAACTATTTTTATACTAAAATTCTATCAAGGGTAAATGTATATCCCAATTACCACCAAAGTCTAATGCATAGGGTCGCAACTTATCTTCCAATGTTTGAATTGTTTTCTCACTTTGCCCGTCTGTCTGTGGATGGTATGCTGTACTCATATTTATCTGAGTTCCTAAGACTTTCTATAAAGTTTGCCAAAACCTTGATGTAAATCTGCTATCTCTGTCTGATATAATTGAAATCGGTATTCCATGTCTGGACATAAATTCTTTTCATGTAAATCCTTGCTAATTTTTCCATCTTATAATCTTCTCTGATTGGCAAGAAATGAGCTGATTTGGTTAATCTATCAACTATAACCCATATAGTGTCATACCCACTTGAGGTTCTTGGTAATTTGGTTACAGAGTCCATGGTAATCTGGTCCCATTTCCATTCTAGGATTTCTAGTTGTTGCAAATATCCTGAGGGTTTCTGATATTCAGCTTTTACTCTTCAGCAGATATCACACTTTTTTACAAATTCTCCGACTAATTTCTTCATGCCTGGCCACCAGTACTGGTTTTTTAAATCTTTGTACATCTTATTATTTCCTAGGTGTACTGAATATCTTGACTTATGTGCTTCCTGTAGGATAATTTCTCTAAGTATGGCATTGTCAGGAACCCAAATTCTTCCTTTAAATTTTAGGATTCCGTCTGAAATCACCTCCAAGTCTTTTATCTGCCCTACAATTCTAAACTTATCTTTTTACTAAGCTTCCCGAATTTGATTCAATATATCCGAGTGTAATTCCATTCTCATGGCATGAACTCGTAATGGCTTAGTTCTATCCTTTCTACTTTCGGCTACTACATTTGCCTTTCTGGGATGATATTTGATCTCACAATCATAGTCACTTAATAATTCTACCCATCTTCTTTGCCTCATATTTAATATCTTTTGATCAAATATGTGTTGTAGGCTCTTATGATCTGTATATATTGTGCACTTAGTCCCATATAGATAATATCTCCAAATCTTGAGTGCAAATACTACTGCTCCTAATTCTAAATCGTGAGTAGTATAATTCTTTTCGCTTCCTCTGAGTTGCCTGGATGCATAAGCAATTACCTTTTTTGTTGCATCAAAACACATCCAAATCCCCGATGTGACGCATCACAGTATACTACAAAATCGTTTGTTCCTTCTGGTAAGGCTAAAATAGGAGCACTACACAACTTACTTTTTAAGAGTTCAAATGTAGCTTTTTGTTTTTCTCCCCAAACATAGGGCTTATCTTTCTGAGTTAATTCTATCAAGGGTTGGGCTATTCTTGAGAAATTTCTATGAATCTCCTGTAATATCCTGCCAATCCTAAAAATTAAGGTATTTTGGTTGGCGTCCTTGGATTTTCCCATTTCTTCACAGCTTCAATCTTTGTTGGATCGACTTGAAATCCTTCTTGATTAACTACATGTCCTAGGAATTGTACTTCTCTTTTCCAAAATTCACACTTTGAAAATTTTTCGTACAATTTTTCTTTCCAAAGTAATTCCAGAATTATTCTTAGGTGCTCCTCATGTTCTTCTTTACTCTTGGAGTAGATTAAAATGTCATCTATAAAGACTATGACAAAATTATCTAAGTAAGGTTTGCATACTCTATTCATTAGATCCATAAACACTGCTGGAGCATTGGTTAATCCAAACGGCATTACAAGAAACTCATAATGTCCATATCAGTTCTAAATGCAGTCTTTGGTATATCTTCATCTTGAACTCTTAGCTAGTGGTATCCTGACCTTAAATCGATTTTAGAAAAGTAACTAGATCCTTGTAAGTGGTCAAATAGGTCATCTATCCTAGGGAGGGGATATCTATTCTTTATGGTTACTTTATTGTGTTCTCTGTAGTCAATGTACATTCTAAAAGTTCCATCTTTCTTCTTTACAAATAGAACTGGTGCTCCCCAAGGTGATACACTAGGACGTATAAATCCTTTTTCAAATAATTCCTGAAGTTTATTCATTAGTTCTTTCAATTCTGTTGGTGCTAAACGATACGGTGCCTTAGCAATAGGGGCAGTCCCTGGTACTAACTCAATTTTAAATTCTACTTGATGAGGGGGTGGCAAACCAGGGAGTTCATCAGAGAATACATCAGGATATTTATTAATGATAGGAACATTTTCTAAATTCATTTTCTCTAGTTTCGTATCAACTATGTGGGCCAGGAAAGCTAAACATCTCTTTCTTAAACATTTTTGAGCTTTCTTACATGAAATTATTTTCATAGCACCACTAGGTTTTTCACCATACAAACAGAGTATTCTATTTTCCTTAATCAAAGGGATTTTAATCATCCTCTTACCACATATAATTTCAGTCTGATTCTTACTTAACCAGTCCATACCCAAAACAATATCAAAACCTTCTAGTTCAATAGGAATAAGATCTATATCAAAACAATGCTCATCTAAATTTAAAGTACAGTTAGGAATAATTTTACAAGCTTCAATTATCTTTCCATCAGCTAATTCTATCATATATTTATGTTTTAGTTTCTCTGAGGTTAGATTAAGTAAAGGTCTAAATGTATTCGAAACGAAACTACGAGTTGCTCCCGTATCGAATAATACTATTGCGTACTGATTGTTAACGAGAAACGTACCCATCACTCCTTCTGGTTCATTTCGGGCCTCTTCAGATGGCAACACAAAAGCTCTTTCACGGGAGTTGTTTTGGTTGATTGGAGCTTTGCCTTTCAGTTGTGGACATTCGTTGCGAAAATGATTCTCGTTTTGACACTGATAACAGACTGGTTTAGGGTTGGTGGGGCCCTTACAGTCTCGGGATATATGCCCCTTCTTTTTGCAGTTATAGTAGATCACCATTACACACTTACCATGATGATATCTTTGACAAGTACTACACCACGGTTGACCTTCTGTCTGGAGTTCCTTTTCTCGTGCCACTCCTAAGAAAATTCTCGCGGGTTTTCTGGCTATCTTTTTCTATGGATTTTCTTAAAATCTTCCTCCAGAGTTGCTGTCGTTCCATTTCCTTTTCTCTCCTATCTTTGGATTAATTAGAGATCCATTTCTTATCATTTCATCTGTTAGACTTCCTGATAAGGTTACTGCATCCTGAAAAGTTTTAGGCATGGCAGATTTAACCATTCCTCTTATTTGTGATACTAAACCCCAAATATACCTTCTATCATTTTTGCTTCTGGTGTTACCAGATGTGATACTAATCTAGAGAGTTCATTGTACCTATCAGTATACTCCTGATGTGCTACTCCTTTCATTTCTAATGCCAAAAATTCAGTCTCTATTTTCTCTATTTCGTTATAGGGACAATATTTCTCAGTTACTAAATTCCTGAATTCTTCCCAACTCAACCCGTTCATGACATGCCTTCCTTTTGTTTGCATCTCTATTTTCCACCAGGATTGTGCTTCTCCTTTAAAGGAATGTGAAGCAACCAGGGTTTTGTAATTGTTGGCACAGTTACTAATCTCTAATACCGATTCTATTTCATCTAACCAGCGTAGGGCTTGTACAACTCCTCCTTTCCCGTCAAATTCCTGGGGTCTTCACGACATAAAAGTCTTTTAGGAGCATCTTCTGGTTCATCGTTTCCACGCGATGCAACTCCAAAGTTTAGGTTTTGTTGTAGTTGAGCTATTAACGTAGGCATTGCAGCTTCTATTTGTTGAGTCACTAACTGAGAAATCATTTCGTTCTCATTTGTAGTGGCCTTTACAGGAGTTTCCTCTCCAAGTCTAGTTCTTGGTCGTCCAACTCTTGCCGTTCTTCGTACAGGTTGTGTGTTTCTTTTTGGCGGCATGATTCACTATATTTAATCGTATTTAATATTTATTAAAAAGTCAAGAGCATATATTTAAATATGAGTTATCTAACACATAACAATTAGCAGTCACAAAACAAAGAGTATATTTCATTATGTTCTTATTCATATACGTTTATGGTTATCATGTCAGGTCTAAGATTTACTATTGTTTTAATTTATACAAACCCAATCCCATATCCTTGTGCGTATACTTTTCTTATGTGTTTTTATTTCTTTGACATCTTTTTGAATTGTACATATTCCTTATTGTATCTTCTTAATCTTCTTAAGGATTTGTTGGGTTGTTTCTATCTGACCATGTTCTAACTTTTGTCTTTTGACTTCTTTCTCTTCAGCTTCAGATCATCTGGTTGGGCCACTGGTGTTATTTCAGACTTCAGGAGATAAGTCTCTGGGTTTTGTGTTTCTAAGTCTTTATCTTTCTTAGCCAAAAATCTTCGTCGCGTCGTACTCTTTTTCTGGGAGTCTTGATCGTATAACCTCCGATGGTTACTGGTGGACGTCAAACATAAAACTTTGGTTTTGAGTTAATCTAAATTTCAGGTTGGGAAATTTACATTTTATTCTGAGGTTCTGGTTCAGGTGTTGTCTCCGTAAGATTGCTATGGTCTGAGCACTCCGAGGGATCAGTTTCAGTATGGCGACTATCTGAATAATAAGTACTCATAGCTGCAAAAGTTCTTTATAAATTTTAATATTACTAAAACAGTTAGTCAAATAATTTCGCCAAATATTTCATATACTATATAGATACATTGCAAGACAAACTTCTCCCTTTAATCTAGTTATACATAGAATTTAAATATATACAAGAAATCATAAATATTTTCTACTATTTCTCATAAAGATTCATATTTGCACATAATAGGTATGTATATATTTCTTAAGCATGCTGAGAATTTATTATCATACGAGCTTATGGTTATAGTCTAGATACTTTATAATACCTAAGTCTCTATAACCAATGGCTGTGATACCAATCTGTCACATCCCGGTGGAAGCGTGAAATACTTGGGTGTGACTAATTAGCTCAGAACGTATTGATTACAAAGTAAAAATGCAACACACATATAAACATAATATATCGATACATTCCATATATGATATAAGTTCGGGTTACATCTTAACTATTATTCAAAATTTAATATAACCCTATTACAAAATGTGTTATCTAATTGCTACATCTTCAGTAGCGATGGAAATGAGCATCCACCATCAGACTAAGATCGTACATGTTAACAGTTTATTTAACACAAACTTTTCCCATCACCTCGCCCCAGCCATTGTAAACATCAAATGAGAACATAATATTGTTAGTCATTATGAATACCTGAAAAAACATACTCAAAACAGTGTAAGGCCTCGTTCCTGGGACGCCTACAGTTGGTCATTCATCGCACATAAAACATATATTTACATTCGTATTTCATAAACATCGCAGCGGAACACTAAAATAATCTTTCATTTCTATATAAATGATTTTGCAAGTTAATACAACATTCATTACAAAACAGTTTGTTCGCATTACAATGCAAAAACATTAATCAAAAGAATGCCGTCCCAAAAGAGCCGAGTAGCCTCGCAGTGCCATCCTCAGCAATCATTACCTGCCAACTGGAAACACATAAAAGTCAGCGTTGCTGAGTGAGTTCTAGTTTTATAATAAAACATACTATACTTTCATTAAAACCTTTCGTTTCCTCATGCGATCATACATCATACGTATACACAGATCATATCATTATTATCTTCATCATTCATTCATACTGTAACTTTTAGATCCTTTAATCATTACAACTTTTCTCTTTTCCATCAACTATAAACCTTACCCTTCTGTTCATGGTACTAGACCTAGGCCTATCATAGACCTTCTATTACGGTGCACCGCACCTCATGGCCATAGCACCTAGGATAAAGTTTAGGTGTACTATGCAATACCTTTATGTTCATGGTTCTGGACGTAGGCCTATCGTAGACCTTCTATAACGGTGCGCGCACCTCGTGGTCACAGTACCTAAGGTATGAAGATATGTGTACCATTGCCATATGCAATACCTTTCTGTTCATGGTTCTGGACCTAGGCCTATCGTAGACCTTCTATAACGGTGCGTCGCACCTCATGGTCACAGTACCTAAGGTATGCAGCAATAGTTCTGTACAAATGGTCAATCACAAAGAAAGACCCCGATATGCATACCATGCTTGCAAGACTTTCTTTACTTTCATTACTCATTAATGCATGCATTCTTACTTCATGTTCCTCTTTTCTTTATCTTTCACTTTACGTTACATAATACTTCATTTTATTCATTAACATGACACGTAAAGCCACAAGAAAGATAAACATACATCATAATAAGGAACATATCATACACAGTCATCGTCATCATACAGGGCAACATCATACATACATAACATGCATAAACATGCAACATCATCATCATCATCATGCCCAACATACTCTCTAAGGTCATAACAGTCATCTTACATGCTCTTACGGGAACCTTTACGTCAAAACTTACATCTGCACTTTCCCCCGAAAGTCAGAAGTCGAACTACACTTTCCTTCGAGTGCAACAGCCCTATTTGGGTGTATGGACACCCTTCAGTCGCATGGCCTCCATGCGACTGAACATCATGTGGTTGGACTCATGCGGATGAACATCTATGCGAATGGACATCCATTCGTGCGTATGGACCTCATGCGGATGGAACTAATGCGAATGAGCACCTATGCGACAGACCTCATGCGAATGGACTCATGCGACTAAGCACCTATGCGACTGGACCCTTAGTCGTATGACTCCCCATGCGACTGGACTCCCAATCGTACGAATGGAACCTTAATCGTGCGAATGAACCCTCAATCGTGCGAATAAACCTTAATCGTGCGAATGAACCCTCAATCGTGCGAATAAACCTCAATCGTGCGAATGAACCTCAATCGCCTCTTAATCGGTCGTATGGCCTCCAGTCGGTCGCTAGCCCTAGCTGATGCAGAAAGGAGTTCATCCCGAACCCAATCTGCCATTTTCGGCCTCCAAGCTATTCCAAACCCATTCTAAGCCTAAATCAACCATCTTAGACCTTAGGAATGCATACCACAACACCATACAAGCACACACAAGCCCGGAAACAAACTCTAAACGCATCACACGCAACACACCCAAATGGGTCATAAACACACACATACAAAAACGGGTTTTTGATGCTTTCCAGCCCCAAAATCGGTTGAAAACAAGTAAAAGTAGGGTCACTCACACAAACGAGCACAACGACAAGGGCTTCGATTTGACTCGCTCCTCAACGATTTTGGCCACTCGAACCAACCCGAACCAACACTTTTTCCTCTTTTCTCTTCTTTCTCTCTTCTCTTCTTTGATGGCTGATTTTGATGGGTGTGGGGAGAGGGTAAGGGTTGCCCTCTCCCTTAAATATTCCCACTTCCCCAACTTTCTCTCGTTGGCGAGTTTGGTCCCTCGACTTTGGACTTTATTTCTTTTCTTTTTTCGTCGGCTTCAAAATAAACAAATAACCGGGTGTTACAAGTCCACCCCCCTTAAATAGGTTTCGTCCTCGAAACCCTTTATTTCTCGAACAAACGTGGGTAATGCTGCCTCATCTCTTCTTCAGTCTCCCACGTTGACTCGGACCATTTCCTGTGCTTCCACTGTACACGCACAAGAGGAACCGTTTTATTCCTCAACCTCTTCTCTTTTCGATCGATGATTGCCACTGGTTGCTCCACATAATTTAGCCGTTCGTCTAGTTCGATATCTTCCAGTGGAACAATCATATCTTCATCTGCCAAGCACTTCCTTAGATGAGATACATAGAATGTCGGGTGAATTCCACTTAACTCATCCGGTAACTCCAGTCTTTAGACCACCTCTCCTACTCGAGCAATGATTCGGAAAAGGGCCTATGTACCTCGTGCTCAACTTACCCCGCTTTCGAAAGCGGATGATACCCTTCCAAGGTGAGACCTTCAACATAACCCGGTCACCCACCTGGAACTCAATCGGCTTGTGTCGTTTATCAGAATAAGACTTCTGTCTGTCTTTGGCTGCCATCATGAAGGCTTTAATCTTCTCAAGCTTCTCAGTCGTAGCCTCGATTACCTCGACGCTCCCCAATTCCTTCTGACTAATATCACCCCAACAAACGGGTGTTCTGCATCTCCTACCGTATAGCATCTCATATGGTGGCATACCAATGCTGGCATGATAGCTGTTGTTGTATGAGAATTCGGCTAACGGTAGGTGGTCATCCCAACTTCCCCCAAAATCAATCACACATGCCAGAACCATGTCTTCCAGTGTCTGAATGGTCCATTCTGACTGACCATCAGTCTAAGGATGATAAGCCGTGCTAATATGTAACCTCGTCCCCATAGCGTCGTGAAATTTCTTCCAGAATTTAGATGTAAACCGGGTGTCACGATGAGACACAATAGACACCGGCACACCATGATGAGTTACAATTTCCCGGATGAACAGATCAGCCAACCTCTCAGATGAATATGTCTCGCGGATCGGTAGGAAGTGAGCACTCTTTGTTAAACGGTCAACTATCACCCATATGGCATCGTACCCTTTCGGGGTACGCGGCAGCTTCGTAATGAATCCATGGTGATGTGCTCCCACTTCCATTCCGGTATATCCAAAGGTTGGATCTTCCCATAAGGCTTTTGATGCTCGGCCTTCACCTGTAAGCAAGTAAGGCACTTACTCACATACTCCACCACATCGCGCTTCATACCCGGCCACCAATAATCCTTCTGCATATCTTGGTACATTTTCGTGGCACCTGGGTGAATGGAGTATCGAGTCTTGTGAGCTTCATCCATGATCTTCACCCGTAGATCCCCAAAACAAGGAATCCACACACGACCGAATCGGGTTCTAACACCGAGTGTGTTTTCACCCAACTCTGCGACCAGACCTCTCATTCTTTCAGAGTTAAGATGATCTTCTTTCAATGCCTCATCTTGAAACTCTTTAACTTGCTTCATTACATCGGAGGTCATGATCAACTGATAAGCTTTTACCCGAATCGGCTCGGGTCTCGCTTTTTGGCTAAGGGCATCCGCTACCACGTTGGTTTGCCCGGATGGTAGTGGATCTCGTAATCATAGTCTTTTATGAGCTCCAACCACCTTCTATGCCTCATGTTCAGATCCTTCTACTCAAAGAAGCACTTCAAGCTCTTGTGGTCAGTGAAAATGGTGCACTTCGTCCCGTACAGATAGTGCCTTCAAATCTTTAGTGCAAAGACCACGGCTGCTAGCTCCAAGTCATGAGTAGGATAATTGACCTCATGAACCTTCAATTGTCGGGATGCATACGTTATAACCTTCCATCTCTACATTAACACACACCCCAACCCTGAGTAGGAAGCATCAGAATAGACCACCAGGTCTTTACTTCCATCGGGTAATGACAGAACAGGAGCTTGAGTCAATCTCGTCTTCAATTCCTCGAATGCCTTCTCTTGAGCTTGACCTCATATAAACTTTACATCTTTTCGAGTCGACTTAGTCAGTGGAGAAGCAATCTTAGAGAAGTCTTGGATAAATCTTCTATAATAGCCGGCCAAACCCAACAAACTACGAATCTCGGATGGCGTCTTTGGTGACTTTCATTGCATAACCGCCTCCACTTTTACCGGGTCCACCAAAATCCCATCGGGATTCACCACATGACCCAAGAACTGAACTTCGCGCAACCAGAATGAACACTTGGAGAATTTAGCATACAACTTCTCCCTCCTCAGCGTCTCCAGAATCTCCCGAATGTGACCGGCATGCTCAATCTCGCTCCTCGAATAAATCAGGATATCATCAATAAACACAATCACTGATTTATCCAGCATCGGCTGACACACACGGTTCATCAAATCAATAAAAGCAGTTGGCGCGTTGGTCAAACCAAAGGACATGACAAGAAACTCGTAGTGACCATAGCGCGTACGGAAAGCTGTTTTAGGAACATCCTGCTCTTTCACCTTTAGCTGATGGTAACCAGATCGAAGATCTATCCTTGAAAACAAACTGGCACCTTGGAGCTGATCGAACAAATTATCTATTCTCGGAAAGGGGTATCGGTTCTTCACCGTCAACTTGTTCAGCTCGTGGTAGTCAATGCACATCCTCATACAATCGTCCTTCTTCTTTACAAACAGGACCGGACCACCCCAAGGAGAGATACTCGGTCTAATGAACCCCTTATCAAGCAGCTCTTGCAACTGCTCCATCAATTCCTTTATCTCCGTCGGAGCTAACCGATACGGTGCCTTGGCAACAGGTTGGGCACCCGGTATCAGATCAATCTGAAATTCAATCTCTCTGTCAGGTGGCACTCCTGGTAAGTCTTCTGAAAACACGTCTGGAAAGTCACACACAACCGATACATCGGCTAGTTGTGGGGTTGGCGTATCCACATCCTTTACATAGGCCAAGTAAGCGCTACATCCACGCCTCATTCACTTTCCCGCCACCGCCATCGAGATCACTTTCGGAATCGTAGTAACCAGATCACCATAAACCGTCACTGAACTACTGTCAGGCGCTGTCAAACAAATCATCTTCTTGCGAAACACAATGTTCGCCTCGAAGTCCGCCAACCAATCCATCCCAAGAACCAAATCAAAACCACCTAAGGTCATCACGAATGGTCTAACAGGAAACTTATGACCCTCAAGTTCCACATCACAGCCCTCTATCATTTCAGAAATCCCGGTAGACTTACCTATGGCAGTTTTTACATCGAAGGGCACATCGACCCGTCTATTACTAACAGGCAGCTTAGCACAGAAAGCAGTAGAAATAAAACTTTTACTAGCACCAGAATCAAATAACTCAGAAGCTAAAGTTTGGTTCACTAGAAACGTACCGGACACAACGTCGGGGTCCGTCCTAGCCTCCTCCTGCGTCATGGTGAATGCCCTGGCACTCGCCCTCGATCCTTCATTCCCCGTCTTCTTCACCCCGGAACTCTCAGCCCTCGGCTTCTTACAATCTTTACTCACATGGCCCTCCATGTCACAGTTAAAGCACTGGACCGTACGACAGTCCTTGGCTATATGCCCCGGCTTCCCACATTTGAAGCACACATTCAGCCCCAGCCTACATTCCCTGCTATGTTCTCTCCCACACCTACCACACTTCTTTATACCAGCACCCGATGCGACCACACGGCGGTCGTCCACCCGTGCCTTCTTGTTACCTGTCGAGGCCTCACCCCGACCAAACCTCTTCCCATGCCAGTTCCGATCACCACCACACTTCTTGCTACCTCCAGTCACCACCACCGTGCTCTCATCATACAGTCTCCCCGCCAAATCCACCACCGACCTAAACGTGCTCGGTCGGGCAGCGATCATGTGCCTGTGAATATCCGCTGGCAAACCCTAAATGTATCTTTAAATCTTTCGTGACAAAGGTATCACTTGGTCCGGCACCAGGCGCGCCATCTCATTGAACTTGGTAGTATACTGCTGATGTGTCATGGTCCCCGCCTCCAGATGCAGGAACTCTCTCTCAACTTTATCCATTTCTCTATGAGGACAGAACTCCTCAATCACCAACTTCTTCAGTTCGGGCCATCTTATTATCCCGATTGCCCGAGTATTCTCTGCTTGGACAATATTGTCCCACCAGCATAAAGCTGAGTCCATAAACGAGTGGGTGGCAAACTTCACTTTCTGATCTTCCCGGCACTCGCTGATGTCGAGAACAGCCTCCATCTCTCTCACCCATCGGTGAGCAGCGGCAGCAGTTCCATTACCGTCGAAAGTAGGGGGCTTGCATCTCATAAACGCCCCATAGTTACAGCCTCGTGCCACCTCTTGCACAGGCTCATCTTCTTCTTCCTCGTCTTCATTATTAGAGAAAATCGTTTCAGGCTCCGGTTGCTCTCGTCCCCCCGAAGACCTGTTTCTCTCCTTTCTTTCTCCTTCTTTCACAACCTTGATGACTTCGGTCACCACAGACGGTAAGATTGTCTGCATGACGTGGTGTACTTCTTCAACAACAGCCTCCTTTACCGAGGCCCTCAAGTTTGCACTCTCATCCCAAGCCTCCGGATGAGGGGTCTCAGGTTCTTCAGGAACCACCTTTTCAACTCTTGGCCTTCCTCTTTTGGGTCGCGGCTCAACATCAGGCCCGCCACGGCCTCCACCCCTAGAAGCTTTAGAAGATCTACCTCCAGCCATTCTCTAAATCACACTGAAAGATTCAAACACTAACACGGTCATTCAAGGAACAGCTCAGTTTATGTCAAGTATAGTAAGTCCCTAATTACAGTGGCCAGTTGTAATTAGCCACTTACATTACTCTTCATACTCCAAGCATTACCTATCCTGACTACATCAGTATCTAAATCTACATACAACATGTAAACCACATAACATGCGCACATAATACCGGTTATCATTAAGAAAATACCTGATGGCACGCAGCTACTCAGATTGGCATCCCATTCCCTTCCGTCTCATTTTCAGTTTAAGTTAAGGTTTATTTTGAAAATTTACCCATTTCACTTAAACTTTGGCTCTGATACTTCATTACTCATTAATGTATGCATTCTTACTTCATGTTCCTCTTTTCTTTATCTTTCACTTTACGTTACATAATACTTCATTTTATTCATTAACATGACACGTAAAGCCACAAGAAAGATAAACATACATCATAATAAGGAACATATCATACACGGTCATCGTCATCATACAGGGTGTGACATCCGTTACCTTAAGATCCGTCAATTAACGTGACTGTCCGTTAACTATTCTTTGATCGATCATTCCTCATCCTTATTTAACTCTTTATGTGGATTTCATGTGTGCTTTATCATTGTTGTGCGTGTGTATTCGTTATAATCATATGTTAACCTTAAAAACTAATCGACTAGCGCCATCCGAAATGCAAGAGTTGTCTAGTCAGTTATAGGAAGTAGTGGAGAAGGGTTTTATTCGACCGAGTCATTCACCGTGGGGAGCACCGGTATTATTTGTCAAAAAGAAGGATGGGTCGTTCCGCATGTGTATCGATTACCGTGAACTAAACAAGTTAACTGTGAAGAATCGATATCCTCTCCCCAGGATCGACGATCTATTTGACCAGCTGCAAGGAGCTTCGTATTTCTCAAAGATCGATCTTCGTTCAGGTTATCATCAGCTAAGGGTTTTCAAGGACGACATACCGAAGACTGCGTTCAGGACTCGTTATGGGCATTATGAGTTCTTGGTCATGCCGTTTGGGCTGACTAACGCACCAGCTGTGTTTATGGATCTGATGAATCGGGTGTGCAAACCTTACTTGGATAAGTTTGTGATCGTGTTCATAGACGATATACTTATCTACTCCCGATCAAAAGAGGATCACGAAGAACACCTTCGGGCAATTCTGGAACTACTACGGGAAGAAAAACTTTTCGCCAAATTTTCGAAGTGTGAATTTTGGTTGCGGGAAGTGAAGTTTTTGGGTCATGTGGTTAATGAGGATGGGATTCATGTAGATCCTGGGAAGATCGAAGCGGTGAAGAAATGGGATACGCCCCAGACACCATCAGAGATACGGCAATTTTTAGGATTGGCCGGTTACTATCGTCGCTTCATCGGGAATTTCTCAAAGATCGCGCAACCATTAACCCTGCTTACTCAGAAAGATAAGAAGTTTGATTGGGGACATGCACAAGAACAAGCGTTCCAAACGTTGAAAGAGAAGTTGTGCAACGCGCCTATATTGTCTCTCCCAGACGGAACTGATGATTTTGTGGTTTACTGCGATGCGTCACATCAAGGATTGGGATGTGTATTAATGCGGAAGGATAAGGTGATTGCCTACGCTTCGCGACAGCTTAAGGTGCACGAAAAGAACTACACCACTCATGATCTTGAGTTGGGCGCTGTAGTATTTGCACTCAAGATTTGGAGGCATTACTTGTATGGAACCAAATGCATCATCTTCACCGATCACAAGAGCCTCCAACATATTCTGGATCGGAAGGAACTTAATATGTGCCAACGACGTTGGGTAGAGCTACTCAATGACTACGACTATGAAATCTGGTATCATCCGGGGAAAGCTAACGTGGTGGCTGATGCCCTAAGCCGTAAAGAACGTGTGAAACCACTACGTGCTCGAGCATTGGGATTGACCATTCAAACGAACTTGACAGCTCAGATCCAAATTGTACAAAGTGAGGCATTGAAAGAAGAGAACCTTGCGGGAGAAGAATTCCGAGGGTTAGATAAACAGATGATTCGCAAAGATGATGGTGTACAGTATTTCATGGATCGCATATGGGTACCCAAATGGGGAGGTGTACGTACCTTAGTCATGGATGAAGCCCACAAGACGTGATATTCTATTCATCCTGGTGCAGACAAGATGTATCATGGTCTCAAGGATATGTACTGGTGGCCAGGCATGAAGAAAGATATTGCCTTATACGTCAGCAGATGTTTGACGTGTTCGAAAGTTAAAGCTGAACATCAGAAACCATCGGGATTATTACAGCAACCTGAAATTCCCGAGTGGAAATGGGAGAACATAGCTATGTATTTTATTACCAAACTCCCTAGAACAAGCAGCTGTCATGACTCAATATGGGTCATTGTGGATCGAATGACGAAATCAGCACATTTCTTGCCTATCCGAGAAGATTACAAGATGGATAAGTTGGCGAGATTGTACATCAAAGAGGTCGTGACACGGCACGGGGTGCCGGTGTCAATCATATCCGACCGTGATAGCCGATTTACTTCACGATATTGGCAGACATTACAGAAAGCGATGGGCACTCGATTAGACATGAGTACCGCCTATCACCCTCAAACAGATGGCCAAAGTGAACGAACTATACAGACGCTAGAAGACATGTTGAGAGCGTGTGTAATCGATTTTGGTGGTAGTTGGGATGCTCATCTACCGTTGATTGAGTTCTCCTACAACAACAGCTACTATACAAGCATTGGGTGTGCTCCATTCGAAGCGTTGTATGGAAGGAAATGAAGATCTCCCGTTTGTTGGGCCGAGATTGGTGAAAGTCAACTAATAGGCCCCGAGATCATTCAAGAAACAACTGACAAGATCTTTCAAATCAAAGACCGACTTAAAGCCGCACGAGATCGCCAAAAGAGCTATGCCGACAATCGTCAGAAGCCTCTAGAATTCAACGTTGGGGATCAAGTCTTACTCAAAGTCTCCCCTTGGAAAGGAGTCATTCGGTTTGGAAAGAAAGGGAAGTTAGCCCCACGATACATTGGACCGTTCGAGATTACAGAAAGAATTGGTCCAGTGGCTTACTAATTAAGGTTGCCACAAGAACTTAGCGGTATGCATGATACTTTTCACGTGTCAAACCTCAAGAAGTGTTTGGCCGATGAATCACTTCACGTGCCAATTGGGGAAATCAAGATTGACGAAAAGCTTCATTTTGTTGAGGAACCCATTGAGATCATGGATCGAAAGGTCAAGCAACTGAAGCGTAGTAGGATACCTATTGTTCGTGTAAGGTGGAATTCAAAACGAGGGCCAGAGTTTACATGGGAACGAGAAGATCACATGAAACTCAAATATCCACATCTATTCGAGGATGACACTCTTGGACCTAACTCCAGCTGAATTTCGGGACGAAATTCTCTCAACTGGGGGATACTGTGACATCCGTCACCTTAAGGTCCGCCAATTAACGTGACTGTCCGTTGACTATTCTTTGATCGATCATTCCTCATCCTTATTTAACTCTTTATGTGGATTTCATTTGTGCTTTATCATTGTTGTGCGTGTGTATTCGTTATAATCATATGTTAACCTTAAAAACTATTTAAAACTTTCGACATCGTAACCGCCAAATATATCATTTTTATATATAATAAACGTCACCAATAAAACCATTACTTAAGTCATAATATCATTAAATGCATTTTATAATTAATATAATTAACCTAATAAAGTCGTTTTTCAACCGAACCAAATTTGGGAAACTCGGGGGTTAAGTGCAGGGACTAAACTTGTAATTTTGCAAACTTGGGCTGGGTATATAAACCCCATTACCAGCCCTAATTCACCATTTTCATCATCTTCTTCATCTTCATCCTCTCTACACACACATCTTCTTCATTCTAGCACCAAAACCGACCCGCTTAGGCTCGTTTTCGTCGTCTAGACTTCATCTACAGCCTAGCCTACTCATTTCTAGCAGGTAGACGACTTTGGTTGTCTCTTTTCTTGCCTTTTTACGGCTGTCCAAACTAGCGTTTCGGGTGTTCGGGTTCAACCCGAACACACAAGGTCGTATGCGTGCGTGTGAGGTCTTGCTGCTTGTGTTTCATGTTTGTGTATGTATGTGGAGTGTTTCTGGAAGTCCTTGTGGTGTAAAACCCGCGTTTAGAGCAGCTCAGGGGCTGCTCAGCCCGACCACAGTCGCGATTATGTTGTTCAGGCGACTGGGTCTGTCATGCGATGCCGTGCGACTGAGTGAGTCGTGCGACTGAACCATGCGTCTGAGTCAATCGTGCGACTGAGTTGTGCGACTAGGCATGTCGTGCGACTGAGTTGTGCGACTGTGTGTTTGTATGCGATTGAGTCATGCGTGTGAATGAGTGTATGCGATTGAGTCATGCGTATGAATGAATGTGTGCGATTGAGTCAGGTGACCGACTGAGTGTATGCGATTGTGCGTGATTCGCACGACTGGAGTCCAATCGCACGAATGAAGGTTCAATCGTACGAAAGTAGCTACTCGTACGATTGAAGGTTGGTTCGTGCGTATGGAGGTTGAGTCGTGCGATTGGGTGTTGTGTGGTACGACTGAATGCCAGTCATACGAATGAAGGCTCAATCGTACGAATGAAGCTGATTCGCACGATTGAGGGTTGATTCGTGCGTATGGAGGTCGAGTCGTGCGTCTGGTCTTGTCGTGCGACTGTAATTGTTGTGTGTGATTTCCTTCTTGTGCGTGGCGTGAGTAAGACGTGTGATGTTAAGGTAACATTAACACAGTAGCCATTGTTCGGCCACAAATATTAAAGTCAACGCTAAAAAGGGCACAAATAGTATTTTAAACAAATTAAACTAACGTCTTACAACTATCAACCGACTTATAACTATTGACACATATCTAACACTTTCTCAATAACAATGAAACTTTTACTCAAATATTATCAACGATGGCAACAATGTCTAAGTGCTTGGATCTACATAAGGTCTAGTACGTGTGTCTGTTTGTGTGAGTTACACGCGACCCAGCCGATACAACCCGAACCGACCGATCATTATTACGCGCTTATATCATATTATTAATGCTTAACAATAACTATCAATAGGTGTTTGACTGTTTATCTGCATTCAATATTTGGATACATCGATCATACATACTTACCACTTAACAAGTGAGTTTCGTGGCCCCTTTTTACGCTTATACAATATTTCAATCATTTACAACTTGGGGGAAAAGTATGCTTAACCATTTTCAATGCTGTACAACTTACTTACATTTTACATACAAGGAATCAACGTGATACTGTGTTGCAAGTACTTATCTGATACATGCTTGGGTCTGCTGTGTGGTTCTATCTTTGCAACTATTTAATTCCAGTGTGGGAACCGACGGTTAGGTATTGGTAGTACTACTGGGTTGACACCCCCACCCTTGTTCGATGGTATACTAGTTGGTACCATCAGTGGCCCCAGGAACGGGCCCTTGGGTGAATATATGCCGACAATTTCTTTGTGTACGTCGCTAGGTTTGGTTGCAAAGCTCATGTCATGTGATTTTACTTGTGTATATAACTGTATTCACGGTATTCCATTACGCTTACTTTATACAGCATCACTTACATTTTTATTACTTAAACCTGCGAGCTCACCAACAATTATGTTGACCTTTTTGAGCATATCTTTTCAGGTGATCATGCAAGTCCAGGAATCTAGGTGTGCTGCCTTAATGGAGACCCTAGGATGCACTTTTGGGACTTAACATATTTTGACAAACAATCTTTTTGAACAATGTTGATATGTGTAAACAATTACAATCTTTTGAAACTTGTTCCCGGGTTGTGGGAATTTACATTACAACTTCATCCTTATTTGATTATATGAATCATCATCATGTTTATGCTTATGGCTATGTTGTCGTGAACATTGACTAAACACGGCACAAGTCCCCTTGTTGTCGGGTGTCGTCATGACACGCTTGTCATCATTTATTATATTGCATCTCTATCGCTTACCATGTGTTATGATGATCCCGGTCTCGTTACATCCTCGTGTTTCCGCTTTTAGCGGGGGTGTGACACAGGGCAACATCATACATACATAACATGCATAAACATACAACATCATCATCATCATCATCATCATGCCCAACATACTCTCTAAGTTCATAACAGTCATCTTACATGCTCTTACGGGAACCTTTACGTCAAAACTTACATCTGCACTTTGCCCTTAAAGTCAGAAGTCGAACTACACTTTCCTTCGAGTGCAACAGCCCTATTCGGGCGTATGGACACCCTTCAGTCGCATGGCCTCCATGCGACTGAACATCATGCGATTGGACTCATGCGGATGAACAGCTATGCGAATGGACATCAGTCATGCGTATGGACCTCATGCGGATGGAACTAATGTGAATGAGCACCTATGCGACAGACCTCATGCGAATGGACTCATGCGACTAAGCACCTATCCAGTGGGACCCTCAGTCGTATGACTCCCCATGCGACTGGACTCCCAATCGTACGAATAGAACCTTAATCGTGCGAATGAACCCTCAATCGTGCGAATGAACCTCAATTGTGCGAATGAACCTCAATCGCCTCTCAATCGGCCGTATGGCCTCCAGTCGGTCGCCTAGCCCTAGCTGATGCAGAAAGGAGTTCATCCCGAACCCAATCTGCCATTTTCGGCCTCCAAGCTCATCCAAACCCATTCTAAGCCTAAATCAACCATATTGGACCTTAGGAATGCATACCACAACACCATACAAGCACACATAAGCCCGGAAACAAACTCTAGACGCATCACACGCAACACACCAAAATGGGTCATAAACACACACATACAAAAACGGGTTTTTTATGCTTTCCATCCCCAAAATCGGTTGAAAACAAGTAAAAGTAGGGTCCTAGAACTCACACAAACGAGCATAACGACAAGGGCTTCGATTTGACTCGCTCCTCAACGATTCTGGCCACTCGAACCAACCCGAACCAACACTTTTTCCTCTTTTCTCTTCTTTCTCTCTTCTCTTCTTTGATGGCTGATTTTGGTGGGTGTGGGGAGAGGGTAAGGGTTGCCCTCTCCCTTAAATATTTCCACTTCCCCAACTTTCTCTCGTTGGCGAGTTTGGTCCCTCGACTTTGGACTTTATTTCTTTTCTTCTTTCGTCGGCTTCAAAATAAACAAATAACCGGCTGTTACAAACAGTCAACATAATGTTGGTAAGAACATAGCTTTAATGTCTAAATAAAACATATATTGATGCAACACAAATAAGATTACAACGAAACCTACTTATTAGCCAAGTGATTTATAACTGTCATAAATACAAATCATAAAATAAGATAATATAGCATCACAACACTCATCTTGTTGGTGCAGGAAATATTTTCCTAAGTAGCGCTACCTATATTACTAGACGGTTCCACATCCGAATTAATGGTTGTAACATAATAACAATAATCTCAAAATCTCACTTATAATAGCATCAATCATAAACAATATGCTTTTTCCCCAAAAATCATAAATATAAAAAGGACTATGAAACTCACCTTTTATTCCAGCAAAAATCCTATAAAATATTTATAAGTTAGAAATAAATAATATTTCTTTAAAAATTTTAGCACTTATAACTTATTATTTCAAAACAATAATTACAATTATCCGTTTATTATCAAATTTTGATAGCAGAAATATCCAACAATACAGATTAGTATATAAAAATTCAAGTAATAACTAATTACAGTTCTTTTTCTAGAATTTTAAAATATTCAAATAAATCAGTAGAAATATTCAAGGGTTCTCAAAATTTACCAAAATTTTTCAAGATCTATATTTTGAAATCTATATTATACCATATATTTTTAGGTTATTAACTTATAACAGTAAAGTTTCTATGATTTTTACCAGTTTTACAATAATCAAAATAAATATTAAAACATCTCTACAAATTCCAAATTTTTATACAAACTGTTCTATTCACCGTACCATATTTTATGTAAATTTTCCATAATTTATTTCACCTTTTTGCTATTTCTTTTAATTTTCTAAATACAGAAGGTTCTAAATTATAAAACTCATTCATATCAACTACTTAAATCATTAAATTTGTCCATAAATTCTTATAAAATATAAGGTCTATCATATAATTTTTCCAGGTCTTTACCAAGTCCGGAGCTTCCAGATGATAATTTTCTTTCTTTAAGTTAAATAGTTTATATAAATTAATTTACTTATTATAATTACACCAAAATTCACAGAATGTTATTTCTAATATTTTCTAACAAGGTTCTAATTTTATTCTCACAATCACAGTCATTTAAGTATTTAATTCATTTCATCAATAATATTAGATTTTTATTCATTTTATTTGTAACTTTTATGTTAAAACCTTTGCTTATAAAGAGTTTTCTTATTTTTTAAACCTTTATACTTACTGATTTAAAACGAAATCAGAGATTATGTGGTTCCATGATTATTCTTGATGATTTGTTATCAAAGAGTTAGATCATATGTGTTTATTTTAAACACATATAGATCTTTTAGAGATGGTTAAGAATCTAACCTTTTTGTTGAAAGAGTAACTAAGGGATTGATGATTAAGGTGATCTTCTTGGTGCTTGATCCTCAAGTTCTTGAATTCGGAATAGTGATAGATAAGAAGATGATGATGAGATTGTTTTGTGACTTAAAAACCGAGTGAAGGGAAGTGTTGATAATCTTGGAGTCCGGTTGATGGTTGTAGTAGCCTATGGTTACGGTGGTTCTCGGTGGTAATGCTTGTGGATGTAACAACCGAGAGAACAAGGATGGGAAGAATGGGTGGAGTTTGATGGAATGATGGTTATGGTTTCATCGGCCGAAGGTTTGCACAAATAGTGGGGTTCTCATCATTAAATTTCCTCTAGACCTATGTGGTGTCTAGTTTATGTTTGCTAGGTGTCTTGCTTAGGATAGTGTTGAGTTTTTAGTTGCTAGGTGGCGGTGTGAATAGTTGATTAGTGTATGGCCGATTTAAGTGTCATACTCAAGAGTTAATGACTTTACTTAGTCACTAAGTTGAGGGTTAGTCATAGGTTTAAGTGTTTAATCGGGTTAGTTGTCGACTTAATGTTCTTAGGTTGAGATTTCTAGTTAGTATGTAAGTGATTAACCGGGTTGTTTAGTGTTCTTAAGAAACCGTGAGTTGGGTTTGAATGCTTAAGTTTTTAGTTTTGGTATAATGTTTCTTCATGTTATCTTGTTTAGTTAAGTTTTTGCTATATATTACATATAATTAAAGCATTTGATATAAACTTAGCTAATCTTATTATGCTTAAAAGATAATCATACAATATATATATATATATATATATATATATATATATATATATATATATATATATATATATATATATATACACGTAGACATCCATGCATGTATGTATGTATGCACCAATACACACTTAAGGATTCATATAATCAAAGGGATTTATCTTAATCATATTCTACATAAAACACATCATTTATTAGTGATTTATAGGAAGTATTAAACTATCTAACCTTGGTTTTTAGGGTTGTCTCAGTAGCTTGTGGCCATCATTGATAGAAAAGTAAAGCAATTGAGTAATAAAGTAGTTCCACGTGTTCAAGTATAGTGGAGAGATAGAAATGGATCGAAGTGTACATGGGAGACTGAGGAAGATTTTAGGTAACATTATCAACATTTGTTTAACGACTGACGAGTTTTAAGGATGAAACTAAATAAGGTGGATAAATTCGTTATACCATGGAATTTCTAGAAAGTCGATTGAGAAATGAAGTTTTTGCTTGAAAGAAAGTGAAGGTACCAAAGTTGCCCAAACTAGAATTTTAATACCCTAAAACCTTGCTACAAAAGGAAAAGGGCGCCCTAGCCCCTATCATTCAAGAGAAAACTTCCATAAGTGGTAAGCAACGAAAAATGGTGATTAAGGTATGTAATTCAAGTTATTTGGCTCGCATATGCATTAAGGAAAAAATAGCAATGCATATGGTGCATATTATGTAGTTTAGGTGTTGAAAAGCACTCAAAGGTAATTTTTGGTTGTAATCTTAAAAAGGTGAGTTCTAGCCCCACTTTTTTCAAGTTTTATAAGTTTTAGGGCTGGCACACATGGTATTATGTTTTTGTTTATGTAAGTTATGATTGTTTTAATTAAAATGATTAATTATCAATGAATTAGCTACGATACTATAGTTGTGTAATAAATGATCTCCTTTGCTAAGGTTTTAGCTCTAGATGTACTCGCATGTATGTAGTTCTCGCATGATTGGGTGACTTTTTGTGGAAAGGTCATGTTTGGTAGATGTTTTCACCTTATGGAGGTTTTCGTGCCCTTATGTTCATGATTTTAACTATTTTTTACAAGGTAATATGTTTTCGCATGATAGAGTATCATGTGGCTCTTGTTTGCTCAACAAAGACAAGATAAGAGAGAATGAAATACATAGTGGTTGAGACAGATAGTTGCCTTACGCCCTACTCAATAGGGGCTTAGTGAGTGTTTGAAGCCATTTTTAGGCAAGCCCCAAGGCCAACACAAAAGAGAGGCTAGCAATCGTGTTTAGCTTATTCAAAATTACTAATAACCATCTCTTATTTACTACCACTCATACTGCCTATCCTGGAAGCCACTCAACTAAAAGGAGAGGTGCTAGAAGGCCATTTCTTTTTATTCAAAAGCCTGTGAAAGCCTAGCATGGCTCTAGTTCATGCAGTAGATAGGTTGATTAATGCTAAAATGTGCTCTACTTGGTATGTATTAATGTGTGATCATGTATGATCGATAAGGCAAAGGTTTTAAAATTATATTTTATGGTAAAATTAAGTCTCACTTAGTGTTGCTAACTTTCTATGCATATCAGTTGGTAGGAAATGTTAATGGCTGAGGAGATTCATACATGGATATGATGGCTACTAGGAGAGTTCAAGTCTACCATCTAAAGTTTTAATTACACTTTAATGTTTCTTTATGAAATCTTTTTATCAACGGTTAAATATGATTTCCTCTGTAAAGTTATGCTTATGAATGTTTTATGTTATAAATCACCAACTAGGACTCCTAGGGATGGGGCCTTATATTATTCGATTACCGTAAATCTTTTCATGTCTCTATCTCTCTCCAACCATTTCCCGCCATCGTCCTATGTCGATATTGCAAACACTTAACCAAAATTCTTAATCCACAAAACCTCTCATCAATCCCAATGGCCACTCAAAATCTCAAATTCAGACCTAACCATTACATGTATGCATCTCTTGATCCTATAGGAGACGACATGTATGATCCCATTTTAATTTTTCTTCAAAAGAGCAACTATGCCTTTGCCATTACTGTGAACCCCGCCATTTATGCTCTAAACATTCAACAAATTTTGGGTACGTGCTCTATCCGAATAAGAAACGACATCAAGGTGCTGATAAGCCACCATAAAAGGGAGCGAATTCACCATCTCTACTAAAAAGATTAGAACTTATTTGCAACTAGGAGATGTAGAAGGAAAATATCATATCCGAAGATGTGGTGAGTGAAATTTTCAGACGAATGGGATATGAAGGCACCGTTCCTGCTTCCACCTTTGCCAAATCACTGGTATATTACAACTGAAGAATAAATTTTCATATTTTTCTTCATTGTCTTTCTAACAACCTATTGGATTTAGCGAGGGCTATCTGTGGGCTTGTTAAAGAGTAGAGTTACAACTTATCTAATTTGATTTTTCAAAACCATTGTAAAAATGTAACTTCTGCAAAAAAAAATTGGTTTCTTATATACCAAAGGTTCCAATAAAAGAATATACACAAGGAACGGGCTTATAAAAACAAGTTTAAAGGGGAAGTGTATGCACCTGCACATCAAAGCATGTCAATTTTTAAAAAATTTAAAGCCACCCTTAAAGTATTTTCAGACATAGAGTCTACTCTGACTCAACTCTGACTCCAACATGTTGGAGATCATTGAGCCTCGGGGTGACACTATGATTAAACCCACACAACCCTCAATAGAGTCACAACTATTGAAAAGACTCAAAGGGATATTCATTTCTCTAAGGATGTTTCAAAGGAAATACCCTCATTAGGAACTGGTCAACATCCTGGGCCATTAGACGTAACTTCTCAAATGACAATCTGTGTGTCTCCTATCTAGGATGAATATGTGTACACTAACATTCAGCACGATCCACTGTCTTACGAAGCGTTATTATACAGACAATAGGGACTTAATTGTCTATGGAAACATCTATCCCATATCCTACAATACAAGAGACCGATACTACAAAAAAATGATCAATGTGGAAAAGGTTGTCTCTAATATTGATCTGTCAATTTCCTAGTAGGCTAAAAACAACATCACTAAGACCTCAATCATGGAAACTCACTATGAGGATGTTTATTTGGAAATACTCCTTGAAGAAATGAATCCACGGTGCCAAGAAACCGCATCTGGTGGTGAGAGTGAAGAGAAAAGGCTTAGGACCTCATCGAGTCCTAAGTATTCCACAACTATGGATAAGGGAAGTATGCAAATTGTCAATGAATTAACACCCACAAAGTTAGACCATGCAAATAGGTGGAAAGAACAATAATTCTAGTTTGATAACTGTTTGTTAAAAGCTTCAAAAGATAGACTTGCTAACCTTGAAGCTTAGGTCAAAACTATCAGAGAATAGCCAACAAGAGTTGCTATTCTAGAAGCACAGATCAACGCACATCAACAATCGTCAGCTAGATTGGCTAACCTTGAAATTAAGGTCAACACTCTGCAAGAAACTCTTGAACTCCAAAAGTGCATTATTCTTATCCTTCAAGGCTCATCAACACCACAAGAAGTGTAAGGCCCCGTTCCCGGGACGCTCGCAGTTGGATGATCATCGCACATAAAACATAAAATATACATTTACATCTATGAAAAACATCGCAACGAAATAACTTAAAACCATTTCATATATTAATGACCGCTTTTGCAAAATAATACATCATTGTTAACAATTACAAAATATTATCGTTTGCATTACATCATAAAAATGTCATAGTTATACAAATGGATGACATCCAAAATGCCAAGTAGTTGCCCCGTGCCATCCTTAGCAACATTCATCTGCCAACTAGAAAATACATAAAAGTCAGCGTTGCTGAGTGAGTTCTAGTTTTATAAATAGAATACTTTACTTTTGCTTAAAACCGTTCATTACTTTCATTCGCGATCATACATCATACGTACACATAGATAATCTTATTATTATCTTTCATCATCATTCGCCATCGTACGTTATTCGTTATCAATCATTATCATCATTCATTCCTTCTCTTTTGTATCGTTCATTCCGTACATACATCATTAACCTTTACATTCATTCGGACAAATGCTATGTGCTACACCCCCACCGTCATTCATAAAGCGGGTACTGGACTAAAGTCTATAAATAGACTCCCATACATTATGCCCGGTGGCCTGACCACGGTACCGGGGTAAGCGGCAAGGATCCCATACGTATGGTCAATCACAAGGATTAGACCCCAGTGTGCATCCTAACCCACACACAGTTGAGCTAACACCCTTCATTGTGTGTGAACCTCCTTTCATTTGCTTGCGAGACTTTTCATTCATTCTTTCATTAATGCATGCATTCAGTCGTTCTTTACGTTCCTTTTCATTATCATTAACTTCCGCTTTTCATTACATAATACTTTACGTTCATCATTATAATCATACCCCGAAAAGCTACACAATAATACGTAAGGAACATAAAGAAAACATAACGTATACATACATAACAACATCACACATCATCGTATAACATCACACATCATCCACTCATATACACATACACAAACATGACAAGTACAAGTCATCATAGAACATAACCGATCCTCCATGGGACAGCGGGGGTTTGGGGGCGGCAGCCCCTAGTGGGGTCCAAGGGGCAACACCCCTGGCTGGGGTCGTGCTGGTATGCATTTAAAACGTATATTTGGTATGCATTTCCAGCCCCAAACGAGTTTAAAACCTTTAAAATAGGGGATCTAGAACTCACCTGGACTCAGTGAGTAGCTTCTCAATCAAGCTTTCTAACCAAGGATCACACTACGCAGTCTGCAGATAAGTTAACACTCAAAGGGGTTAATTTCTGCCTAATTTCGTTGCTAATTTCGCTGCAAGATCAACAGATTCGCTGCTAGTTTCGCCAGCAGTTTTGCTGCCAGTTTCGCCCAACTTTCGTTGGAAATCCATGTCTGCGAAACTACCTGCGAAACTATAGTATCACAGGAATACTCCATAGTTTCGCTGCACGACTGCATAATTTCGCTGAATGAACACCCAGTTTCGCAAAACGGGCTGAAATTACGAACCAACCCATTTTAACCCAAAACTTCAATCTTTTACACCCAAAACCTTGGTTTATCATCCATGAAGCTTTATCTAACCTTTTTACATGTTTTCTTACACAAAAACGTAAGTTTTGGATGATTCTTTACCACTTTCAAACACCCCGAACCCTAGAATCCGGGTTTAATCTAAAGAAACGATTAAATAATGTTTCTTACCTAGATTCTTGGTCTTTTCTTGTTGTTTGGATGCCCACAAACACTGATCTTCAATCTCTTTATCAACCGAGCCTTGAATCTTCACCTCCTCTCTACTTTCTCTCTCTACACTCTCTCTCTAGAAGTTGAGTGGTTGAGTTGCAAATGAGAGTGGCTCTTGCTGATCCGTTTATATATACCGGGCGTTCCCGGGACCTTAAACTCGTCGAACACATAACCGCAAGGTTAAATCGGTCTATAACCCATTTCTATCTTATTTATATTAAATAATCCCGTCTAAGCCCATTATTATTAATTGGCTCGTTTTGACTTTATTTCGGGCGTTACAAGAAGTTGATGATATTGTACTACTGGCTAAGAAAGTAGTTAGCAGCTCACAGCAAATTCCCTTCTCCTTCATATGGAATGATGATTATGAGACCATATTAGAGTTAAAGTTAAGCTTAATGCCCTATTAAATGGGCATAAATATGATAGCTCTAAGGCGAAGAGAACAAAACACACAAAATTAATGAGCACACTAAATAAGAATGTTCAACTCAGTAGAAAGAAGATGATTTTACAATCAAAGTCAGGTACTTAATATTATCTAAAAAGAAAAAGAAAGGATGAGTCATCATCAACAAGAGAGCTAGTACTTGGACTTGAGACCATTCATAATACATCTGTTAAAAAAGAATCACCTTTGCTCACAGTTCTATCATAAGCTGCTAAAGTACTCAAGAACTTAGTAGAAGAAACAACTGCTGAATTTTTGAGAAAGCTGATTGAGGTAGCAGTTAGATCTATTGAAGAAAATAATAGTCCACATAAGAGGAAACCAAACTGTGAAAGATCGTAGGGAAAGATATGCAATCACTCTTAGGTAAGAGACTATTTAGCATCAAAGTCATGAGCAAGATACTTCTAACCTCAGGCTCAAGAAATCAGTTGAGGTGATATTTGTCAACCAGATGTTGATACTAAAACTACAGTTAACTATGAGGTGAATGTTGAAACATATGGCCCAGAGGTCACTAATGAAATTGAGAGTGTTTAGACAACCGTTGATGAACATCTTCCCACTTGTGAGGAAACATGTACATCTACTGATTTTTGGCACTCAGACCTACTGCAGCTTTTATTTCCAATATCACAACTAAAAAGTAAAGAAGCCTATGTCTGCTGAAGAAGAGTTAGATGCCAAGAATTAAAGAAAAGAAAAATCTTCTTGTTGAATAAGAGACTGAAGACATCCTTACAAGAGGTAAATGGTGAAGTTGTATATCTTTACTCTGGAGAACATCAGGTGGCTTTAGTAAAGAAGAACACCCTGATTCTGGTCAAATAAGCCAAAAAAAATCTAGAGCTGCATGAATGAAAACAAACATTTGATCTGATTGGGAGCCAAGTAAGATAAAATCGATAGCTAATCTCAAAGTAAAAGAAAAAAGAGTAAAGAAAGTTCCCACAAAGTCCAAAGATCAATCTAATTAATGACATGTTCCTAATAGATCAATAACTTAACCTCTCTTAATAACAACTACTAAACCATCATAAAGGTTTACATCTTAGAGTTCAAAGAAAGTTCAAAAGGAATCTAAGAAGTATGGATCGATAGTTCAACTAGAGCAAAAAGGTTTCAACTTTGATGAAGAAATAAACTTGATTTTAAGTGATCTAAAGTTCAAAGTGATTGCACTAACTATGGTTGAGATGGAAGAATCAACAGAGTTAAAGAAGAAGAAGAAGAAAAAAGAGATTGAGAAAAGAAAAGTGCAAGAAGTCAGAAAATAGATTAATAACAAGCAATACATGAATCAGTGGTTGAAAAATTATGGTTTATCTTGTAAACTAGTAGCACCAGTGACTATATATCTGCTCTTTATTTGAACATCAAGTAATCAAAGAAAGAGTTAATACTAGTGAGCTTCCAAGCTTTGAGTAAGCTAAGGCAACATGGGAGAATGAAAAGAGAAAAAGTAAGAACACAGTTAATAGATTCCATCTGCTGAATGATGTTCCAAGATCTCCTTCATCTAAGAAGACTATCTCAGATGATGATAGCGCTCATACCTGTAAAGAAGGTTGAACCAAAAAGGATAACCAAAGCAAGAGCGGTGGATCCAACTACTATTGAAAGTTTGCTGAAATGAACAAAAGTCCTAGCTATTAGGTATATTCATTAGATGGAAAAATATGGAGTCAAGGGAGCAAATAGAGTCATCAATTACTATGATTCTGAGAATGAGATCCTTGATTTTGTCTAGATAAGTTAGAGCAAATTTTGGAAGGACTTAGAGTTTTTGGATCTAGCAATGAAAATAATCGATACTTGCTATTAATTCTGGCTTTTATTAATGATCTTTAGTCTGGTGAAGATATTATTAAATCTACCTCTTATCATCCAATTCAAGATTGGGAGTATGATCATAGAATACCTACTTTACTACCAGATGATGCAAGAGTAGCTTACTTGAGAAACCAGCTTGTGTGTCTTAATTGAGTTAGTTGATCTAACCAGATTGAGAATGGTAATGACTCAAAATCTAGAACGGTGGAAAAAAGGTTTTGGGTTAGATAAGGTTGGTGCAACCAAAACAACACTAAGAAGAATTTTGGTGCATCTGAAGAAAGTCTTTCGAAGACAAATAAGAACTTCCGAAGCTAAGTTGTAGATCTTCCGAAGCTTGAAGATAGAAGAACTTCCGAAGAGGAACTTAGTCTTTCGAGACTATGTAAATCCTCTTCTGAAGAAAAGCACTTAGAAGATTCAAGACAAAGCTTTCCGAAGATAAAGTCATGAAGACTTGGTGAAGTCTCAGAAGAAGTTGATTCTTCTGAAATATAATTGGCTTCGGAAGAACTTATTCTTCCAAAGCCAGTTAACCTTCAGAAGAACCAACTATGAACCCGTGGACATAAGTATATTTTGTCTGACAACCGCTACCACATCTGATATACTGCATGATGTCTTCCCACGCCCATGTAGTTGACCATACTTTATTCCACTATTCACCTTTTATCAGTTAGTACAGTTACCACGTTTAGTTGGTGACAAAAGGTAAGTCATGGATCTGTCATGACTACCTAATCTAGGATAATATTTTATTCTCTATACCTTACTTCTACCAATGTAGTATTTGTTTAGTAGTAAGTTTCAGCTGGTAATCTAAGTATAACCGGCTCTAGATAGTAGTATATGTAGTTCTCATTGTAACTAAGTTAGTATGCTTGCAAGAGTCTTGTAAACATTGAGTTGAGAAGTAATATATACAAGTATCTTGAAAATCATTTCTTATGTTCATTAACTTAGTATATTATCATCAACTCCTTCAAAGATTCTACATAATCATTCGAGTATGTCTAAGTGAGTTTGAAGGTTAAACTTTGTGTTGAGTGACCATAATCGATCCTGCAAATGGGTCATGAGAATTTAAAAAGAAAATTTTGAGAAGTCAAAGGAGGCCACTGAATATAGGAGAGAAAAAACAAGTTTTATCTGTAGAAACTCATGTATCTGCCGAACTACCACACTCTTCCAAACCACCACCCTCAGCCAAAATTACTCAGACTCTACCATCTGAATCCCAACTACCGCCTTCTTTAAAACAGTTTTCTTAATCATCAGATCCCATTGCGGAGAAGTCTCATGCATCAGTCCAAAAATCAACGTAAGAAGATCTACCTCTCGAATCACATTTTATGTTTCAACTGGAGAAACAAATCCAACTAAGGCAACTAACAAATCATGCAATACTTAAACAATCATAGATCTAGCTTCTGAAATTGAGTACTCAAATTATGAAGAAGAAGAGTCCATAGAGGTTCAACTAGTTCACATCACTGACTGTGGTTATGATTTTAAATCTAAGAACTACTTTATTATTAGAAGTGATCATTTAGATCCTTGCATTCTACTATGTTGGAAGTTGTGCAAATCAACAATGATGAAATTTTAAGAGTGTATTCTCTCATCAAGAAGTATGTAGATATGCCTAACACAAAAAAATCTATAGCATCTATTCTAAAGGTGAAGATTGGTCAAGGTCAAGAATATGTTTTACATGTGACTCCATTGTATGTTCATAATTTATTTATTGCATGAAACTTTGAGTCCCACACAAATTCTCTTTATCTAACATTCATTGGTCATGGAAATGTCAAAGTAAGTGAATTTATCTACTTAGACTCTCCTGGCATAACATGAGAGATCTAATAAGTATTCCTCTTAACAACCCTACAAGAGATACTAAGTGATAAAGTTTGAATGGCTTCTAAAAACGATGTTAGGGTGATCAAAGAGCATATGTTTTTGTAGAATCATCCTAGAGGGACTATATTAGGATGTTGAAAGGATGAAGCTACCTGCAAATTAAGTGCTGATTGTGTCTAGCGATAGAGTCTAAGTTCGGAAGAGAAGTCTACTTGCTGAATAGGTCATCTACCGACTTATCTGCTAACCTACTGGTTAATAAGCATACATAGTCCATCTACTAAACAACAAATGTAGGTTTTGATTTACTATTTTATGGACAAGAAAGCCAGTGCTGAAGTGTAGTGATGAGACCATTGCATTGCAACTGTGGATCTTTTACAAAACCTTACTCTTACCTATATTGTACATTGTATTGTAGCCAATTATAAAACACATTCGCGGTATGCCATAGGAGAGATTAATGGCTGTAACATGTCATTGATCCTAAATCTAGAATAGATGGTCAATATTTGTTCTAGTGTTTAGCTTTAATAATATAGATACCCCACTCTTATATAGTTATAAGATTAGCTATTTTTGCCACTCACATTCATGTTATAGCATTCTATGATCAGCGAATATAATCAAGGGAACAGTTTGAATAAATCTTTTATGTTATTTTATTCAACTATTATTGTTTGTGTGTTTGTTAGTAAGTAGTTAACATAGATTCTGCATCGGAGAAAGTTCTTGTTCAACCAATCAAACATCAATCGTTGACCATAAAATTCCTAAAAATGTTTTGTTGATGTTATATTCTTTTTTTCTTATTTCTCTACCAAATTAATCCCCACTTAATTGGAAAAGAAAACTTAAAAAAAGATTATATAAAATAAGCACGTATCTCTAAGTGACATTCTAGTGGTAATAAGCATCTCCTCTATTGAAATGGTAGAAAGTTTATATTCTACAAGATACAGACTTAAGTTATTCATAAGAGTATATTAAGAATTTAAAAAAACATAAGGTAAGCACATAGATGGTTGAATAAAAACCAACTATTGATCATAACTATAAATACAAGCTATAATGTGTGAGTTAATTTGCTTATTTCATTAAAAAATATTGTATTTTCTATATAACAAGAGAAAGTAAAATATTAGTCAAGTTATCCAAATAATACGAGTAAAAAGGGACAAACCAATCTTCATCTTCTTCTTCATGCTCTAATACAATGGTAACTAAGCGGGACCTATAGCAGCATCAAATTTCTACTTAACAAAATTTTCTGGTACAAGAAAAACTACAATAGATGACACGTAATGCGTGTCATATTTGTGGTTAAATGATGCGCATATGCGCGTCAAGTAAGGGGTAGTCATAAATGAAAGATGATACCCATATACGTGTCATCTATTTACGACGGGCGAAAGATGACACATATTTTATGACAGTTGGTAGATGACGCTCAATGCGTGTCAGGAAAGGGTAGTCATAAATGACAAGATGATGAGCATGCGCATGTCATCTTTGTGAATTTTAAGACGCGTTCAAAATGATACGCAATTCATGTCATAAATTTAACTGCTTTATAAAATATATATTTATTATTATAAATTTACATGTTGTTATAAAACTATAAATCAATAATTGTTGAATAAGAGCAAAACAAAATTCATTTGGTTAAATTCTAACAAAAATTATAAGGTTGTTGTTTACAAGCAAATACATAAAGTTCTAATTCATTTATTTGTCTAATAATGTCGCCCTACACATAAATGAAATTCGAAATGTAACGCGGCCACTTTTCGCGAATTCGATCCAAAATAGCGTTGGTGTATTCAGCTTTTCCTTCTCCAACCTAAGAAAAATCCATTTCACCAAATTAAATTTGTGAATTTGAACCATCCAAATGAACTAGCAACTAGTATGTTCATCAACCTACATTCCATAATTTCTAACCAAATCACCTAAATTTCCAAGTCCCACATATATTTAAATAGTTTTTTAATAAAGTAAGAAAAAGAGCATTTTAATAATTAAGAAAAGATCACATAAATTACTAATAATATTATTAATTTCTTTTTAGATTAAAATAATTTTTTAATAAATTAAAAGAAAGATCATTTTAAAAATTATTTCTAAATAAATAGGTTTTTATAATACATCAAACCTTCCTAAAAATACAAAATATTATAAAATTGGTGAAATCAAAATTAAATTTTTTATAAATAAAAAATAATTAAAATTAGAAATTATAATAAAAAAGTTTTTAAAAATGATAGTTTTTTAAAACATTTTTCTCGAAACAAAATGTTTAATTCTTTTTGAAAAAAACAAAAAAAAAATACGTTTTAGAACATAAGTTTCAAAAGGTAACATCATTATTTTATTATTTTGTCCTTTTTATAAGTAATTTCACTAATATCCTATTTTAAAATATCATTTTATAATTAATAAAATTTTATTTTATTTAATATTTTTTTATTTAAACTGTGTAATACATGAGTTTACTAAAACTATTATAATTTATATTGTGTTATTTTCACACCATTCCATTCAAATGTTTATAATAAAAATTAATTAAGATCTTCTTAAAAATAGATTTACTAAAGATAATATAATTTATATTGTGTTATTAGCACACCATTACATTCAAATATATATAATAAAATTAATTGAAATCTTCTTTAAAAACAATAACAATCGTATAAAACCCTTTTATCTCATACACCTACTTTTGTACCAAATAGAAAAATGACCACAAACATAGATAACGGTATCAAGATAGCCTTCCAAGCGATATCAGTGCTCATCTTCTTCCTTGTCCAACTACCAACCCATGTAGCCTTTAACAACAACAACAACCAATGGTTAACCCCAACCGAACCCGAACCGACACCGACACCATGGCCCGAACAATTCCACGCCCTCCTCTACATGAACCTAACCAGCACCCACCTCCAACTAAGCGACCTTTGGTACGACTGGCCCAAAGGTCGCAACGTTAACATATTTCAGAAACAACTTGGTGTAGTGCTTTATGATGTCGAGTGGAACAATGGCACGTCGTTTTACTACACGCTTGGCGCGGATGGTAATTGCATGGTGATGGACTTTGGTGTCGGGATACCGCGGCCCGACTTTCTCGATGGGGCGCATTATCTAGGGAGAGTGGTAACTGATGGATTCTTGTGTGATTTGTGGGAGAAGGTCGATTTCATATGGTATTATGAAGATGTTGTCACCAAGAGACCTGTTCGTTGGGACTTTTATGATGGTAATCATGTGACAAATTTTATTTTAAATTTTGGTTTGATTCAAATTCTAAAATTGATTTTGGGTTTTGGCTAATTTTAGCAAGCCGTAAATGAGTTATATTAATATTTAAGAAAAGCATCCAAATTAAGTTACTTTGGTCCTAAATGGGGGTTGACGTTCAAGATGTTTACCCAAAAAAATTGAAGCGAATAACTTGGGAGACCTTGTAGGCACCTTATGATTTTTTAAATTGTTTAATTCAAAGATTCAAAAATTGTTATTGAACTGATGCTTCTTTTGTAGTAAAAGATTTTTATTGGTCTATCAGCTCGTTTAACTGTTTTTAACGATACTCAAAGTCGTATGTTTTAATCTAAACACGTTATCACACCATCTGACCTTTGAGATGGTTTAAACGTTTAAATAACCATGATATTTTGCAACCTAGGAATTTCTTCACACGTGATGACTTTTGAGGTTGGAGCAGTGTTGCCAGATTCAGTAGTGCAAGCACCAGCATATTGTTTTACGGAGCCTGCGGATGAGCATGCTTTCTCTACTGTGGCGAAAAGTTTGAATTTTTGATTCCCATTGTGAAGAAGAATAAGAAAGAATAGCTATATGTGAATCTTTCTTTGGCTTTCGGATGTTATACATTTTCACTTATTGTTACTCTAAAATAAGTGGATGTTACTTGAAAAACACAAAGTTTATGTATACTGCGCAATGTTAAATTGTTACCGATTAACTGATGTTATAATAAAAAAAATTGATGCTAATATATTCCGACACATGTCTTTTTGTATATTATAACAAATATAAGTTTATGTTAGCTAACTTGAGGTTTGAAGCTTACATTCTCTAAAATCATTAATACTGTCGTAAATTATAAATTTCGTGTATATGATAAGGTAGAAACTAGGTTCCAAAGATTAGGGAGGGGTGGGTATGGTTCTGTACAGTGTGAGAAAATTACCTAATTGAGAACAATGTTCTAGAGGGACTGAGCATCGTATTCAATTGACAACATGTTATTCTCTGTAAATCTATTGATGATGACAAATTGAATTCTACATTGAGTTACTCTTATTGTATCTTGCAGTCTGAACTGATTTCGTTTCTTATGTGTTTATTCATTTGTATCCAAATTTTAAGTATAGACAAATCTCCCAGTAGGTTTTATAAAAGCACGTTTATCTGAAATTGATATCTATTTAGAAACACTCTCTAACTCGGCTTTAAATTCTAAAGAACTTTTGATTCTTATCACCAAAAGCACAATGATGGATGATTTCAATAGTAGATCAACTAAAAGCCAATAATGCTTGTTGGGAATAATATATCATATGAGAAACAATATTGGAGCATTTCATAGCTGTGAATGACACTGCGTGCTAGAGGTCAATAATTATATTTCTTACTTATTGTTAAAAAAATTAATAATCCTTTAAGTTAGTTAATGTTATATTATTTGCAAGCTAATGGGTTAAATTTCCATTCTGGAAACAATGGTGGATTTGGTATCAAAGCCAAGTCAAAAAGAAGAATGCTTGCAAAGCAAATTCAAAGCAATATGGTAATGTGTTTCTGGTTTTGCTATGTGGCCTCGAACGTACTTTGTTCAGGTGATGTTCCTGGTCAACTTGTTGGACAGGAAAGAACCACGAGGAATTGTGATGGTCTCGCACGTTGGCATGAACAAGTCAGAATAACGAGTGGCCTGGCAAAATTAGTAGTTGGTTCTAGATCGGAAAATGGCAAGACAAAATAAAGATGGCGGTATTTTATCTCAAATCGAAGATTGTTGGAAGCTCAAAAGATCATCCAAAACGCCAAGACCTTCAAACAAAGGTGCACTCGTGATCATGGATCTATCACCGTCGGTGTTGAGCAAAAGAAAATGATAAAATGATATGCTTTATATATATTGCAATAAATTGTCCAAGTAAGTCTAAAAAAATTTCCTAACTTGAAACCCACAAACCCAATGTTTATCTTGTAAAGGGTATTGAAGTTGAGAGTTTAGATAATATTTCGGGTAGATTTCTCTTTCGAAACGCATGAGTAGAGATGAAAACATGTTCACAACACATGAAAAAAATGTTTTGGCATTGAGACTATAACAAAAGATAGCGACAAGTTATTCATCTATGGAATTGGTGAAGTTCGAATTCTCATCAATAAGGAAACAAGAACATTTCTTAGTGTTACTTGTGTGGCTACTTTAAACAAAAATGTGCCAAGTATGGATCAACTAATTGATCAAGGATATATTTAATGTAACATTAGAACGTGATATGTGTTACATAAAGGGCATGTCTGATATAGAGGAAATTCTTGTGAAAATATAAAAAACCCAAGTAGGATTAACTAGAAAATAGAAGAAACTTGTAAAATCCAAGAAAAGGAACACAATATGATTGATCTCAATCCATCAACCACATAATGAATGATAATTGAAGTAGTAAACGCACGCACACAAGTCTAGATCAATGCATAGTCGTGTAATAAAGGTTTCTTCTCTCATTCAACACAATTGCTTACAAACTTTAAAAGTTTATAATTGACAAGTGATTACAAAATACAAAGCTAAGCAACTATTTATACTACAACAGAAAGTTTTCGTCCCATTCCTGAAGTTTTCACCCCACTAATGTTCTCACATGGCATGACGTTATAGCATGGATCATTAAGTTTTCGCATGAAATAGTTTTTATTTGCCGAGCCATTAGGTCGGATTTTTAAAATCCCCCTAGGCTCGGGGAATCAATACCATCAAAAGTACACATTAGCACATTTGTAGTCATATCCATAAGCATAAATAGTTTTCTCCAAAGCTTTGTTTATCATCCATCTGAATTGAGCTGTAACGAAATGAATAGATTCGTCGGCCTCAATCGGGCATACTTGAAGCTCCATCAAATCTGCTTTTTCTAGACTGAGCAAGTCAATTGGATATACCACTCTAAAATATTTATCTGATGTACTTTTTCATAAAGCTGGACCACTTTCCGCTGCAACTCTGATGACTCACCAACTTTCATAAGTTGGTGAAAAGGTTCATGCTTTTGGTAACTGTACATTAAGGTCTTGAGTCTGTTGCTTTTTACTTTATATACTTTTATCCTTATTGTAATATATTAGGATATGAGTTATGGCATGTCATAGTCACTGGTCAAAAAACAATCTGCCTTTTGACTCTACATTTGATTTTGTTGTTGTCTAGATCACATGTTTCCAGCTGGTTTTCTATGCATGGCCAGCTGTAGGATATGGTATAAAGTATCTCAGGTCCTTCTATCTTTTCTTTATACTTTAACACTTGTAAAAGAACTTGAGAGCAATATACAACATTCTTGAAAACCAATATCCTTGTGTGATTGTTCTTGTTCTATCTCATATTTACCTATGTTCTAAGTATCATACGATATTGATTCCAGTTCCCTGTTTTATCTATTAAGTGTTCTATTACACTCTCCTCATTGTGTGTTGTGTTGTAGTGACCATCCCTTAAACGGTCTTGCAATTGGTATCAAAGCATTCAAGGCTCTTGATTGTAAGATCTCACCATGTTATGGCAGCTCTCACTAAAACTAATATGGAAACTGAAACCATGACAAAGTCCCCACTAATCACTCCTAAAGACTTTGACACTTAGTGCCAACAAATGGAAGGGTTCATCAAGTCACAAGACTCCAAGATGTGGGAATCTGTTGTCTTAGGGCCTCACATACCAAGCACCTCTTCAGCTGCTGCTGGGGGTGGTATGATTCCAAAAGATATGACTGACTATTCTAAAGAAAACATGAAGAGAATAGAGATTGATTAGAAAGCCATGACAGCCCTTCAAACTGCTCTTCCCAACTCCATATACAGAGGCTTCAAGAAGTGCAAAACAACAACTATGGGATGCATTGAAGCTGATGTATAAACTGAAGCCAAGGAGAACAATAAAGATCTCCTAAAGTAGCAGTTTGAAAACTTCATCTTCAAAACAGGTGAAAACCATGACTCAATAATACTTCAGGTATGTTGAGATTGTGGACACTTTAATGGATGTTGGAGTGACTCTTGAGAACAGGGACATTGTAAGGAAGTTCATGTCCTTACTTCCTAGACAATGGACACATTATTGTGTTGTTATCAAGAGAACTGAGAACCTTAAGACTCTCACTTTGACAGAGTTGTATGGTATTCTCAGTGGATACCAGATGGAGATAAACATGCAAAATTCATCTGCTAACTCCAGCAATCAACTGAGTTCAGCCCTCCATGTGGTTGAAAGGGATAGTAGAGAACCACAACATCATCTCATCTGTTATCCTGACAACTCAAGGGTCCTTTCATCACCTTCCTGGAGACACCAAGAGAAAGCTACACTCAAAGAAGCCCATTCTAAGAGACAAGCTCTTCATAAGCCTTTGTGTCTTTTGATGAAAGCACAGGCAACTTTCTCTTCACCCTTGAAGATCTGGATTGTATCCATCCAGATGACCTGGAATACATGGAGATAGTTTAGCAAATGGCTCTCCTCACTCATAGAGCCAAGAAGTTCTACAAGAGGACAGGGAGGAAGTTTCCAAGCACTGCAGCCAGTGGAAAGTTTGGGCTGGACAAAAGCAAAGTAAAGTGTTACAACTCTAACCAAATGGGTCACTTTGCAAAGGAGTGTAAGGCACCAAGGACAAATGGTGGCCAAACACAAACCATGCCAAACTACACTGAGAGAGCCACCCAGAATGAGAAGCCTAAGCAGCAAGATGTAGTTGCTGTTGAAGAAGGAGGCTTTGACTGGAGCTTTCAGCGGGAAGATGCATCTCCAAACCAAGAACTTATAGCAGATCATGATGAAGCAAAGGTATTGGAACATCTCTGTACACCTGATTGTATTGCTAAAGTTAATAGATACAGGTCCTATAACTTAGAGATGAGATCTAATTTTGAGTCTTTAAACATCCTAAAATCTGATTTCAAAATAGCTGAGAATGATTATAAACTAAAGATAGAGGACTTAGAGAAAACCATTTCAACTCTTAAACATGAACGCACTAACTACAGGACTCAGATCAAAGATCTTATAACTAAGTTAACTGAATGCCAGGCTGAGCTTGTGATCAGCAAAGCTAGGGCAGAAAAATGTGTTCTTGAAGAAGAGACCTTCAAGAACTTTATATCCTCATACTTGCAAACAGGTTAATTTGGATGGTAAGATCTTACAATCAAGAGACTAAGAAGCTCTGATACCAATTGCAGGATCAGGGTTGGTTATCACACCCCGACCGACGGCGGAATAATCAGGGCGGACGAATGGGAGACGATTGCTCATAGCACATGGAACTAAATAAGTTATAATAATATTAAATATCATTTATCATTGAACATTACAAGACAAATAAGTCCATACAATATAAGAACTTCAAACAAAGAAATAACATATTTAGTTAAACTAGGTCCAAGTCTTATATGAGCACAAGAAGATCTTCAAGCATCAAACCTGAAACATGTTAAAAATAAAAGGTCAACTATAAAGTTGGTGAGTTCCCATGGTTTAAACACACGCATATATGTATATATATAAAAGGATTACAAGTAGCAATTCATGTCCATGGTTACAAGTTAGCAAGCTTATAGAACACATACAGTTACAACCAAACCTCGACTTGATTACAAGTATATAAGATTGGCTAAGTGTATTTGGTTCCCATGATGAACAACCATACGTCATCAGGAGTCGGCAATACATCGACTTTAGCACCAAATAGGCTTGTCAGGCCCAAAGATCTAAGACGTCGCCAGGCTAGCAATAGTTAATGATTGTAAACAAAATATGTATCTCATATAAGACTTACAATAACACAAATAACCATGACAAAAAGTAAAGATGAATTGCATGTGCATTTACAAGTATCAAGATGCTTACAAGTGTAAGTTTATAAGGTTAACATGTTTCACCCCAAAAGGTGTGAAATAAAGTAAAAAGGGGCATGGAGAACTCACATGGAAAACTCACAAGTATAGTGATGGTTGTAGAGTACATAAGAAAGCTTGGATGTTCAAGAGTCAAAGGTGATGTCCTAAATGATAAAAATAAACAATAACTTGAGGTCGGAATTCATTACAAGAAGTTAAGACGCTTAGGGAATGCTAAAAAGCGAAAGGTAGATTGAAAAAGGATTATTGCATCAATTTTAGATTCTGGACAGAATATTTGGTATGTGTTTAAACAGGTTTTAAAAATAGCAAACGGTTTCATAAAATTATAAAAATTTATACTTGACTAGTTCAAAGTCTCCCGAACAACTTTCATTCAGAAACATTTTTATGAAAAGATCTTTAAATAGGTCAAACAAGCATCACAAGACAGAAGGTGCTGAAATGCGCACTTATCTTGTGAAGGCTATTGTTGAGTCATCCGATTGAGTTTGAAGACGTATAAACTGTCGTTAAAAAGGTAAGTCAATGAACTTAACATTGGAGTCTGATTTTACGCAAATTTAGTTTTCTATGATCAATTTATGGTCGGTTGAAGTAAGACTATATTCTGCCAGAATTGTAGTAAGGCACTTATGTGCACTTTTAAAATTGTTAATACATAAAACGGGTTAGAACAATTTATTATGTCATTATATGGTATATTAGTCTTCATTTGAGTTATAAAAATATTTTAAGACTTTGACATAGCCATCATTTAGAACAATAATCTTGCGGAATAACCGAATGCGGCGGCATAGCCGTCCATATGCAAATGAGATTCTTTGTTTATGTTAGTGTGTTGTTAGCTTGATTTAGGAATGTTAGTGATTGTTATAAGATTAGTGATTATTAAAATATTAATGATCAAATGATAATGATGAAAATAAAATGAGATTTGGTAGAAGAAAGAATAATATTAAGAACATAAAGTCATAAGAACAATTGGATGTTAGGATGATTAATATGTATATAAAAGCAATAAAAGATTACCTTGGTATTAAGAATTCTTGAAATCTCTTGTAAAATAAAATTCTTCAAATTTATCATAACCAATAGATGAAAGAAAGATATGAGAGTGAGATTTTTAGAGAATGAGCAAATGAAAAGTGAGGCCTAAGCCTTGCTTTTATACTTGGGGTTAGGAGGAGGTTATGAATGGTGTTAATGATGATTTATAAGTCTTTTAAAAGGGGGTTATGATTGGAATTTAAAATAAATATAAAATTAAATAATTTAAATAAATAAAAGATTAATTATAATTTAAAATTTAAATTCTTGAAGACTCTAACTTTAACAACTTTTTTTATAAAATATTTATAGACTTTATAAAACCAATTTGAATAATCAATCAAATTATTTATATGTTAATCTTTATAACTTTTATAAAACTTGTAAACTTTATAATTTGATTATTTATTTTTAGTATTTAAAATTCATAATTACTAATAAAACCTTATATAAGTTTATTAAAATACATTTTATAACTTTATAAGTTTTAATAAGTCTATTCCATTTAGTTATTTTTTGTAACATGATTAATAAACTTTATAATTTTATGAAAAAGAATTATTTATCAATCAATAAGTTGATTACATATTTAATGTATTTGATCCATTTATTAAGTAAATTTATAATGGAAGCTCAAAATGAGTTCGGGTTTGGGTTTTAACTTGGAAAAATGGCGGATGTTACATTGGTATCACACAACACAATTATTATCTCTCAAACTCACTAAATCACACTCGGTTTGATGATGCAGAATCCTTTGAGAGTTGATAATAATATACTAAGTAAACAAGACACAAAGAATAATTTTCAAGATACTTGTATATATTACTTCTCAATTCAAAGTGTTACAAGACTCTGTCAAGCATATTGAATGAGTTACAATGAGAAACTATATATACGACTATCTATAGCCGGTTATACTTTGATAGCAGCTGGAAACTTAGGACTAAACAAATAATACATTGCTAGAGGTAAGTTATCTAAGATAAACTACTATCCTATATAAGATAGTCATGACATGTCCATGACTTACCTTTTGTCAACAACTAAAGTTGGTAACTGTACTAACTGATAAAAAGTGAATAGTGGAATAAAGTATGGTCCACTACATGGGCTTGGGAAAACGCCATGCAGTATCTTAGAGGTTGCAACGGAGTTTTAGAGGGTCCATACTTATGTCCACTGGTTCATAGTAGGTTCTTACGAAGGTTAACTGGCTTCGGAAGAACAAGTTCTTCCGAAGCCACTTATACTTTGAAAGAGTCTACTTCTTCCGGGATTTGTGCTAATCTTCATGACTTCATACTTCAGAAGTAATTGTCATTAAATCTTCTAAGTGTTGAACTTCCGAAGGAGGATAACTTTGTCTTCGGAAGTCAGGATTCCTCTTTGGAAGTTCTTTTAGCCTTAAACTTCGGAAGTGCAGCTTTTCCCTTCGGAAGTTCTCTCACAGTTGTACCAAAAATGTTTCTAAGTGTTTGTTTTGGTTGCACCAGCCTTACTTGATCCAACACAAGATGATTATGGTATACTAATTCATCAAGAGAAATATGTTCAATGTATTATGGAGAAATACAAATTTCAAGAATCCAAGATTACATCCACTTTGATGTCTTCTCGTCCAACTTTTGCTCCTGATATCACGGGTGAAGACCTTGATCAACTTTTATATAGATCAATGATTGGATCTCTAATGTATGTCACTATAAGCAAACCAGATATCATGTTTCCTGTTTGTTAGTATGCACAATATCAAAGTAATCTGAAGGAATCTCACATGAAAGTTGTCAAATGGATTTTTAAATACCTCAAGGGTCAACCAACACTCAGCCTTTGGTATCCTAAAACTTCTGATTTCAATTTATATGCTTATACTGACAGTGATTATACAGGTTTTAAATTGGACAGGAAATCTACTACTGGCAGTTGTCAATTTCTAGGCAATAGGTTGATTTCTTGGCGGTGCAAGAAGCAACAGACGATCTCCACATCCAATGCAGAGGCTAAATGTATGGCTGCTTCAAGTTGTTGTTCTTAGATTGTTTGGATTGAACAACATCTTCTTGATTATGGCCTTAACATCTTTAACATCAAAATTTGGTGTGACAATACTGCAGTGCTATACATAGTGAAAAATCCAATTCAGCATTCAAAAACAAAACACATCGATATCCGCATGTATTTTATTCATGATTGTTTTGATCGAAAACTTATTCATTTGGATTATTTCAAATCAGATGATAACATTACTGATCTGTTTACTAAGGGGTTTGATCATTCCCGATTCAACTTATTTGTTCAATCTCTGATAAAGATTAACTTTGGTTAACCATTACTCTTACACCCTTTCAATATTTTTTTGACTTTAGTTAAAATTGTCATTTTCTGTCTAGATAATCACAGTTTTAGGGGGAAAATATGAAAATGTTTTGAAAAAAGATTATGTTCTTAGGGGGAGTAAAAAAGATTGAAGAAAAAATACAAAAAGATTTTTTTCTAAGATATTGAGAAAATTAATTTTTCAAGATTATATTGGAAATGATAGTATATTTTTTGACTTTGATACTTTACATTCTAAAGCTTAAAAGAAACTGACTTGGATTATGTTTGATATGTTGATAGGCTTGACGTTCAACATTGAAAAGCACTATGATCTGTGATGCACTGAAAGTAAGTTCTTTATGATTAAAGTGGTGACTCATTAAGGTTTTGTGGTAACATTGATTCAATGCTAAAACAGACTAGGAGTTACAGTCTAGTCATACTCAAGCCATTTACTTCCTGATTCAGTATCTTTTAGATAATATATGTTATGTAAATATCAAAAGATGAAAAATATAAATGAAAAGCTAAGAGAATAGAGAAAAACAAACAAAAGGAGCAAAAAGAAGCCAAAAAGACCATCTAGGAATAAAAGATGTCAATCAGCACAATAATAAAAGATATGTCATAGAAATACATACTATATGATAATATTTTTTTCTTTGAAAATATGTTCTGACACAGGAGCCAAAATAAAAAAATGGGGCATGCAAATCTGAATTGGCATTAAGTTTTTAATGTCTTGCGAGGGCAAAACATAAGTCCGACTAACAGTTAATAAGTCCTACAAACTTGTTAATATTCTGTGTTCAGAAACATTTCTGGTGCTAGTTATGCTCCAAATAGATATTATCTTAGAGAATAATTAATCCTAAAAAGGTTGATCAGAAGTAAAGGTTTAAGTCAAATTATGATGACTTGAAATCTCAAAAGTGTCTTGAAGCTGGATAAGGATTCTATAGGATTTTTTATTGTGAGATCAACTGACATCATATAATTTAATGAAAACAGGAGCGTCTAGTTGTCCAACAAGGTTTCCCAAGGTTCGGACAAGTTGACTTATTGAGAGAATAGGCTCCATTGAGAGTCAAATTATTATTGTAGTCGTAGAGTCGGGTTTCCCGTTTACCCACAGCGGAGGAGCCACCCCCGAGAGCGCTTCCCTTTTTTTCTATTCCATCTCATTCCATTTCGGGACAGGCGGCTAATACTCCAAAGAAGGTTCTACTTTTTCCGGGGAAAACATGCAGCGTAAAAAGCAGTATCGACGGATCTACAGTGTTCTAAAGTAAAAAAGTAAAGTGTAAGTTTAAGATGGACACAATATATTGACAATCAACGTAACTAGTTTAATTTATAATAATGTTGGGTGATGTTAATAATTGATTTCATAGAAATATAATCCTGTAATTGAAAATTTATCAAAAATACTTAAGTTATAGTATAATAAGTATGTCAAATTACTCTCTTTATTAAATATGTTTATACTTGTTTTAGTTCTTTAAAAGTTTCACAAAATTAAGGGTGTCTGAATAATTGGAAACATTTAGTTAAACATGTTTTTACATATAACAAACCATTGGCTTAACAAAATAATAAAAATTTAAATATTTAAAAAATAGAAAAGTTCAAATTTTAAAAGAAATTGAACTTCTCACGGGCGAGAAGTCTAACAGATGCGAAAAGTCTGTTTGTAAGAAGAACTGACTTCTTGTGCGAGAAGTCAAAAGCCTATAAAAGGCACAGTGTGTGAAAAATTACTCATTCGCACGAAATGTTTCAGAAAAAATTATTCTCAAAATTTCTAAGTTTCAACTCATTGTTATTAGTGTTATTATAGTTCTTTGTGGTCGCATTGTGTTTCACAAGTTTTGTTAAGGTAGATATCTGTGTTTAGATTGATTTTAGATGCATTTGATATGTGACTGAATGATTTTGGACAAATAGACTTAAAATTGCACAAAATTAGTCATATGAAACATTAATAAAACGTTAATTGACCCTTAATGAACATGATATGTTAGTTAAAACACATTAAAAATTATTCATTTTGAAAATCAAATTTCCAGAGCTATCGTATGCGAAAAGCATCTGGAAAATTGAACATATGCGATAATTCAAAAAATTTCAAATTCAAAATTTTTCTAAGTCTGAAATCACTATAATACAATATCAAATCATTTTTGTTTACAATTGACTTTTAGATGGCTCGACAAATGGTTTTTAACAAAAACCATAACGTTGTAGCTTATCTTGGGTATGTTCTTAACGATAAGGCATTATTCAGATCATTGATACATGGACATAAGACTTCACATATATATCATGCTATTACATCTAGTCTTACTATTTACAGGGATGTTATTGTTCAGTTCTTGCTTACGGCAACCAATGAGAGGATGATCAGGGTGAACAATGTATATCTGCAACAGTCAAGGGGAAGTGTATTGTGATTACAGCTGAGGTGATCAATAGTGTATTACACTTGGAGGATCAGCCTAATGCGCCAGTGAAGATAAATGATGACGTAGCTAAGGATTGTGTGGTCAAGATGGGATATAGTTATAGAAACCTTTCGCTGGAGAAGAAGTATTTACCTCCTTTCTGGAAGTATCTATTTCACCTTGCGATTCAATATTTGACTAACCTTAAGGTTGGCATGGATAGCCTATGTGAAGTGTTCGGATCCCTACTAGTATCACTCATTGATGATCTACCATATAGCATATCCAAGGCTATGTTTGTAGAGATGTAGAAGAACATGATAACTGCAGTGGGGAAAAAGTTCATTATGTACCTCATATTCATACTGATGGTAGTGAATGTTGCTCATCTTGAGCAAGTAGTGTCTAATTCATCCACCTATGTTGTCATGGTGATGAAGAGATACATATTCACTTACTTGATGGGAGCAAGGGGGAATGATTACCACGAAACCCATTTTGCTAAACATTAGGAAATTTGTTGAGGGGTTTCAAGATGAAGCACAACAACATGATGCTGAGACTCACCAAGCTGATCGAGCTAATACATCTGGACCATCTACTAGTACTACCCAAGAAGCACCTGAAAGTTCTCAGGGTGCGGGCATGTCTGATATAGATGAGGCGAACACCTAGTTCACTAATAGTGGAAGTGACTAGATCGGAAATGTACTATATGTGCTTCAAGAGCGTCCCAGAGTGCAAGTAACTCCTACCAAACGCACTGCTGAGGATAGAGATGCTGATTTTGTTCCTAAGGATTCACCATCAACTCAGAGGATGAAGTAGAAGATGGAGAGGAAGAGGGATGAGTTTGCTAGTCCATATGGAAGGGGTATAGGACGAGGAGTATTGCGAAGCGTTGGACCCCGATGACCACTGTGTCGACTAGTACTGATGTTCAGGTATCAGTTACTCCTGCAACAGTTCGTGAGGCTACTACACTAGTGATTGTTACAGAATCAACAACTGTAACATCATCATCTATGCCTGCTACCGAGGATGTGTTGAGTACACCACCAAGGGCTCAAACACATGATGACTTATTTGGTGATGCTGATTACCTTAACTACTCCAGAGCCACGACCGCAACCAGAGTCTCCATCATTCTCACCCGCAAGGGTTACATTAGAGCCGAGGGTTGGCGTGTTAGACAAAGAGATGTTAGAGAAGACTCAAATTATTGATGATATGGATCGGAGTATTCAAGAAGGATGAGAGAATCAAGAACTTAGAGCATTAGCATCAGTTTATGTTTAGCTTTGTTTAGAGTATGGAGCAGAACATACATAATCTCATTTCCCGTGTTTATTCTTCGTTCACTCAACAACAAACCACAAAAGTTGGAGAATCTAGTGGACAACAAACTGTTGGTCCTGAACTTGCTGATGATCCCATTCCTTTTATAGAGCATGTTGTTGATCCTATTGAGACAGAAAGGACAACATACACTGCTAATATTGATCAAGAGCCTTCTTATAATATTCCTATTCAGGCTACTAAGGATCAACATGTAATATTCATTGGAGAGGCATTTATGGAGCCTAAGTATGTTATGCCTATTCCTGACCTAGTGAATGATAATGATGATTTAGATCTCGTAGAGTATGGATTTAGTGATAAAGATGATGATGATGATGGTGAAGAAGGAGATAATAAAAGGGGAGATGATGATAACAAAGATGATGATGATCAGTGCGATGATATGGGTTCAACTACTGGTGCTTCTAGGTCTTCGGGTGCTGATAAAGTCTTCGGACTAAGTCCCGATGATACGGTTGATTACACTCTATTAGATCCTGCTACTGAAGAGGCATATGATAAAGAATTCTAATCATTCCAGCAAAGACTGCTTAGTGAAGCAGATAATGTTTTTGGATCGTTTGATGATTTGAAGGAGAATGTAGACTACACTGATGTATTTGGAATTAGTCTTTAAGACTTTTCTGATATTTTGACTAAAGAAGGAGAAATTTATGGAGAGTCTAGTACTAGATAGAAGACTGACAAGACAACATATCAAACTAGTCAAATTGATGTACATCATGTCAGGAACATTACTGTTGAGGCTCCTCCACCGCCAACTTATGTACACACGCTAACACATTCCAAACCTTTCATAGGTAAGGAAACTTAGAACCGATTTTTAGTTGGATGTATGTTGCTGAGAAGAAGTTATATGTGATAAAGAGAAAGGATGGAGCCATAGAGTATTTTTAGGAGGTGCGCGAATTTCATACACTAAGAGCTTTGGATTTATATGCTATGGGTCGTGTTCCGTTTATCAACCCAAGCAACTATGGAAAAGGGAACCGGATAAGAATTTTGATATGGAGACATAGCAAGACCAACTTCAAGGACTTCAAAACTGCTAAATCTAAAGTCATTGAAGATGAGACTCAGATTGACCCAAACACGAACAAGACAATGAAGATAAGGGTTTATAAGCATCGAAGATATGTTAGAAAGATCCCTATACATGCTCTAGTTCCAGTTAACAACTTGTCTAAGCTTATGTGGTGGAGTTATAAGAAGGAGACGAGTCATACATTGATTTATTGTGTGGATAAAGACTACCATATCATCAACCCTGTGGATCTGTTTAAGTTTGGAAGGGATGATTTGATGAGGTTGCAAGCTTTTCCGATTGCAGGTGATGAATCTGTTCACTTTTTAGCGGTACAGTTCGGTTGGTTGATTACAAAGGCCCTAGACAACAAGATGTTTGCTTATGGGGGCAGTTACAAGGTTACAGATGTGGACTTTTAATGAATTGACTCACCGAGCCTAGGGGGAGATTGTAAGGGTTGAACCTAGAGGGTCGGAAATCAAATCAAGATGATCAAGATCAAGTCACGCGAGAACCTGGAGTTTCCGAGCGAGAACTTGCTTCTCGCGCTAGATCTTTGAAGTCGCGCGAGAACATTGTGAGAACTTCGTAGATTAGTATAAATAGTTAGGTCTCAATGTAATTGTTAAGCTGTATGTCATTTTCCTAATTTCACTCTTATTGTAATTCATTCAAAATCAGGGACCAATACTATTGAAAGTTATTTACAATCGTTCTTATCTTCTACCTTTCAATACCGCAATGATAATATTCTGTGTTATTGTGATGAGATCGATCTTATGTTATTGTTGATCCTTACAAAATTCAAGAGGGTTTTTGATATTTTTAAGCTTCCAAAGTCATTCTATATTTTTTGTAAGACTTTTTATATGTTTCGATTTTATTAAGACTTTTTATATGTTTCGATCTTATGTTATCATGGCTAGGTCTTGCGTGATTGCTTCTGGGAAAATCAATTTTATTAAGTAAGACTTTTTATATGTTTCGATTAGGGTTTTGATTAAACAAATATCATTGAATGTAATTCTATATTTTTTGTTATGTTAAAAGGTACTTTTATAAATAAAGTAGCTTGTTGAAATTATTAGCTTTCAATTTTCTTGCACCGTTAACTCTATAAAATGATAAGTAACTTGACATAGAAAAGTTAATAACGTTGTGAATGAACAAGTTTTACAAGTTTGAATTTTTTTTAAATTAATCAAAGTTGGAGTCTTGAGAATTAGGTTTTTGCAAACCCTAGTTAAGCATATCATTTGTCAAACTTACATAATTGAGAACCTGAAAGTGATTATGTTTCTATTAATTAGTAAATTCTTATTAAAATTCATTGTGCTTTGCAATTGTGTTATTGATTTCATCCAAAGTTCTAATCTTTAATTTAAAATTTCATATCTATAATTTAAATCAGTTGTATTTATTAAACACATTCCACTAATCCTATGTGGAGACGACCTTACTTACCCTAACACAATTTTCTAAGACAGCTTTTAACTTGGTTTTGATTGAGTTCTTGACAACTAGATCAAAATTTCGTCTCCACACTTAACCTTTTGTTTGTCTTCAAACAAACTTTCTTCTAACACTTCACCCTGATCAATCAATATTCTAAATTATCATTACTTTGTGTGAGTTATGGTCCCAAGGCATGCTCAGTTTTAAACATTTATCACTTAAGATTCATATCCCAACATAAAATACCACGAATGTTTTAAACATAGAATCACCTTAATTGGCATAACTTCACATTTTGCTTCCAACATTCATGCATTCACATCTATCATAATGGACACTCCTCTTGATTAATTTTCTGGACTAGTGATTATATACTAATATATCTCGAACACTCAAAACCAATAACGTACATCCTTATGATAAGCTCGTATATCAATCACATCGCCATCAATTAACACAATATAATGCATGAATCAAGAGTTCTTTCACGGGTTGTAATGTTAGGGTAAGGTTCAAGGTAGGATAAAAGAAATTTGGAGTTGATAATGGTGAATGAAGTCCAATTTAAACCATTTAGATGTTATTATTATCAACATACATCCTACAAAGAAATTATATGGTAAATTTTCACACTATTTTTGTTGGTACATACTTTGATAATTTGACCTCATTTTTAGATTTTTTAAAACAAGAACATAATTGAACTAATACTAAAAAAAACAATTGTACATATGTCATAAATTGGACTTCATCACTTGGGGGTTGATTAAAAGGTGAAGGCTTTGTGGGTATATTATTTCGGGCTCATTCAACTAACAGATTAGGGCTCAACATGGTGTCTAACGGGGAATAGTAAGGTATGGGATTCAAATGAAATAGGTTTAAACAACTTCTTTATCCTAATACCTCTATCACATTTATGTAGATACTGGTTCATGATCTCAACATGCATAAATTACACGAGTTCTAATATGATTTCTCATTATGGAATCCTTCATTATGCAAAGAATAAGAAATGAAAGTTTAGTGTAAATCCTTGACTAGACTTAAATTTTCACATAAAGAATGGGATGTGTTAACAATGTGAATCACGTATGTCATCTACCATCCTGTTTGTTATGCATCCTAGGAATTCTTATGATTTTTATAAAAACTCATGATGGGAATGCTTTTTTACAATTCAAAACCAACCATGCCAAAGGATCTAACAGGAACAAACAAGTAAGAATCAATGATTTATATTGAAAAATTATGATGTATTATGCAAAATTAAGTTTATTTGATGATTTATCTGCAAAAAGGTTATACTTTTCAAAAAGGCTCCACTTTTGTTTCCATTATCCCCACACTTGAAACATTGTCCCCGATGGATGCTGGTTATTCTCATGACACAACTAAACAATTAAAATACCAACTCATTTAGCATTCATGGTCTCAAGCTCTTACCCATCCTCCACTTATCATCCATTCAGTTATTACACACATCTTATAACTAATTTAAATTACATAATCATTATTATTCATAAGTGAAAAGGACTGAGCACATGGACCTGATCAGTGTGCAAACTCAATTAGGGAGTGCCACGATGTTTATGCTTGGATCATCATACGGATTATCAACCTGTTGTGGTGGTAATGAGGGTCCAAACAATTCGTTCATCAAATTCTGCATCTGTTGGAAGTTATATATCGGTCACACCAATTGATTGTTGTTCTTATGGTTGTAGGGGAACCCACTAAAAATGGTCGAGATGTAGGATATGGAGATAATGCTCAACCATCATAAATGTCGGTTTGGCTTCAATCTATTTTTCACGGGTGTGGCATATATTCTCTCTTTACATAAAAATCATAATAATGTCTTTGTTGGGTTAACTCATCATACCTTTGGTTGAGAAACAACTGTGAAACAAATGATGTTGGCACTGTTGGTTCCTAGCATACAGATTTTGTCTTTCCATCGCCTCTCGTAGTAATTCCGTTGCTTCCTTATGTCGATCTTCTAGCAATATAGCTTTTTGGTTAGCGATGTCACTTTGGTATCTAGAAATGGCATACCATTGCCCATACTCAAGGGGCTCATCCTTCTTATCCTCTCTTTAATTGATGGTGACTCGAATATTCTTCAAATAAGAATTGGCTTGTGTTCTGAGCCATCCCCTCTCTAAGTTACTACTTCTTATTCTCCATTCTTTCCTTCTTCCTCTTCCTCCTTATCTTCATCCTCTAATGACATTGGTTCTATTTATTCGCCGGGTTGTAAAGGTGGGATATTTGGCATTCTTGCCATCAATAATTCTTTGGTTCCTTTGCCGTTCAACATGACCTGAGTGTTCGTTTTCTAGTAATACCATGATAATTTGCTGAATTTCTCCACAATGAAGAACTTGTGTGGTTTAACGATATATTGTGTGTTCTTACCGAGCACTCCTTGTCTTCTCATCAATGTTGTGATTAACCAAGAATGAGGGATCATTTTCTTATCTGCACTATCTCTTCGATCCCATATGTTCATTAAGATTAAGTGTCTTAATGAAAGCAACATGTTCATAATGTCTTGCAATCAGAATTAGGAGTTTAGGCATGATATGCATTTGGGTTCCCACAAATCGCCCCCATGCGCCTTCCAAATAAGGTCTTGCAACATGGTAGTGTCTTCATTGGTGTTGAGTTCACTATTCTAGATAACTGCCTCTATGGGGTATACATACTAGTCCGATGGTCTTGAATCAAAGTTGAAAACTTGCCTTACAGTATCAAAGACATCACCATTTCCTTTCTTCCTATCCTCAATGTGGTTGTGTATGTAGGCTTGTCACCATTGTTCATCCCAATGTAGCCATCCATTCCAATATTGCTTTACTTGATATTTTGTCATCGTGGCCTCATGATTAAACTTTAGTGCCACCTCCCATCCTTGCCTCTAAACTTCTCCACAAACCCAAATTCTTGATATGTTCTATCAATACAACACGTTCACAAACAAAGATATCATCCATGTTCTAAACCCATTTCTGCACAAACACACAACATTCCTTAATGCTTTAAGATTACTAGTGCTAATGACAACCTTTTTGTATCTATGTATTAGATTTATTAACATATACATGGTCTTTAACAAAAAAAATTATGACTTTGTTAGTGATTTCCATGAGTGAAATACCATATTGATTTGCTTTATTAAAATTTCCCAACTTAAGTCATCTAAACTTGTTTACTAATGTGTTCATATGAAGTTCTCTACATGAATACCCAAGGTTTTCCCTGTTGGGTTTTGTTACAAGTTAATCAAAGCTAGTTTAACCATTTAAACTATAAAACGCAACAGATAAAAGGTGTTAAAATGTTGTTTAACATTCTGAAAAATATGAACCATTTTATCCCAAAACAAAACCCATAAACAAGGATCATATGTATGTGAAATGAAATGCTATCAAAACGAAAAAGAACAACCATAGGGTGTTCATGAAACTACCTTTCAAGAACAAGATGATGTAGTATGGATGAGAAGAAGATGATGATGCTTCTTGAATGTCTAGCCTCCAAAAGAGAAGTCCTCAAGCTTGTATACCCACAAGCTCTTGCAAACACCTAGCTTGTTAGGGAGTGCAACACAAAAAACCCTCTTCTTGTGCTCCTTCAAAAATGAAATTTTTCAGCAACTTTTGCCTTGAATCCGAATTTTTCAGCTTGTTGGGAGAGAGTTCTTGCAATGTGTGTGTGAGAGAGAGTGTTGGTAAAAGTTGAGTGCAAGAAGGATTAAAGTCTTGTAATAACCAAGACATGCAATCCCAAGGAGTGGACCTCCCCTTGGGCGGCCGAAAACTCTTTCAAAATGGGTTCCCCCCATTTTAGTTTTTATAAAAAAAACTTACACTCTTAACCCATAAATTTATAAAATTAAAACCTCTTTTAATTTTATAACATTAACACACTTTTATTTGTTATTATTTAACTCACTTAAATAATGAAACAAATAATTTCTCATGAACAAATTATCCACATAATGTTGTTCTATTACAAAAGCAAAGTTTTAGAAAACCCATTTTCTAAATTGGTGTCAATATTTATTTGTATGATCTCATTAACAACTAAATATTTATTGGTGTTTGTTTAGCTTGTTATTGGGTATGACCCGTCTTGGATCATAACGTACTAAACACATCAATCTTGTATTTGTCTTGGGCATACAAATTCCAACAATCTCCCACTTGCACAAGATTCATAGAAGATTGATGCAAACAGTAAATACCACCTAATAATGGTTCACTACCCTTAATACGTATGACTAAGTGCCATTCAAGAACATCATCCCCTTCAAGTACCTTACTCGAAATGTTTTAGGTGAATCAATCATCTATCCTTTTGTCACAGATGTCATGTTAAATCCCAGAGACACAGAATGATCATTCTCCTTTGATTTAACTTTACTAGGCCTTAGACATCTTACTCTCAACGAATAAAAGGGACAAATCCCATCTTGACTACATACGTCTCTCACAGTCACCTTGTATTATACCTGAACTCAGACTTATGTACTGCCATGTTTCAGAACAACGAAGAACTAAGTCAAAGTATAATATTTGGTAAATATCAAGTCCCAATATGTATCTCAGGTCAGAGGATACCAAATGATGTTCGCCTTTACTCAAATTTATTTATGATCAATCAAGAAGATTCCATGTAGTAATATTTGAGAAGCAGGTCAGTCTAATATTTGTATCCCACAAATATCTATGAACTTTGGCAGCAAAACTTTGCTCTATATTCATCCATATGAATATCTACCAATCAAATTTCATAATAGTATTACCCTCGTACTTGTTCCTACAAGTAGGAACGACTACGGACGTTCTGAGTAAACGATTTACTCATGGATTTTAAACATGCGAAATACGAATATTAGTTGAACTATTATAACCAAATAATTCATTCAAGTAATAAAGGGTTATAATATCTAAATACAAAAATTAAAGATCAAATCCAGTCACTAGAATATTGAAGTCCCATGACACAAGTATGAGTTTCATGCTTTGCCTTTTCAAGAAGCTTCGTGAGTGGATCCGCAATGTTTTGATCCGTGTGAACTTTGCGAATACATATCTTTCCCTTTTCAACTTCATCCCTTATGTAGTTGAGTCTTCGTTCAATGTGCCTAGTCTTTTCATGTGCACGGGGTTCCTTGATTTGAGCAATCGCACCCTCGTTATCACAAAGAATTTCTAGGGGGTCCTGAATGGAAGGGACTACCCCTAGATCGGCAATGAATTTCTTTAACCATGCAGCTTCCTGAGCTGCTAATGAAGCGACAATGTATTCTGACTCTGTAGTTGATAATGCCACCACATCTTCCTTAGAGCTCTTCCAAGAGATTGCTCCTCCATTCATGATGAAAATGTACCCTGATTGTGAATCATCCCGATCAGTTTGGAAACTCGCATTTGTGTAACCCTTTACTACAAGTTCCTCCTGATGGCCAGAGGGTTAGTAATTGGATCGTATTAAACCCGAAACACAAATTAATTTAATTCTGCAGCAATTTACTTCGAGATACAGACTCACCACTCAAAAATAATTACTGGGCAAATCCAATCCGATATCCCCGTTATAGTTACACCACACGGTACCGAATTAGCCTCCAAGATCACCTCCTAATTCTGCCACAAACTAGGATAGCAATGGAAAAAGACAATCTCTAAAACAGAGACGGATTTTAGAAAACTCCAAAAAAACTGCATTCTCATTCATGATTTCTCAATACATACTGGAGAATAGAAATTACAACCACCCACATAGTCTACATTTAGGGAATTGAAATAACTGCTCTGGAAAAGTCAAAATAAACAAAAATAATGCTGAAAATAAAATAACATGGAATTAACTGAAATAACTCTATGTAGTAAACGTGGGGATGTCTGTGATCAAGTGTTGGTGCCAATTGACTGAATCAGGCTGACCCATGAAAGCCCAATTGTACTTGTATCAGGGCTGACACTAGAAGGCCCAATTGGACTTGCATCATTGTGTGGGTCTTCAAAGTCCTGCCTATCATCCTCTCCAGGCTCAGAAAAGTTTGTCCTCAAACTTGGAATAGGTTCTTCAGGATCATAGTACGGTTCCAGATCAGCTATGTCGAACGTTGCTGCTTCTTTAGGTGTTCCTAGAAGGTTGACTTTATAAGCATTATCGTTGACCTTCGCTAGAATCTGAAAAGGACCTTCCGATCTGGGACTAAGCTTGGAACGACGTTTGGCTGGAAATCGATCCTTTCTAAAATGAACCCAAACAAGGTCACCCGGTTGAAATAGAATATGTTTTCTTCCTTTATCACGACGGTACTTGAGGAGCTCATTGGACTTGGTGATCTTTTCATGAACATGCTGATGCAAGGCCTTACTATCAGCAGCCCGATCACTAGCTTCTTGACTGAACCTAGTTCAAGTGTCAAGAACTGCTGGGTCTAGTGGTGTTGCTGGATTTAAACCATACACAGTTTAAACGGGTTGAGGCCAGTAGTCTTGTTTGGAGCCCGGTTGTAAGCAAATTCAGCTTGAGGTAACAATTCTTCATATTGTTTCAGGTTGGCAGTGATGAGAGCTCGAAGAAGGGAGCCCAGTGTGCGATTGGTGACCTCCCTTTGTCCATCCGTTTGGGGGTGACTGGAGGTACTAAATTTGAGCTTGGTACCCATTTTTTGCCACTAAGTGATCCAAAAATGGCTGAGAAATTTTACATCTTGGTCGCTAACCATAGAATGAGGGATTCCATGGAGACGAACAACTTCTTTAAAGTAGATGTTTGCCACTTGTACAGCATCATACGTGGTGTGACACGCAATGAAATGATCCATTTTTGAGAATCGGTCAACCACCACCATGATAGAATCTTTGTGTCGTTGTGTACGGGGAAGTCCAACAATGAAATCAAGGCTGATGTCCTCCCAAGGAGCAATGGGCACGGGTAAGGGCATGTATAATCCATGGGGAAAAGAGTGACCTTTAGCTCGATGGCAAGGAAGACATCGACGAACAAAGTGTTCGACATCACGAACCAACTTGGGCAAAAGAAATGATTCTACAGCATGGCTGAAGTCTTATAAATTCCCAAGTGCCCCGCCAACCCACCTTCATGAATCTCTTTGATCAGCAATACCCTAACACTATGCCGAGGGATGCATATCTGCTGTCTTCGAAAGCGATATCCTTCGGACAAATGGTATTCACTGATGGGGTGATTCTGGCACCTCAGAACAACTCTCCAAAATCAGGATCCGATTCATAATTGTGCTTGAGGAGTTCAAAACCAACAATCTTAGGCTGTAAGGAGTTAAGCAAAGCAAACTTTCGAGACAAAGCATCAGCTCCCTTGTTTAGTGATCATGATTTGTGCTTAATGGTGAAGTTAAAGGCCTGTAAATACTCCACCCATTTTGCATGCCTTGATTGCAACTTATGTTGGCCTTGAATGTACTTGCAGGATCAGGTTTGTCACTTAACCTCTTGTATTTCTCTCAAACTTACTTATGTAAACACTCAAATCAGATGAAGTAATGTCTTTTACAAGAGTTGATAATAATATAATAAGTAGCAAAGGAACAAGCAGAGATATAATTTTCAAGGCACTTGTATATATTACTTCTCAACTCAAGATATTACAAGACTCTTACAAGCATGAAACAAGAGTTACAATGAGAAACTATATATACTAGATCCTACAGCCGGATATACTTTGATACCAGCTAGAAACCTAAGACTAAAGCATATACTACAATGCTAAAGTTAAGGTATCTTAGATAAAGTATTATCTAAGATATGGTAGTCATGACATGTCCATGACTTACCTTTTGTCACCAACTAAAGATGACAACTGTACTAACATAAAAAGGTAAACAGTGGATTAAAGTATGGTCAACTACATGGCTTTTGAGAAAACACCATGCAGTATCTCAGAGATTTGCAGCGGAGTGTCAGAGAGGCCATACTTATGTCCACTGGATAATAGAAGTGTCTTCCGAAGGTTAATTGGCTTCGGAAGAACTTGTTATTCCGAAGCCACTTATACTTTAGAAGAGACTTCTATGCTTCCGAGGCTTTGAGGACTTCTTGTACTTCGAAAGTTGACTTCAGATCTTTCTCTATAAGTCTTGATCTTCGGAAGTGGGTTCTTTGTCTTCGGAAGTTGGAGTTTTCCTTCGGAAGTGTGTTTTACACTTAGTCTTCGGAAGAGCTCCTTCTTCCTTTGGAAGTTCCATACTTAGCTTCGGAAGTCCTTTGTTTGTCGTACCAAAATCTTCTAAGTGACTTGGTTTTTGTTGCAACAACCTTTCTAGATCCAACAAACTCCCCCTAGGCTGATGCTACCAAAACTTCACTTATTTCTGCTTCTCAAAGCCTTCAGCACCAGGGACAAAAGGTATTTGTCTATCTCTTTGTTCTTCCCTGAAGTAGTGCTGAGAAGTTTGTACAAGTCATTGGTGGATAGGAGATCCAGTCTATCGCTTTGAATGACATGTACCCTCTGCTGTGTCCCCCTGAAGAGAGTTAGTTGACGGGAGTTATAGTCATATTCCCATCTAACTGTGGACTCAAGTTTAGGACCTTCAACCATTTGTAGAAAGACTTTGCCTTTGGTTGCTGATCCTTTCCTTTCCTCCTCCTCTCTCAGTTTCAACTCCTCTTCAACCTTGCTTCTAGCAGTGAGCTCGGCCATATGAAGGCTGCCTAGATGATTTCTGATGTGGGCAGCTATATCGGAGTTTGAAGGGTTGGAGAATGCTTCTCTGCTAACTCAGCAATGTCAAACCTGCTCAAGTGTAGCAGAGATGAGGAACTCAGCCTGTTGAGCTCTCCATTCTCTCTTTCAACAACAAAGTTGTGAGAAGAGTCTTCGATCCTCCACTGGATGATCTTCTTTCTGGGTGCAAGAGGTTGTCTTGGTACCCTGTCTCCTTTCTTTGTATCCAGTAGAGTCACCAGCTTTCTCCTTAGCTTATTCAATGTGTCTGAATTGAGGCCAAGGAGGTTTGCAGCTTGGTCCAAAGTTCCTCTGGGCAGATCAAGAAATTGATCTCTTGTGAGGGAACTTGAGGATCCGTTAACATAAGTCAAGTTGACTAAATCCTCCTCACAAGAGATGTCGCTCAGTGTAGTGCAGTTTATGAGCTTTGTCTTGACTGCCTTGAATTCTTCCATGGAGAGATGTTTAGAAGGCTGAGGGGATGGTTTGATTGGTTGATGGGTAGGTTGAGGTGTTTGGGTTCTGGCTAAGGTTTTGGGTTGGAGGATAGGTAGTTTCGGTGGTTGAGGTGAGGAGGTTGGTAGGTGTGATGGTGTGGGTTCAGGGGTGAATGGTTTAGAAGTTGGTTCGGTTTTGATTGGGAAGGGAAAGGGTATAGGTTCAGGGGTTGGGTTTGGAGTTTGGGTTGAGTGGTTGCTTTGAAGGACATCCCCTGTCCCCTTCTATACATCTCCTTCCTTTTCCCCGCACGAATGTCAGCCTTGATGTCACTGACATGTCGCTGGAGAGTCTTTTCCGACATGGGACCCACCTGCCTGCCAGAGAAGCCATGAGCTTTGAGATAACTCTTCATCCAGGCCTTCTCACCTATCTTCTTGGCAGTAGTCAGTCCAGCTTCCTCTTCCTTCTTCTTCTTTTGCACAAGCTTCTCCCTTGCAGTTCTCTTTCTCTCTTTCTCCATTTGATCTTGCTCTTTGTTGAAGAGCCACAAGATCGTATCATTGTTATGTGGAGACAACTCTTCTTGAGAGAAACCTCTGGAGAGTAGGAAGGTTATTCTTTCCCTCCTGAGCTGCAGATCAGCTTCTCTTTACTTTCTCTCCCTTTCCTCTTCTAAGGCCAACCTTGCAGCTTCTTCTTTTTGCTGTTTAAGCAGCAAGGTTGCCTTTTCCAGCTCTATCAACTCCTCTAATGGTAGCAGGAGTACATCTTCAGTTGCAGCCCCTAGACCAACAAGTCTATCTATGACCTCTACTCTTCTTCGGTTGTTGACTGCCTCCTGGTTGGCTGCAGCTGCTTTGGTACTTGCAGCTAATAGTTTCCCAGTTGGAAGCCTACCTTTTCCTTTAAGCTTATCCAACCTTTCTTCCTCCTGAAGCTCTTCCGAAGTCATCTTCCTCTTTCCTTTGATGTCTTTGGAAGTACCAGACTTTGGGGGTTCTTGGATGGAAGATCCAGGTTGGGTAGTAGAGATGGGAGCTGGAGTCAATGCAGATGTCAGAGCTAATGGTTGGGTGAGAAAATCCTCCCTATTAACCTCATATGAAAGTTCCAGAATTGCATTTGTGACTATTAGATCATCGGATAATGGGAATAGTCCTTCCGCAGCAGCAATCTCAGCTTCGGAAGTTTGAGTTTGTTCTTCCGAGGCTTTGAATTGTGCTTCGGAAGTCTGTGAAAATACACTTTCTGTCCCAACTATTTTGGTTGCTGGGCCATCAGTCCTTGTTTCCCCTTCGAAGTTAATCTCAGGTTCCACTTGGACCTTACGTTGACCAACTTCCTCGATAGTGGTAGAAGGTGCATCAACCTCTGAAGTTCTTGAGCTCCGAAGTAGATCACAGACATATCAGGGCTTGGCTGTTCTATGAGGGATTCCAATAGAAACTTGTTAAAGAACCTATTGAGATCCTGGAGCATCCTTTGATCCACTTGAAAAACAACTGGAGGAGGCTCAGGGAAAATAGCAGCTTGTTGCACAGGATACTTTGAGCTTAAAGAAGTGAGAGCTTGACTTTGGGTTTCCTTCTATCTTTGACTTTGTCTCTGAACACTCTCCCCCTTTTTGGTAGCATCATCCTGAGAGCTTGATGAGCTAGAGGAAGAGGTCAAGGAGACCTAATTGGTACATGCCTAACAGACCTCTCAATCTATTTCTCAGCTAGTTTGGCCTTGAGAGTTTCAATCTCAAGTTGCTGAGTGGCAGACCTGTCCTCTAAAGTCCTAACCTTTGATTCAAGGTTTGAGACTTTAGAAAGTAGGTCTTGAATTGTGAGTTGCATACTTCCCTCATCTTCTTTTGAAGAATCATGGGGAGATGAGGTAACATACCTGGTATGTTCATCCTCACCACCAGATGTGGTTTCTTGGCGCCCTGGTTTCCCTTGCACAATGATGTCTCTTTCAGAGTCATCAAAGGGCATGGTTGCCGTAGATTCAGTCTCAGTTTCGTTACCATTGTCTTGAGGATCCATTGAGGCTCCTTCAGTAGTGGCAGCTGAATCTACATGAGTCCCCTCCACATCAGTGGGACTCACCTCAGTAAGGCTTTGCTGATGGGGGCTAGAGATAAGGGGTCTCTCTAGGCTATGTTGATCCTAGAGAGGGTGTTGTGGATCAACTTCATTGCCTTTAAGAGACATAATCTCTTCACCAGCTCCGGTCAAAAGGTCAGTAAAGGATAGGGAGTTGAGACCTAATGACCCGGGACTTTGATCAATGTCTAGAGGCATTGAGCTGTCCCTTTTTGGCTGCTCAGGGGAGTATAGAGACTCTCCCTGAGGGCTATCAGCTTGGGTTTCAGGCTCATGGGTCTGAGACTGAGGAGACTCAAGACCCATATTGAGGTCAATTGTGAAGGATGGTTGGACCTCAGGCTGAGTGGGAGCCCTTTGTTCCACTCTAGCCTTTTTGGATTAAACAGGAGGAGCTTGTTCAATCAGAGTAGATTGAACAAGGGTTCGTTTGGGACGTCTCTGATAGGTAACTGTAATGGGTGGAGAAGGTAGATTTGGCAGGGTGAGGGTAGTTGCTGGTGTGGGTTCATCACCTGTGGGGTTAACAGGGATGTCACTAGGAGCCATTGGCTCAATCATACCTGGAAGTAGTGCAGTATCTCTTCCAGTGAAGTTGGTAGACACTCTCTTCAAGGTCTTGAAGATGGTCGGCCTCATTTGAGGAGCAGTCAGAGCAGCTGCACAGACAAGCTTGCCCCGGTCTAGCTCACAGTTAATTATGTGCTGGAGAAACCTGGGATACATGAAGAATGTGTCCCTTTGAAGATTTCCCATTAGGTTAGTCAGCACAAACCTTGAATAGTTGAAGGGAGGCTTTGTACCAACCCATGAACTAAGCACCCAAGTTCATATGGGATTTGATCCCATCCCCCAGATTTATTAGACATGCAGTGAAGAACCACATGCAGCAGGAACTTCCATTTGTAGGAGAAGTTGAATTTGAAAACAGTTGACCTGCTGACATCTCCACCGTATCCCATTCGGAGATAAGAACTGTCCAATTCTGTTTTGGGGAATTCCGTTGGAGCGCCCTCATCATGAAGCTCGAGATGCTCCCTGATGATCTGTTCAGATATGACCAACTCTTGGCGACAAATGCTCGACCTTATAACACGAACCCCATTTAGGGTTTCAATCCGACCATTTGCCCAAAATTCAGACATTTGGTTGAATAAATTGTAGGGTTTACAGTCAGAGCAGTGTAGTATGAGGATTGGGTCAGAAAAGAAATGATATCTGAGAAGTAAACTTCCCTTGAAGAATCAAGGAGTGCGACCTGGTTGTGCTGAGGGTTTAGTGCCATTGAAGAAGATGACAGAAAGATAGTTCGGAATAAGGTAAATTGGAGAAGAAGAAAGCTTTTAGGGCAGTAATTTGGGTAAAAAGGATGTAAGTGATTAACCGGAAGTATTTAAATGGGTGAAATGGCGGTTTAAAGGGGGTTTTGGATAAGATGATGTGAGGGTTCAGTGGATGATGTGACATGGGCGGTAAGGTTAGACCATTTAAATAATCCGACATCATTAACAAAATCTTTACTTTTTACAGTGTGGGGCCCAAAAGATTTCCGTTACACAGTAAAATCTTTCTTCCGAGTATAAAGCATTTCCGAAGGTAATATTCTTCCGAAGGCAAATTTACTTCCGAAGGTAAATTGTTTACTTCCGAGAGTATATGTTATGTTGCTTTTCAGGTGGAGTGTGTTAAATGCTTCGGAAGTAGATCTGATATGAAATCAATCGCTTCTTCCGAGACTTAACACTCTTCCGAGAAGAAAATTATCCTGGGAGAAATTTGCTTCGGAAGATATGCAAGATATCTTCCGAGGGTTAATTTCTCTTCGGAAGAATTCATACTTAGATAAAATTTAGAAAAAGATCTTTTGTAACAGGGCTTAGATTGTTTTGACATGAGACTTTACACATTAAAAGGTTTTCAAATGAGATTAACTAATCAATGTTTATCATCCCAATAGCTGTAATGAGATATTTGAATCTTTGTTCATCAAAGGCTTTGGTGAACAAATCAGCATATTGTTCATTTGAATCAACTTTGATTAGTTTGATAAGATTTTTCTCATGAATATCTCTAATGAAATGATACCTGATATCAATGTGCTTTGTCTTGGAGTGCTTCACTGGATTTTCAGTAATGGATATAGCACTGTTGTTGTCAATGTGGATAGGAGTGCTCATGAAGTTGAATCCATAGTCTATCATCTGGTTTTGAATCCACAGCAGCTGAGCACAACAACTAGCAGCAGCAATGTATTCAGCTTCAGCAGTTGATGTAGAGACACATGATTGCTTCTTGCATTGCCATGAGATGATCCTTCCACCAAGAAATTGACATCCACCTGATGTTGATTTCTTGTTGATGTTACAGCCACCATAATCGTTGTCAGAGTAACCATAGAGATTAAAATCACTATTTCTTGGATACCAGAGACCTAGTTTAGGTGCTCCTTTGAGGTATCTGAGAATTCTCTTGCAGCAATTAGGTGAGACACCTTTGGAGCAGCCTGATATCTTGCACAAATGCAAGTTGCAAACATGATATCAGGTCTACTTGCTGTGAGATACATCAGAGAACCAATAATTGCTCTGTACTGATGTTGATCAGTATCCTCCCCCTCAGAATCAGGGCAGAGATTGTGGTTTCTGGGTATAGGTGTCTTTGCTGCTTTACAATCCTTCATATCAAATCGCTCTAAGATATCATTGACATACTTAGATTGATTGATGAAGAACCCTTCCTTCAATTGCTTTACCTGAATTCCAAGGAAAAAGTCCATTTTTCCCATGGAACTCATCTCGAACTTCTTCTTCATAATGCTCTCAAAGTCTTTGCACATTTGGTCATTTGAGGAACCAAATATGATATCATCAACATAGACTTGAACGAGCAAGATGTCTTTACCAAACTTTCTTATGAAAAGAGTCTTATCAATGGTACCTCTAGTGTAACCATTCTTCAGGAGAAATTGAGACAATGTCTCATACCACAGCCTAGGTGCTTGGTGCACATCATATAGAGCTTTATCCAACTTGCACACATAGTTTGGATGTTGTGGGTCTTCAAATCCTGGAGGTTGGCATACATAGACTTCCCTATCTATATCCCCATATAGAAAGGCACACTTGACATCAAGCTGGTAGACAGTGAAATTCTTGGATGCAGCATAAGCAAGGAAGATCCTAACTGCCTCAAGTCTTGCAACAGGTGCAAAGACATCAGTATAATCAATTCCCTCCTCTTGAGTGTATCCTTGAACCACCAGTCTTGCCTTGTTCTTGATAATCAAGCCTCTATCATCTCTTTTGTTTCTGAATACCCATTTGGTGCCTATAGGTACTTGACCAGATGGTAGCGGACATAGGTTCCAAACCTTTTGTCTTTTGAATTGAAGCAGCTCCTCTTGCATTGATTCAACCCAGCTACTATCTTTCAAGGCATCTTCCACCTTCTTGGGTTCCATTTGGGATAAAAAGCATGAGTACAAGCAGACATTCCCATTATGAGTTTGTTCTCTTGTTCTCACACCTTCAGAGACTTCCCCTATGATGTTTTCAGCTGGATGAGTGTTATGAATCCTGAGTCTAGGAATCACCTCCAGTTGCAAAGATAAGTCCAAGTTGGACATATTTTGCTCAGGAGCTTGAATACTTGGTCCAGCTGTTGTTTCAAACTCATTCAATGAGGACTGATTGAATGAAAGAGAAACATCATCATTTCTTTGCTGTGAAACATCATTGACAGTTGCCTGTTCCTTCAAGATGATGCTTTCATCAGTTTGGTGTTGTGCAGGGTCACCTGAAGAGAGTTGAAAATCAGCAGGTGAATCCCTTGTTGAAGTACCACTATCTCTTGAAATGGTTATACTGTCAGATCTTTAATAGTGGGAACTTGATTTGCTGCAATCTTGGAGAACTTGGAATAGGTTTGGGAAGCTCAAACAGTTGATCTTCATCAGAATCACTTTGAGCACCTGTTCTAGCTGAAACATTCTCACAAGATGGTTTAGAATAGTTTGGAAACAATTCTAAATCAAAGATATGATCAGGGCCATTCCCCCTAACACAAGGAGTGTGCTCATTAACTACAATGTTGAAAGATTCCTCAAATTGTTGGTTTTTAATATTATAAACTCTATAGGCTTTAGAGTAGGAGGAATATCCAACAAAGATAGCATCATCTGACTTTTCAGCAAATTTTGCCAAATTGTCTTTTGTGTTAAGTATGGTACACCTGCTGCCAAAGGACCTTAGAAAGCCAATGAACGGTGGCCTCTTGTTCCATAACTCATAAGGGGTTTTTCCATGTGGCTTTACTACAAGAACCTGTTCTGCACATAGCATGCAGTGCTGACTGCCTCTGCCCAGAATGTTAGAGGCAGCTTTGAATCAGCTAACATAGTCCGAGCAGCCTCAATAAGTGTCCTATTTCTCCTCTCAGCAACACCATTTTGTTGAGGAGTTCTAGGAGCACTATATTGTCTGGCAATCTTTTGAGTTACAAAATGAGTCAAGAACTAGGTTCTTAAACTCAGTCCCTTGATCACTTCTAATTATTTTAACCTTGTGATCAACTTGATTTTCTATTTTAAGAATAAAAGATTTTAAAGTTTCAGCAGTTTCATCTTTGGTTCTTAAAAAGAGTACCTATGTAAATCTAGTAAAATCATCAATAATCACAAGTCAATATGATTTCCTTCCAATGCTCATTATACTTGTGGGACCAAATAGATCCATGTGCAATAAGTGTAATGGAGTGGTGATAGAGTTAACAACTTTGGATTTATGAGAAGACCTGTGTTGTTTCCCTTTCAGGCAAGCAACACAGTTATCTTTGCAGAAAAATTCCTTTTTAGGCAAACCATGTACCAAGTTATTTTTAGCCAATTTATTCATTGTTTTAAAATTGACATGACACATTCGTTTATGCCATAGTGTTGACTCATCACCATCAGCTTTGGAAAGAAAGCATGATACTTCTCCCATTGGGGAAGCATTGTTCATATCAAGCTTGTACATATCCCCTTTCCTGGGAGATCTAAGAAGCACCATTTCCTGAGGAATTGTCATCTGGGTTTGAGGATAATGCACTCATGTTCTGTGAAAAGCATTTGATGCTTTTGATCACAGAATTGAGAAACACTTAACAGATTGTGTTCAAGCTGTTTGACAAAATTTACTTTGTCAACTTTTAACTTTCCATTGGATATACTTCCTCTGCCAGAAATATATCCTCCGGCCTCACCTCCAAACTGGACAGAACCTCCATCATAATGTTGAAATTGTTGAAGGAGAGATCTGTTCCCTGTCATGTGCCTGGAGCATCCACTATCTACAATCCAAATGTTGTTATTCTTGTCATATGGATGTCCCTGCATATAAGGTGAGATAATTAGTTTTGATTGGAAACCCAAGCCTTATTGGTCTTGGGTTCTTCCAATGATAATGACATAATTGAACCAAATTTATGCATGGGGGTTCAATGGATGTCTTTGAAGAAGAGGTTTGGGCTACAGCATCTTCCTTGATCTTTCATTCCATCCCTTGGTTGATCATAGAGGATGAGCTTGTTGAAGCTTTTGTAGCTTGGCATTCTTCCGAAGCTTCTTTCTTTTCGGAAGAAACCTTCACCACCTTTTCTTCCGAAGCAGTCTTCTTCTGGGATGGTTTCAAGGGGACTCTTTTTGCTTTTTTGAGTCTTTACAACTTTAACTTCCGAAGCCTTTTTCCTTTCGGAAGAAGAATTTTCTTCCGAGAGAAGCCTTGCTTCGGAAACAAGCTTTCCCTTTTTCATCACATGAACCATTTGATATGGTCCAAATGAGAAACCTTCCCTGACTCCTTCTCTTTTAACATTATTTGCATAATGTGTGCTAGCAGGATTGTAGTAAAAATCTTTAGCCATGTGGTTTTGCAGACCACACATTATGCATGCGATGTTAACTTTCTGGGAATAAGAGGATTGCTGTTTCTTGTTCTTTTTCTCTTCATCAGCAACCTTGTAAGGATTCCTTAAGTCTGATGCAACCCAAAACATCCAAAGTGTCTCTGCAACATGCACTAAGTACTGAAGTGAAGAATGCTTCGGAAGTTTTACACAATGCACTAGAAAATACTCTAAGTGTAAAATCTTCCGAAGCCAAGACCAATATCTTCCGAAGCCAAACATGAAGTCTTCCGAAGCCTCAGAGACAAAGTCTTCCGAAGCTTCAACCTATGAAGACAGATTTCTTCCGAAGACTTTTAGTATACATGCTTTATCTGATGTACTGTTCCATAAAGCACCTTTTCCGCTGCATCTCTGTAAAGTCACCAACTTACATGAGTTGGTGAAAAGGTCCATGCTTTTGGTAACTGTACATTGAGGTCTTGAGTCTGTAACTTTCTACTTTATGTACCTTAGACTCCTTTTGTAATGTATAAGGATGTGAGCTATGGCATGTCATAGTCACAAGTCAAAGGCAGATATGCCTTTTTGTCCACAATTGATATTGTTAGTGTCTAGTCAATTGTATCCAGCCGGCTTTCAAAATAGCCGGCTGTAGGTTGTAGTATAAGTATTTCAAGTTCTTGTATCTTTCTTATGCTTTGGTAACACTTGTAAAAGAACGTAAAAAAAAGAGAGAAGCAATATACTGCCTCCTTCCGGTGAAACCCAACTCTCTTGTTCTGTCTCTTACTTTACTTTTTCTTTGTATCACCTTGGTTAATCCAGTTCACTGTTGATTATTAAGTTTAGTTGCTCTCCTCATTGTGTTGTTGTGTTGTAATTGTGTTCAGCCCTTAAACGGTCCTGCAATTGGTATCAGAGCTTTCCATGCTCTTGATATAAGATCTTTACCATCTTAAGATCCCTCACTACACAAAACTAAACTCTCCAAATGGCATCCATCTCAAAGACTGATATGGAGACTGGAACCATGAACAATCCCCACTGATCACTCTTGATGATTTTGACACCTGGTGTATGAGAATGGAAGGTTTCATCAGGTCTCTTGATTCAAGAATGTGGGAATCTGTTGAGAATGGACCTTTCATACCCAGCACCCTCTCTGCTACTGGTGCTGGTATGATTCCTAAAGATGTGGCCAACTACTCAGATGAAGATAGAAAAAGAGTAGAGATTGATAGGAAGGCCATGACTGCTCTTCAGACTGCTCTCCCCAAACTCTATACAGAGGCTTTAAGAAGTGCAAAACAGCTAAACAGCTGTGGGATGCACTGAAGCTGATGTATGAAGGCTCCTCTGAAGCCAAGGAGAACAAGAATGATCTTCGAAGCAGCAGTTTGAAAACTTCACCTTCAAAGCAGGTGAAACCATGACTCAACAATACTTCAGGTATGTTGAGATTGTGGATACCCTAGTGGATGGAGGAGTTCCTCTTGAGAACAGGGACATTGTAAGGAAGTTCATGTCCTCACTTCCTAGGCAATGGACACACTACTGTGTGGTGATCAAGAGGACTGAGAACCTTAAAACTCTTACTCTGACAGAGTTGTATGGGATTCTCAGTGGATACAGATGGAGATGAACATGCAAGGTTCATCTGGCAACTCCAACAATCAAATGGGTTCAGCCCTTCATGTGGTTGAAAGGGACAGCATAGAACCCCAACATCATCTCATATGCTACCCTGACAACTCACAAAAGGGTCCTTTCATCACCTTCCCGGAGACACCAAGGGAGAACTTTACTCAAGGAAGCCCATTCCAAGAGACAAGTTCTTCTCAAGCCTTTGTGTCTACTGATGAAAGCTGTGGGAACTCTCTCTTCACTCTTGAAGACCTGGACTGTATCCATCCAGATGACCTGGAATACATGGAGATAGTTCAGCAGATGGCTCTCCTCACTCACAGAGCCAAGAAGTTCTACAAGAGACAGGAAGAAGATTTCCAAGCAATGCTACCAGTGGAAAGTTTGGGCTGGATAAAAGCAAAGTTAAGTGTTACAACTGTAACCTTATGGGACACACTTGCTAGGGAGTGTAAGGCACCTAAAACTAATGGGGGCCAAACACAACCCAGACCAAACTACACTGACAAAGCCCCTCAGAATGAGAAGCCAAAGCAACATGCTGCTGTTGCTGTTGAAGAGGGAGGCTTTGACTGGAGCTTTCAGGTGGAAGATGCTTCTCCAAACCAAGCACTGATGGTGACCATGATGAAGCCAAGGTATTGGAACATCTCTGTACTCCTGAATGCATTGCTAAAGTAAATAGATACAGGTCTACAACTTAGAGATGAGATCTGATCTTGAGTCATTAAACATATTAAAATCTGATTTTAGAAAGTCTGAAAATGATTACAAGTTAAAGATAGAGGACTTGGAGAAAACCATTTCAGTACTAAAACATGAACATACAGATTTTAGAACTCAGATCCAAGATCTCATAACTAAGTTGACTGAGTGCCAGGCTGAGCTTGTGATCAGCAAAGCCAAGGCAAAGAAGAGTGTTCTTGAAGAAGAGACCTTCAAGAACATGATATCCTCATCCCTGCACAACAAGTGTGCTATCAAAATAGACAGGGACTGGATCAAATGAGATAGCTCCTCCACACACAATCTGTCTGTAAGATCTCCTAGGTGTGGAACTTGTGAAGATGAGCTTCCTCTCATAGATCCTATAAGTGAGGATGATGAAGAAGTGATAGTGAAGAATTCCTCTGAGAAGAGTGAAGAAGGGATTCTTCCAAGGGCCACTATCCTTCTGAGGAGAAGAAATCTACTGTGATGACCAAGTCCAAAAGAAAGAACTTGATCAGGAAGCAAGCAAGAGGAAAGCAAAGAAGGCTCAAGAGATCAAGGCTACTTTTGATGCTAAGCAGAAACAAGTTTTTATCTCTGCAGGTTTCAAAGTAGTAAGGACTGAAGACATCAACCAAGACTCCTCAGCTAAGAGTCCTGGTTCTTGTTCAAATCATCTCAGTGCAAAGAAGAAGACTGAGCTTTGTGTACCACTGCTGCACAGCCTGGACCATCAAACTCCAAGAACAGTTCACAGCCCAAGAACTGTCTCAGCATCTACCAAGATGAAGGTGGAGAAGGGATGTGACCAAAGCCAGTCTTGCTCTCAAAGGAGACTTGTTTGAAGAAGAAAATGTTATGTGTCATGTGTGAAAGTACCTCTCACATTGCTAAGGATTGCCCATACAATCCTAAAGTACTATCCACATGACCAATACAAAGACTTCAAAGAGTCTCAAGAAGTCTCAAGCTTCGGAAGGAAAGTCTGTTTCCTTCGGAAGCTCCAAATCAAAGAAGAAGGTAAATGGAAAATTACCTTCGGAAGTAAAATTGGTCTCGGAAGAAAGGAGTTCTTCCGAAGCACTGAAGTCTGCTGCAGTGACTGTAGAATCTTCCGAAGGTTCAGTCATCAAAACTTGTGAAGTCCCAAAAGCTTCTAAGGTTTTGAAGGTCAAGTCCAAGACTCCAAAGGTGGTGTGGAAGTCTAAGAAAGACCAAATGACTGAAGTTTCTCCATCAACAACAGCTGAAGATCCCTAGTACAACCATAGGATCTATTACTGTTGCATTACCTTCTATTACACTTAGTGAGCCCAAGACAAGTAAGGCTTGGGTTTCCAAATGTAACTAATCATCTTCTTTGTGCAGGAACAGCTCAAGACAAACAGGAATGTCTGGATAATTGACAGTGGCTGTTCCAGGCACATGACAGGCAATAGGTCTCTACTCCATAATTTTGAGAGAATTGATGGAGGACCAGTTGCTTTGGAGGAGATGAAGGTGGTTACATTTCTGGAAGGGGCAAGGTCACAAATGGTAAGCTCAGCATTGAGAAGGTAAACTTTGTTAAGGAGCTTGGGTACAATCTTCTGAGTGTATCCCAATTTTGTGATCAGAGTCATAACATGCTCTTTACTGAGCATGAGTGCATTGTTCTCAAGCCTGGAGTGGTCATTCCTCATGAGCATATCCTGCTCAGAGCCCCCAGGAAAGGGAACATGTACAAGATGGATTTGCAAGAAACATCTCCCTCTGGAGAAGTTTCATGCTTTCTATCTAAAGCAAATAGTGATGAGTCTTTCCTATGGCATAAAAGAATGTGCCATGTAAACTTTAAGAACATGAATAAATTAATTAAACATGATCTGGTAACTGGAATGCCAAAGAAAAAGTTTACAAGTGATGATCATTGTGTTGCATGCCTGAAAGGGAAGCAACACAAGGTATCTCACAAGCCTAAGGAAAGGAACTCCATCACTACTCCCCTACACTTGTTACATATGGATCTCTTTGGCCCCACCAGTGTAATGAGTCTAGGAAGGACCTCTTACTGTTTAGTGATCACAGATGATTTTACAAGATTCACTTGGGTTTCTCTTCTTAAGAACTAAGGATGAAACCCCTGAGATTCTGAAGAATTTCATCTTAAAAGTTGAGAATCAATGTGATCACAAGGTCAAAACCATAAGATGTGATCAAGGAACTGAATTCAAGAACCAAATCCTTGATACATTTTGTGATGAAAAAGGTATTACAAGACAATATAGTGCTCCCAGGACTCCTCAGCAAACGGAGTTGCTGAGAGGAGAAACATGACACTTATTGAAGCTGCAAGAACTATGTTGTCTGACTCTAAACTGCCCATCACCTTCTGGGCAGAGGCAGTTAATACTGCTTGCTATGTGCAAAACAGAGTTTTAGTAGTTAAGACACATGGTAAGACTCCTTATGAACTTTGGCACAAGAGGAAACCTTTCATTGGTTTTCTCAGGTCATTTGGATGTCCCTGCACCATCTTGAATACCAAAGATCAAATTGCCAAGTTTGCTGAGAAATCAGATGATGGACATTTCATTGGATACTCTTCCCAAGCTAAAGCTTATAGAGTATACAATCTCAGAACTAGAATTGTTGAGGAGTCAGCCAATGTGACTTTCAATGAACACACACCCTGTGTGGCTGGTTCTGGTCCTGATTGGCTGTTTGATCTTGATTTAGTTACCAACTGTTTTAACAAATCTTGTGAGCATGTTTCAGGATCTGCAGAAAATTTAAATACAGGTGATCCTGATCCAAGATTTGAGCTAGGAAGACCCTCAACTCATACATCTTCAGCTCCAGTTGGAACTACTCTCAGCAAATGAGGTTTCTATCAGCACTAACAATGACAAATTCAGCTGATACATCTGGTATGCCTTCAAATTCCAGCTCAGAGGCTTCTCAACCAGATAAAGATACCTCAATTGTAGAAGACAACAATGGTGATGGTGATAGTGATCAGGAATTCCTTGATGCTAATAACCACACCATAGATGACAACATCAATGATGTCACACACTCATTGGATCAAGTTAATCTTGATAAGTGTGATAATGTGGAGGGTGAATCTTCTAGGCCAGATCTAAATTTCTCAAATTTGGATCTTTCTCAACAACTTGCTGTGATCCCTCAGCTAAGGATCCACAAGTCTCACCCCACCACAAACATCATTGGAGATGTTGTCACAGGGGTAAGAACAAGAGGACAAACCCATGAAGCAAATGTTTGTCTTCACTCTTGTTTCTTATCTCAGATAGAGCCAAAGAAAGTTGATGAAGCTCTAAAGGATGGAAGTTGGGTTGAAGCTATGCAACAAGAGCTGCTTCAATTCAAAAGGCAGAAAGTTTGGAACCTTTGTCCTCTTCCTCATGGGAAGACTACCATTGGAACCAAATGGGTTTTTAGGAATAAGAAGGATGATAGAGGAATTATCATCAAGAACAAGGCAAGACTAGTTGTTCAAGGATACACACAAGAAGAAGGGATTGACTACACTGATGTCTTTGCTCCTGTAGCAAGACTAGAAGCTGTTAGGATATTCCTGGCATTTGCTGCATCCAAGAACTTCAAGGTCTTTCAACTTGATGTAAAGTGTGCTTTCTTATATGGAGTGATTGATGAAGAGGTTTATGTCAAACAGCCACCTGGTTTTGTAGACCCTGATCATCCTGATTATGTCTGCAAGCTTGACAAAGCTCTTTATGGGCTGCATCAGGCACCCAGGAAGTGGTATGAGACACTATCTGAGTATCTTTGTAAACATGGATACAGGAGAGGTACTATAGATGGAACTCTCTTCATCAAAGGACAGGGAAATGACTTATTGCTGGTTCAAGTATATGTAGATGACATCATCTTTGGTTCAACTAATCCAAAGCTCTGCAAAGACTTTGAGAAGCTGATGAAAGACAGATTTGAAATGAGTTCAATGGGAGAACTCAATTTCTTTCTGGGAATTCAAGTGAAGCAGGTTGAAGATGGCATCTTCATAAGTCAGTCAAAGTATGTTCAAGACATACTCAAGAGGTTCAACATGACTGATTGTAAGATTGCTAAGACACCCATAGCCAGAAACCACTCCCTTGGACCTGATCTTGAGGGGGAGTGTGTAGATGAACATTATACAGGGCTATGATTGGGTCTCTTATGTATCTTACAACTAGTAGGCCTGATATCATGTTTGCTACATGTATTTGTGCAAGATATCAAGCCAACCCTAAGATGTCTCACTTAATCACTGTGAAAAGGATTTTAAGATACCTCAAAGGTGCTTCAACACTTGGTCTATGGTATCCAAAGAATCCTAACTTCAATCTGTATGCTTATACAGATAGTGATTATGGTGGTTGCAACATGACTGCAAAGTCTACATCTGGGGGTGTCAATTCCTTGGTGGAAGGGTTGTCTCATGGCAATGCAAGAAACAATCCTGTGTGTCTGCATCAACTGCTGAGGCTGAATACATTGCTGCTGCAAGCTGCTGTGCTCAAGTGCTTTGGATTCAAAATCAGATGCTGGACTATGGATTTAACTACAAAGAGACTCCTATCCACATAGACAACAATAGTGCTATCTCTATCACTGAAAACCTTGTGCAGCACTCAAGGACCAAACACGTCAACATCTGGTATCATTTAATAAGAGATAACTATGAAAAGGGATTAATTAAACTAGTCAAAGTTCATACAGATGAACAATATGCTGATCTGTTTACAAAAGCTTTTGATGAACAGAGATTTAAGTATCTGATATCAGCTATTGGGATGATTAACTTTGAGTAGACTTTTTCTTAAAACTAATTCTAATTATTTCTTCTTAAAATATGTGTGTCCTAAGTTGTCTAGTTCATCACTTTCATAAGCTCATGTTTACTTTGGATGTAAAATTCTTTTTGAAAACTTTCCTTAGATTCTTGAAAATTTTCTGATACTTCGAAGATAAAACTTTATCTTCGGAAGAAAAAAATGTCTTCAAAATAAATAACTGTCTAAGAGATTTTACCTTCGGAAGAAGTCTAAACTCATCTTCTGAAGCTTAAAATTCTTATCTCAGACACTTATTTATTTTTAAGGACTTTTTTCTTCCGAAGCAAAATTAACTCTCGGAAGCTTTGTTTATTCTTATGCAAAGCATCCAAGGGTTTATTTCTCTTCCGAATCATAAATTTTCAAGACTCTCAGGAAAATCTTCCGAAGCCATTTTAGCTTCGGAAGCTTTTTCAATTAAATCTTCCGAAGACAAATTACCTTCGGAAGCTTTTCGAATTCCAAGAAAACTACTTTTTGAGCAAATGTAAACTACCTTTTCAGAGATGGGACCGACTTCCGGATTTCAAAGTTTATCCTCTTTCATTAACTTTGGTTCAAATCTCTTTTCACATAAATACCCAACGGTTCCCCCTCTTTCTCACTATCTTCCTCAAATCCACTATTCCTCTAACCTAATTCTCTAAACCACCTTTGCTTTCTACTTTCTTCACCCTTAAGCTTCTGAAATGGCCAACCTTAACCGCAGAAACAACCCAGATTTCTCCATGCAACTTCACAGGCAACATAATCAAGTTGCTCTGTTAAGCTCTGAGAAAGATGCAAGTTTCTCAGAGATTTGCCAATTCTTAACTCTATCCAACTATTTCACCTCCCTGACCATTGATCCTACTCTATATGAGGATCACTTGCTTGAATTCTGGAAGACCTGCCAAGAGGTCATTATGGGTGGGGAGAAGGCACTGTCTGCCACAGTGCAAGGGAGGACAATCTTCATCACTCCGGCCATCATTAACCAACATTTGCAGCTGGATGATGAAGAAGGTGAGTTGTCCTTCCCAAAGGAACTGTTAATCATTCCTTTGAGGAGATGGGCTATGAGGGAGATTTCTCTGTAAAGACCTTCAGGAAAGGGAAGGTCTCATCCCAGTGGAAATACCTGCTCCATGTGGTTATCCACAGCTTATCAAACAAGCATGGTGGATGGGACCAGATTCCTGAGGATCTCTCCTTTATAGTTCATGGAATGGTTCAGGGGGTCAAGTTCAGGTATTCACAATTTGTTTATACTAATTTATTTGCAAACTTGGACTCCTTAGAGTATTACATGTTTCCTAGATATGTTCAACTCGATTTCACCTATCTGATACTTCTGAACACATTCTCAACTGTGAATTGGGCTCACAGTTGAGGGAAACAAGTAATATTCTTAAATTGGGACAGATGAAGCCCGACATCTTTAAAATAATGAAGAAGCAAACTGTAGGCTTCTCAGGGGTAGAAACAGCCCTAGTCCCCAAAATGTTAGAGCTCATTGCTCAAGGTGACAACCTAGCAACACAAGCTAGTGTTGAACCCACACCTCTTTTATCCTTACCTCTAAAAAGACCATAAATCACCCTCACCTACCAAAGAAAACCCAAACGAACCCCTGCTCAGGCTATTGAGTCTGTGCAGGCCCCCATATACTCAACCTTACAGGAGGAAGTGGACACTAGAGCTCCCACTTCCCCTGAGGAGCAAACCACTCCCATTTCTTCACCTATCAGGGCTGAGGTTCCTCATGCTCACCCTGATGAGCTCACAAGCCCAACAGCCTTAAGCCTTCACTCTGAGTCTCAACACTCAAGTGAACAACCTTCAGGGGACAGTTACCATCCCCAGCCTTTAGATCTCAACCAACCAATTCCTAACCTATCCTTCTATACTGATGAAGACTTAGGATTCAGTGAGTACCATGAGTCTCTCTTCTCCTCCCCTACTCAAAGAGAGATGAGTACCTCTGACTCTCCTCAGTCTATCCCACATCAGTCACCTATTACTGAGGTGGACACTCCTGAACATGTTCAGGATGTCCATATGGAAGAGGCTCTCACTTTTGAAAGTGATTACATTATTAAGACCTCAACCATGGCAACTCAGCCCACTAGCATCTCAACTGAGGTTGCTAGTGAGCAGAGGAAAACCAGCAGCCAAGAACCTCAAGCTGGTGGTGAGAGAGAGGACTTTGGTCCAATCATCTCATCCCCCAATGATTCTTCTGATGAAGAAGAGGGGAATTTGAGACTAAAGGTGCAGAAATTGTCAAAAACATGCTCCTATTTAGTTTCTAAGGTTAGTCACTTGGAATCTCAGGTGACTACCTTACATAACAGGGTCAATGATCAGCAACTTCAGATTTCATATCTAAAGGAAAAACTAGCTGGGAGACCTTTAAGGAGAGCTCAACCAGGAACACAAGAACCTGTGGAAGTGATTGACTTATCCTCCAGCTCACCTATGCAAGTGGGTGATGCTACCAAAAGGGGGAGAAAGTTATTACAACCACAGAACCTGGGAGTTCTTCACAGAGAATGGACATAGAGGACTCACCATCCTCACTTGCTGTTGTGCATTCTCAGCAACTTCCTCAAGTTCACATTAATGTGGACTCTATAGACTCAATCATCAGGAGTCTCTTTGAGGAAGGTATACCAAGGGCTGTCTCATCTCCACCACAAGGAACTGGCAACTACATCATAAGGTGGAGGTATGATGCTGACAGAAGAGCCCTTATCCTTCACAGAGTTCAAGGTCAACAAGAAGTGTTTGATTTCCAAAGCCTGAACTTCTATGAAAGATTGGATTTAGTCAACATGCCACTTGTCAATCCAAGCAATTCAAGACAAGCTGACAAGTTGGCTCAAAGAATCCAAGATAGGATCCTTGCAGAGTTCTATCTAAGAAGGAGACTTAGGCAATCAGGCAATGTCATCGGTCAACTGGATGTTGAGGTGGACCCTAAGATTAGTTTCATAGGGGAAACCTTGACTGAAGGCCCAGTGGCAGAACCTGAGACCCCTGTCTCATCATCAACAACTGCTGTAGAGGTCCAAACTCCTTCTGAGACACCTGCTGGTAAAGGTGTTTCTCAGCCTCTCTCTGGCCAGAGCATGGAAGCTACACCAAGCAATGAAGGCCAAGCCTCTATCCACCCTGAGTCACAAAGGTCTGTTGGTGACAAAGGGAAAAGGATAATGACTCCTGAGGAAATTGAGGAGGAAGAGATAGAGAGGAAAAGGAAGCTAAGGGGAGAAAGTTCTTCTGGGTCATCTAGCTTTATGCAAGCTGCAATCAGGGCTGCCCCCAGACCAAATACTCAAGATGATGAGTTAAGGGCAGTCAGGATTACCTATTTACAGACTAGGAACTATGATATTGATGAAATCATCTCCCTCCCCTTAGAAGAGTTAAATGAACTGGCTGACATGGAAGTGTCAAGAGAGATGAAAAAGAAAGAGGATGCAAGGCTACTTCTCCAATTCAAAGAGGAGAAGAGACAGAAAAGACTCTACAAGCATGCTCCCACTCTCTCTCCAGTTCAAGAAAGTCCTGCACAGGAAGATGTGGCTCCACAAGAACCTCAGGTAGATAAAGAAGAAGAGAGGATCAAGATGATCAACTACCTGAGTGCCACAGGCTTCTATCAGGCAGATGCACTTCTTCCCCTGTCTTATGACTTCATTGAGTTTGAGTACCTAAAGCAACTTGAGCTTGAGCTAGTCAAAGAAAGAAAAACAACCAAAAGGAAGCTAAGGGAAGAAGCTGCAAAGTCAAGAGCCATCATTCAAAAGAGTGTAAAGAAGTCTGCTGACAGACAAAGAATGATGAGCTTCTTGAAGCTATATGGATTCTCCGGAAGGAGACTTGGCCCTATGTCTCTAACAATGGATAGAGGTCAAGTTTGGTGAACAACCTGAAGTCACCTCAACCAGAACCTCCAGCTGAGCCTCAGCAAGCTTCATCTTCTGATCCAAGGCAGGGTCAAACTCCCTCTCCTTCTGAACCTGTGAGGTAGGAACACCCGACTGAGAAAGACAATGATGATCAACATGGTGTTGCAGACCAGTCTTCTCAGTTAAAGCCATCTAAGAGGAAGAAGAGAATGGCTTCTAAACCAAAGACTAAGAAGAAGAAGCCTAAGTCATCTACCTCTACACCTCAGGCTGAATCAGATCAACCTGAGGAAGTGCATGATGAGGCAGCCCAGTCAACTCCTATTCAAGTGGCTCCTCTAACAACTGAGACACCCATCTTGTCCTGGACTTACTCTACCAATCCAGAAAGATGGCATGTTATCAGAGATCAAGGTGTTGAGAATGTTTACTCCTGGCAAGACATAATCAACTTACCTCTGCATGATCTCTTTGAAATGAGAAGATACTATGAGAGTCTTGATGATCCTGACCATCTAATGAAGAAAGGAATGGTCATGATTGTACTGAAGACTACCAACATCTGAAGATCTTCTAAGTGTTTTGGTAGCATCAGCCTAGGGGGAGTTTGTAAGGATTCCTTAAGTCTGATGCAACCCAAAACATCCAAAGTGTCTCTGCAACATGCACTAAGTACTGAAGTGAAGAATGCTTCGGAAGTTTTACACAATGCACTAGAAAATACTCTAAGTGTAAAATCTTCCGAAGCCAAGACCAATGAAGTCTTCCGAAGCCTCAGAGACAAAGTCTTCCGAAGCTTCAACCTATGAAGACAGATTTCTTCCGAAGACTTTTAGTATACATGCTTTATCTGATGTACTGTTCCATAAAGCACCTTTTCCGCTGCATCTCTGTAAAGTCACCAACTTACATGAGTTGGTGAAAAGGTCCATGCTTTTGGTAACTGTACATTGAGGTCTTGAGTCTGTAACTTTTACTTTATGTACTTTATCCTTTTTGTAATGTATAAGGATGTGAGCTATGGCATGTCATAGTCACAAGGTCAAAAGGCAGATATGCCTTTTGATCCTACAATTGATTTTGTTAGTGTCTAGTCAATTGTATCCAGCTGGCTTTCAAAGTATAGCCGGCTGTAGGTTGTAGTATAAGTATTTCAAGTTCTTGTATCTTTCTTTATGCTTTGTAACACTTGTAAAAGAACTTGAGAAAGCAATATACTGCCTCCTTGAAACCCAACTCTCTTGTTCTGTCTCTTTACTTTACTTGTGTTCTTTGTATCACCTTGGTTAATCCAGTTCACTGTTTGATTAAAGTTTAGTTGCTCTCCTCATTGTGTTATTGTGTTGTAATTGTGTTCATGCCCTTAAACGGTCCTGCAAACCTTTCCCTTTAATTTCTGATCCTTTGGTAGGATAGGAGTACTCGTACTGCACTCCTTTCCTGAATCAGAATTTCCAACCACCTGGAATCCAGCTGAGATGAATACACCCTTTGGGTCTATCTTTAGCTTGGATTCAGCCACTTTCTTGGAAGTTTTTCTGGCTGCATTAGCTCTGCTTCTTCTGGCTTTGGTGGTTAGGGTTTGATCATCATTGGCTGGGGAGGACATAATTACCTGTTCCTTCCCTGTGATGGTCTCCATAGGTGCATCATTCTTTGATTCATGAGAAGGTGGGTCAGCAGATGGAACCTCTTGCTCTTCAGTACCACACCTTGGTTGTCTTATAGACTCATAAGAATGTGGTGGAGCAATTTCATTGGTTCCCAACCCATCTTTGTTTTGATAACAAAGTTTTGAGTGAGAGGATGATGCAAGAATGGCTTGGAAGTTTTGCTCGGAAATAGCATACTTCCTGGCTTGAGCCTCAGCAGTCACAAGCTGGGCTTGAGCCTCAGTCAATTTGGATATTAAATCCTTGATTTGAGTCTTGTAGTTTGTATGTTCATGTTTTAAGAGGGACACAGTTTTCTCTAACTCCTTAATTTTTCTTTGGTAGTCAGATTCAGCCCTTTTAAAGTCAGATTTTAAAACATTTAAAGACTCAATATCAGATTTAATTTCCATATTGTAGTCCTGATACAGTTTAACCTTAGCAATACAGGCAGAGTACAGAGATGTTCATATACCTTGTTTTCCTCTGTTCCGGCCATGAGTGCTTGAGCAGGAGTCACATCCTGAACCATGAAGCTCCAGTCAACTTCTTGAGCCATTGCAGCAGTCTCTGTTGACTTTCCGGTGGGCTTTGGTGTAGAGGGATGTGTGGAGGCCTGTGGGGTTCCCGGGTTGGACATGGGAGCCTTGCATTCCCTTGCAAAAAGACCAAGTTGGTTACAGTTGTAACATTTGGCCTTGCTTTTGTCAAACCCAAATTTGCTGTTGATTGGGTTCTGAGGGAATTGCCTTCCAGTTCTCTTAAAGAACTTCTTTGCTCTATAGGTTAGAAGAGCCATTTGTTGGACTATGTCCACGTACTCCACGTCATCCGAGCTAAAACACTCTAGATCATCAAAGCAGTATTGATAGTCATTTGAGTGTCCACTTCCTGAGACAAATGCACAGCTGTCCTGAAAGGAGCTTTGCTGAGCTTGTTGAGACCTTGGAGTCTCAGGAAATGTGATGTAAGGCCCAGAGGAACAAGATGGCTGCTGGGTGTAGGTCAGGTATTGCTGAGACTGGGAGATTCCTGAGCCTTCAGCAACCATTAAAGCGTTGGTAGCAGGAAGACTCAAGGGTCTGCTTGTCTGATGACCCCTCTTGCTTTCCATTTCCAAACGGTATCCATCAAGGATCCCATAGAGTTCAGTCATGGTGAGTGTATTCAGATTCTCTGTTCTCTTGATAGAGACACAGTAGAATGTCCACTCATTGGGTAGAGCACTCATAAACTTTCTAGTAAGGTCTCTGAGTTCATGAGTGATTCCCACAGATTGAAGGTAAGAAATGAGATCCATGTACCTGAAATATTGCTGGCTAAGAGTCTCTCCAGCAACATAGGTGAAGTTCTCAAACTGCTGCTTCAGTGAGTCCTTCTTGGAGTCATTCGAGCTTGAGTACATTTGAGCAAGAGCATCAAAGAGTTGATAATAATATAATAAGTAGCAAAGGATGTACTTGCATGATCGGGTTTGTCACTTAACCGCTTGTATTTTTCTCAAACTTACTTATGTAAACACTCAAATCAGATGAAGTAATTTCTTTTACAAGAGTTGATAATAATATAATAAGTAGCAAAGGAACAAGCAGAGATATAATTTTCAAGGCATTTGTATATATTACTTCTCAACTCAAGATATTACAAGACTCTTACAAGCATGAAACAAGAGTTACAATGAGAAACTATATATACTAGATCCTACAGCCGGAGATATTTTGATACCAGCTGGAAACCTAAGACTAAAGCATATACTACAATGCTAAAGTTAAGGTATCTTAGATAAAGTATTATCTAAGATATGGTAGTCATGACATGTCCATGACGTACCTTTTGTCACCAACTAAAGATGGCAACTGTACTAACATAAAAAGGTAAACAGTGGATTAAAGTATGGTCAACTACATGGCTTTTGAGAAAACGCCATGAAGTATCTCAGAGATTTGCAGCGGAGTGTCAGAGAGGCCATACTTATGTCCCGTGGATAATAGAAGTGTCTTCCGAAGGTTAATTGGCTTCGGAAGAACTTGTTCTTCCGAAGCCACTTATACTTCGGAAGAGACTTCTATGCTTCCGAGGCTTTGAGGACTTCTTGTACTTCGGAAGTTGACTTCAGATCTTTCTCTCTAAGTCTTGATCTTCGGAAGTGGGTTCTTTGTCTTCGGAAGTTGGAGTTTTCCTTCGGAAGTGTGTTTTACACTTAGTCTTTGGAAGAGCTCCTTCTTCCTTCGGAAGTTCCATACTTAGCTTCGGAAGTCCTTTGTTTGTTGTACCAAAATCTTCTAAGTGACTTGGTTTTGGTTGCAACAGCCTTTCTAGATCCAACAGTACTTAAGGGCTTCATGATCGGAATGCAAGATGAATTCCTTCGATATCAAATAATGTTGCCAATGATCCAAGGCCCGAATTATAGCATAAAATTCTTTATCATATGTCGAGTAGCGTCGTTTGGCTTCATTTAATTTCTCGCTAAAATAGGCAATGGGGCGGCCCAACTGAGATAAAACACCCCCGATCCCTACCCCTGATGCGTCAAATTCAACCTCAAATATTTCGTCAAAACATGGCAGTGCCAATACGGGCGCTGACATAAGTCGCCTCTTGATCTCATCAAAGGCCTTTTGTGCTTGGGGAGTCCAAGTGAACTGTTTGAGTTTGGTAATTTCAGTGAGGGGTGCCACAAGAGTGCTGAAATTCTTTACAAACCGACGATAAAAAGAAGCCAAACCATGAAAACTTCTAACTTGATGAATGGACTGTGGTGTTGGCCAGTCCTTGATAGCTTGTACCTTTCTTTCATCAACCTGGATACCTTGTGCTGACACTATGTAACCTAGAAAAGTCACTTGATTAGTAAAAAAATCACACTTTTCTAAGTTCCCATAAAGCTTCTCTCTGTCAAGTACTTCGAAAAGTTGTTGCAGGTGGGCGTGATGATCAGCCTTTGTTCTACTGAATACCAAGATATCATCGAAATAAACAACAACAAATCTGCCCAGATATGGTTTTAATACCTGATTCATCAATCGCATGAAAGTACTTGGAGCATTAGACAACCCGAATGGCATAACGAGCCACTCATACAACCCTTCTTTTGTCTTGAAAGTTGTCTTCCACTCATCTCCTTCATAAATTCTGATTTGATGATAGCCACTTCGCAAATCAACTTTAGAAAACAAGGTGGCACCATAAAGTTCATCTAATAAATCATTCAGCCAAGGGATGGGGAATCGGTACTTAATAGTAATCTTATTAATGGACCGACTATCCATACACATTCTCCACTCACCACTCTTTTTAGGTACAAGGATAGTGGGAACTGCACATGGACTGAGCGATTCACGTATGAGTCCTTTTTGCAACAACCCATCAACTTGTTTCCTCATCTCTTCGGTTTCCTGGGGGTTGGATCGATAAGCAGGTTTGTTAGGGAGTATAGAGCCGGGAACAAAATCAATTTTGTGCTGTATGGTACGTAAAGGTGGTAAACCAGGTGGTATTTCTGCAGGGAATACTTGGCTAAAGGTTTGAAGTAAAGGTTGGGCATATGGGTGTGGTTCAGCTGGTGGTTCAGGTTCATCATCATCAAGTCCTAGGAGCAAAAACTCCTTGATTGATTGGTATTCTTGCTGCTCAGCTTTTAGCAGTGTGCTCAAAGGCTGGCAAATGTTGGTGGAAGGGTTGGTTGGTGTCATTGGGGTGAGGACGATCCGGCAATCTTTGTGGTTGAAAGAATAAGTGTTTAAATACCCATCATGCATCACCTGACGATCAAATAACCGAGGCCTACCCAACAATACATGGCAAGCATCCCTCGGGATGACATCACACTAAATTTTATCGACATAGGACCTGCCAATACTTAATGATAAAAAGGTTCGATGAGTCACATGTATACCTTTACCATGATTGAGCCATTGAATCACATAAGGAGACGGGTGAGCTTCCGTAGCCAAATTTAGTTTAGAAACCAAAGTTTGAGAAGCCACATTAGTGCAACTCCTGCCATCGATAATCACGGTGCAGATCTTCTGTGCAATTGTGCATCATGTATGAAAAATAGTCTCCCGTTGTAGATTTTCTTTGTGATCAGAAGTACTGCTGAGTGCACGTCGGACCACCATGCTTATCCCTTCATTGGGACCCAGAACTTCTTCAACAATGGGATCACCGTTTTCGGCTGAATCTGAGGGGTTATCAATCACATAAGCGGGATCCACTTCCTCATATTCTGCTAAAGTAATCATTCTTTTATTTGGACACTCGGCTGCTAGATGCCCTAAGCCCTGACAACGAAAACATCTTCTGGGAGCTCGGGTGGAAGTGGTTGGGTTTTCGGGTTTGGCTGGAGGTTTATTGGTTGAAGTGGGCTTGGATGGGGTTGGGCTTCTAATTACTGTTCGGCCAGTATCAAAACAGGCTTTGCTTCTTTGTTGATTATCCACCTTATGGGCCAATAGGGTTAATTCGTCTAGGGTTGTATAAGGATATAATTCCACAATGTTAGCTACACGTGCATCTAAACCACCCAAATACCGAACTAAGGTTTGAGGATCATCCTCTGGTAGATCACACTTCATTATCAAGTACTCGAATTCCCGCGAATATTCCTCTGCGGGTCGCTGATTTTGTTTGAGATGGTGTAATTGAGAGAAACTTGCCTGGACATAATACGAAGGTAGGAATTTCTGCTTCATCAGCTTCTTCATCTTTGACCAATCTTTCACCTTTGACTTTCCCATCCGTTCTCGTTTGGTGCATGTGTTGGCCCACCATGTTGATGCATACTTTCTTAATTTCATAGCCACAATCTTAACCTTGTTCTCTTCAGTCGTTTCTTTGTAATCAAAGGCACACTCGACTGTCCTTAACCATTCCACAAACTCGTCTGGGTCGAGTTTCCCATCATACAATGGAATCTCAACCTTGATATCGTTAGATTGCCACGAACCAGTACCCTTTGGGTGTACTCCAGACCCTCCACTGTCCCCGTCTTCGTCTCCACGTCGGTTAACAGATAGCTCGAGTATCTGTTCTTGCAAAGTCTTCATTTGTTCTGCCATCGTCTTCTTCTCGGCCTCAAGGCCCTCAATCACTTTCTTCAGATCACTTGAACTTCGGGTATCCATGGCTCTGATACCAAATGATGGCCAGAGGGTTAGTAATTGGATCGTATTAAACCCGAAACACAAATAAATTTAATTCTGCAACAATTTACTTCGACATACAGACTCACCACTCGAAAATAATTACTGGGCAAATGCAATCCGATATCCCCGATACAGTTACACCACACGGTACCGAATTAGCCTCCAAGATCACCTCCTAATTCTGCCACAAACTAGGATAGCAATGTAAAAAGACAATCTCTAAAACAGAGATGGATTTTAGAAAACTCCAAAAAAAACTGCATGCTCATTCATGATTTCTCAATACATACTGGAGAATAGAAATTACAACCACCCACGTAGTCTACATTTAGGGAATTGAAATAACTGCTTTGGGAAAGTCAAAATAAACAAAAATAATGCTGAAAATAAAATAACATGGAATTAACTGAAATAACTCTATGTAGTAAACGTGGGGATGTCTATGATCAAGTGTTGGTGCCAATTAACTAATCAGGCTGCCCCATGAAAGCCCAATTGTACTTGTATCTGGGCTGACACTATTGGACTTGCATCATTTTGTGGGTCTTCAAAGTCCTTCCTATCACCTCCTCACCAGATCCATAGATTAGGAACATATCTTTGGTCCTCCTTAGGTACTTAAGTATGTTCTTAACAGCCATCCAATGACTGTTTCCAGGATTTTGCTGGTATCGGCTTGTCATGCTCAAAGCGCATGACACGTCCGGCCTAGTGCATATCATTGCATACATGATGGATCCTATTGCAGATGCATACGGGATTCCCTTCATTTTGTCTTGCTCATCCTTTGAGCTTGGACATTGAGTCTTACTTAATATTGTTCCTCTTTGGATAGGTACGGTACCTTTCTTAGAGTTTTCTATCTTGAGCCTTTTCAAGATCTTATCAATGTATGCACTTTGATTCAAACCTATCAACCGCCTTGATCTATCCCTAAAGATCTTTATTCCTAAAATATAGGCGGCTTCACCAAGATCATTGATGGAAAAATAGCTTCCAAGCCAGGCTTTTACACCCTCCAAGGTTGGAATGTCATTTCCAAATAGTAGAATGTCATCGACATACAATACTAGGAAAGTGATGATGCCCCCACTAGCTTTCTTATATACACATGCTTCATCAGCGTTTTTGATGAACCCAAATTTGATTACTTCTTCATCAAAACGGTGATTCCAACTTCTCGATGCTTGCTTCAATCCATAGATTGATTTCTTTAACTTGCATACTTTGTTAGGATGTTTTGGATCGACAAAACCTTCAGGCTGAACCATATACACATCTTCCTCAAGATATCCATTTAGAAAAGCGGTTTTGACATCCATTTGCCAAATTTCATAATCATAATGATCATCTACGGCAAATAATATCCTAATAGACTTTAGCATTGCAACCGGTGAGAAGGTCTCATCATAATCAACCCCTTGAGTTTGAGTGAAACCTTTTGCTACAAGTCTAGCTTTATAAGTATCCAAGTTTCCATGCATATCGGTTTTCTTCTTGAAAACCCACTTACTTCCAACTATCTTGGAGTTAAGAGGTGGTTCATCCAAGTCCCATTCTTGGTTGTCATACATGGATTGCATCTCAACGTTCATGGCTTCAAGCCATTTGTCACACTCCAAATGGGACATTGCATCACGAAATAATATCCCATAAGGAACTTAGCTTATAAGAACTCAGCCTTCTTGGCAACAAACTCCTTTTGTTCCAATGGATCATAGAAATAATATCTCATAGAATCTCTAGGATATCCAATGAAGATACACTTGTTGGAACGACTTTCTAACTTGTTAGAGGTGGGAGTCTTAACATAAGCCTCACAACCCCATACCTTTAAATATGATAGTGATGGAACCCTTCCATGCCATATTTCAAAAGGTGTCTTTTCCACTTTCTTGGTTGGGGCCATATTCAAAATACGGGCCGCTGAGACAAAGCGAAACCCCAAAATGATAGAGGCAATGAGCTTCTAGCCATCATAGATCGAACCATATCCAATAGAGTTCGATTTCTCCTCTCGGACACACCATTGTGTTGTGGTGTTCTGGGTGGAGATAATTTTTAGACAATACCACAACTTCTAAGATGATCTCTAAAAGCATCACTTAGGTATTCACCTGCTTTATCAGTGCGGAGAATTTTTATTTTCTTGTTGAGGTGATTTTCTACTTCATTTTGGAAGATTTTGAACATTTCAAAAACTTCATCTTTGTGTCTTAACAAGCACACATAACCATATCGACTATAGTCGTCGTTAAAGGTAATGAAGTATCTTTCATTGTACCTAGTCATTGGTTTAAAAGGACCAAATACATCCGAATGTATGATTCCTAATAAATCTTTTGCCTTTTTGTTTTTGCCACTAAAAGGTGCCTTAGTCATTTTCCTTGTAAACAAGATTCACATACATCAAATGAATCATATTCACTTGCTTTTAAAAGACCATTCTTTTGAAGTGTTTGTATGTGCTTCTTGTTTATATGACCAAGACGGCAATGCCAAAGATAGGTATCACTCAAATCCAATTTGAGTTTCTTGGTGGTGGTTTGGTACAATGAGCTGTCATATAATGTGTTCTCACGAACCAATTCATAAATACCATTAATAGGAATAGCCTTAAAATAAAATATGTCATTTAAAGAAACATAAATTCATTTTCAATAAATGTTAAAACATGACCATATTGTCTTAATTGGGCAACAGAAATAATGTTCCTAGTCAAACTAGGAGCATACAAAACATTATTCAAAATTGCTTCCAAACCATTTGGAAGCTTCAAGATGTAGTCCCCTTGGCCTTCAACTTGAACTTTTGCCCCATTCCCCATGTAGAGGCTTACATCCCCTTTCTTCAAGTCCTTACTTCTTTTGAACCCTGCAACAAATTGCAAATATGAGTTCCACATCCGGTATCCAATACCCATGTGTTAGAGGATATTAAAATGAGATCAATATGAATCATGAAACTTGTACCTGAGGTTTGCCCGGCATCCCTCTTAGCTTGCAACTCTTTGAGATGGACTGGACAATTTCTTGCCCAATGTCCAATCTCCCCACACTTAAAGCATGGGTCATTTGAAGCAACCTTTTGCTTCTTTTCCGCTGGTTTTGGTGGTGGCGCTCTTACCACTCCCTTTCCCTTTCCCTTAACATGCCCTTTACCCTTGGCAACATTTGCCTTGGGTGCGGGGTGAGGCTTTTTCTTCATCCCACCTTCATTGATGGTGAGAACGGGTAAAACCTTTTTAACCATGGCCGCCTCGGCAGTTTTGAGCATAGAGTGAAGCTCACTTATGTTCTTGTCCCACCCGTTCATGTTATAATTCATGACAAAGTTGTCAAACCTTTTTGACAAAGAGTTGAGGATCAAATCCGTAGCCAACTCTTTCGAGACGGGACAATTCAACCTTTCGAGGCGGTCAATGTGGCTTTTCATCTTAAGTACATAATATGAAACTAATTAGGTGTCATCCATACGACATGCATGAAGTGCTCGAACCGTTTCGAAGCGTTCTACCCTTGCTTGTTGTTGGAACGTTTCCTTCAACTGGGTAATCATGTCGTATGCTCCATGATGTTCATACTCCTTTTGAAGATCCGGAGTCATACTTGCCAACATGAGGCAAGACACTTGGACTAAGTCCTCAGTGTATTTCACCCAATTATTATAGGCCTCCTCATCATCCTCATTAGGTTGATCGGGAATCGGATCGTCTAAAATATATGATCGTTTCTCTTGCTTGAAAACAATTCTCAAGTTTTGAAACCAATCTATAAAGTTATTATGGTTTATACGCTCCTTTTGGAGAATGGTCCTAAGTGAGTGAGTGAGCGGACGGGATATCATTATTTTCATTGTTGTTGGTGGCCATCTACAAAATTTAACAAAGTTCAATTCTAGTATTTTTGATATTCTCATATTTTAATAATTAAAGCCTTTTTATGTGTCATACACAATTTTAAAATTCTAGAATCCAACGTTACATTTAAATACTGGTTAGGTGACCTTTATCCCATTATTTAAATTAACAAGGTAGTCAATGTTTTGACAATTGCAACCCTTTGCAACTTCTAGGGGTATGGGATCGACTTAAACATCATATGTATGGTCGGCACGTTTATCCCATCAACACCTTTGTAAACCATATTGTAGGTGATCCATTTAACATAGTTTGCAAATCAAGTCACCCTACTTGCACACACATGTGAGTTTTCCAACATAAGTGGTTAGGTGACCTTTATCCCACAAATATGGTATCCCAACCTCAAATCACAAGTTTCCTCAAAATGGTTTGGTGACCTATATCCCATTAAGATTTTCCAAGTGACTCAAGTGTTGTGCAAAAGGACGGTGTTAAACTTGTTTGTAAAATAAATTTTTAGTTTTCATAATCTTAGTTTAGAAAACTCTATGTACCTTGTATTTGCATGCTTTCAAATACATGGTACCCTATGGTTCACCTTTTTTAATAAAACCCCTTTTATTAAAACCATTAATCCTTTTAATAACCTTTTATTAATCACTTAATGATAAAGAACCATCTATTTTCAGCTTGTTAAGTTTGTTATGCATATCCAAATATCAAACAACAACCATACAACAAACAACCAAACAAGCATAATAATACAAACATAAGTGCATAACCATAGCCACTAAGTTGACTACACTTGTTTGCCATCACAAGTGTTGTCATAAGGTCTTTCCTAAGGGTTAACAATGACACATGATATGTGTCCATGAACTCCCACTTGAATCCACATCCAAATGCTTTAAGTGTCCATGTCTTTTGTATCCTTCCTTTTGGGTCTTCATCTTGTGCATCTTCTTTTACAAAATCATATCCTAATAAAATTTTTCTATTTAAAGAAATGAACCTAATCTATTTATTACATAACCAATGAATAAATAAATTACAACCCAAAATACAAACACAAATATTACAACCCTTTCAAGAACAAAACCAACATGATAAAATCACAATCAACCAAAACACATAAGGTCAAGGCTATGTTATGCACCAAAATATGTATCATATACAACATCCAAGAACAACCATGAACCCCTTTTTCAACCTAAAAGTTTCGGCTAACATGAACCAAAACTTTAGGGTTTTGTCAAACAATACAATCAACCATTTGATGTTAATCTTTCAAGGTTTATACTAAAGCATGTAAGATAAAACCTTGAAACATAAGGGATTCATTCATCCATAACAAAACAGCCCCTAATGGGTTGAAAAAGTCCATGAAAACTAACTTTTCAAGAACTTTTGAAGCAAGTATTCCACATAACCGGCTCTGATACCATTGTTGGGTTTTGTTACAAGTTAATCAAAGCTAGTTTAACCATTTAAACTATAAAACGCAGCGGATAAAAGATTGTAAAATGTTGTTTAACATTCTGAAAAATGTGAACCATTTTAACCCAAAACAAAACCCATAAACAAGGATCATATGTATGTTAAATGAAATGCTATCAAAACGAAAAAGAACAACCATAGGGTGTTCATGAAACCACCTTTCAAGAACAAAATGATGTAGTATGGATGAGAAGAAGATGATGATGCTTCTTGAATGTCTAGCCTCCAAAAGAGAAGTCCTCAAGCTTGTATACACACAAGCTCTTGCAAACACCTAGCTTGTTAGGGAGTGCAACACCAAAAACCCTCTTCTTGTGCTCCTTCAAAAACGAAATTTTTCAGCGAGAGAGTTCTTGCAATGTGTGTGTGAGAGAGAGTGTTGGTAAAAGTTGAGTGCAAGAAGGATTAAAGTCTTTTAATAACCAAGACATGCAATCCCAAGGAGTGGACCTCCCCTTGGGCGGCCACAAACTCTTTCAAAATGGGTTCCCCCCATTTTAGTTTTTATAAAAAAACTTACACTCTTAACCCATAAGTTTATAAATTAAAACCTCTTTTGTTTTTATAACATTAACACACTTTTATTTGTTATTATTTAACTCACTTAAATAATGAAACAAATAATTTTTCATGAACAAATTATCCATATGATGTTATTCTATTACAAAAGCAAAGTTTTAGAAAATCCATTTTCTAAATTGATGTCAATATATATTTGTATGATCTCATCAACAAATAAATATTTATTGGTGTTTGTTTAGCTTGTTATTGGGTATTACCCAACTTGGATCATAACGTACTAACCACATCAATCTTGTATGTGTCTTGGGCATACAAGTTACAACATTCCCAACATTATCAAGATCCCAAATATTCTGCCCAAATTATATCCTTATCAAAGTATGTGGCCTTTATAACTTCTAACAAGGATCATGATATGTTCTATTCTTATTTCATACATCCATATAAAAATTCCAAGCAAATCCCGTATAACTTGCAATGAACTATCTTATTTGAGATGAAAAAATACTTGGAAAGTGTTAGAAATATGAAAAGTGCAAACTTGTCTTTAAATGCAAATATCACTAAATTACCCGAATGTTGGTCATGTCAAATCTTACGCAAGGTTAGGTTTTCCATGAATTCCTTTCAAAATATGTGTTTCTCTTAAAAATTATTTAAGATAGACACCAAATTTATAAAATTTGTTTACGATTTCTAAGGGTTATGGGTGTGAAAAGTTAGGGTTTATAAAACTGGCAAAGTGGATTTTGGGATGAAGATGATGAAAGTGGTGAAAAATAGGAGAAAGTGGTGTTTAATTCATGGATGAGATGATAGGAGATGATTGTGTGGTTTAAATTGGTCAAAAAGATTAAAAATCCGGGTATCCAACAACCCAGCGTATGATAAGCCCACCACCACCGCTTTCCTCAAATTTAATTATTTGTAAAATGTACATAACTAGTTTTGAGTTTTTCTCATATTTTTTCATATTAGGATTATAGATTGGGACCTAAACCTGCGAAATAAGCCCTACCATACATACCTTGTGTTGAATATTTATTACTTAAAATTATTTTTATTTCATAAACATGCCTATTGTAATAAATCATATTTTTTAATATATAAATTCTCAAAAACTCAACTTATCTCCAACTCTACATTTACACATTATCACTACAACTCTACATATTAGATCCAACTAACACACCATAAATTTACACATTATCACTAGTATAACTAGTCACTCATTCACTTATTATACAATTGACATATGTTAGTTTGATTTAAAACATGTAACGTATTCATGTGCATAGTATTTTAACAACAAAATCTTGTGCTTATGAGACATATATGCTGCTTACATTGTCATATATCAAGTCTGACCCATTGTATGACCCAAGACCGTGACCTGGTATCAACAAATGGGTTAGATTCATTCTAGCAGGTCCTCCACGAAATGACTATACCGTATTCATATTTTAAAGTGTGTCTCACGTTCCAGAAAATTTCCTACCACAATCTTACAAAATTTAAAATTTAGTTCCCTTTTATTTTTATGTTAGTTGTATAATAGGCCATCTCATTAGTTCTAAAGTCTCATCTTATGTCACACCCTCAAAATACAAGTGCGGGTTCTACCGTGAGGCGTGTAAACAAACCAGGATTCAAGTCATTAATTACTCACAACGACTCTATATCTAACATTTAAAACAAATCAGAGTTCAAACTTTAAAACATTTGTAGAAGCCTTTAGTAGTAATTCAAACACAAAGTATTAAAATTTAAAATGCGCAAAACACGCGCCCAAACCAATGTACGTAATTATGCAATAAACCATATGTAAATTAATGATTGTTCAAAGCATACTTGACACGTGAGTGCTCCTAAGGCAGCTGCTAGTAACGACCTGAGAAAAGAATACTAATAGTCTCAACATGACGATTGGTGAGTTTAAAAGTTTGTAAATCATCATAAGCAATAGCGTTTGTTAAAAAATATAAACAAGTGTATTGAAATAAATAGCTAGTCTAATTTCATTAGTAATAACCATAGTGATTTCGCGATCGAATCTAACTATGTTCATTTGTTTGCTTTCCGCCAAGGCATACCAAGTCGTGACGTTGTTAGTTGTTTAGGAAAATATTACACCCGCTTGACCTCCATTCTTGCGGGTGGGGCTTGTTAGACCTAGTAGTACTACCCATGATTCCCAACTAATTTCCTTAATTAACGATTTGAAAGTGTAAGGAATTTCAATGGTCACATTATGTTATACTAGACACAAGTTATAATAGTAAATCGTTTTAAAATACAAGTATGCTTTCTCCCTAAAAAAGAGAGCAAATAAAAGTGAGACATTGAACTCACCTTGTGCGCAAACGAACAATAATAAAGAAGTTAACGGTGTCTGGAAAGACAACTCATAAAAGGTTACCTAGAACACATGAGTACATAAGTACATGTAAATTAAAGTTTAACGACCCTAAGTGCTAAAAAAACGTTGACCCAAGGGTTTTGGAAACAAAGACACATTTGACGTAGTTGACACGTTTGACCCATTGGTGACATGTTTGTTGAAATCTCGTTTGACCAAGTTCAGTAACTCATTACACATGATCATCATACAAGTTATTCACGTGTGTCACATTATGAATTTTAAGTTCTATCAAGATCATCAAACCAATATAGAATATCATACAACACATATGGAACTCAACTAATCATCATGCTTAACATAAATATAATTAAATCCCAATTAACATTTCATACATTGAGTTTATGTCACACTCTTAAAATCCACGTACTCAGAACGACACTATATGCAACATTTAAAAGCAAATCAGAGTTCAAAACTTTAAAATGGTGTAGAAGCCTTTTGTAAATAAGTCAAACCCAAGGTATGTAAAATGTAACATTGGCAAAACATGCGCCAACCCAATGTTTGTAAACACACAGATTAAAATCAAATGTCAAGACATAACTAGATGCTTGGAAATGCATGCTGAACTTCTGATGTGCTCCTACTGGCAACCAGAGTTAACGATGTGAGAATAACATACTAAAAAGTCAACACAATGGTTGGTGAGTTCAAGAATTTACGTTTAACATAATTAGTAATAGTTGTAAAACATAAGAAGTGCATTGAAATAGATAGGTAGTCCATATTCATAAGTAAAAACCATAGTGATTTCGGATCGAAGCTGACTATGTTTCGTTTGTTGCCTCCCATCACGACTTACCAGGTCGTGACAATGTTTTTGTTTAGTGCAAAATTGCACCCATTTGACCTCGAGTCGCACAGGTGGGGCTCGTCAGACCCAGTAGTACTACCCAAAATTTCCCGCTAATTACCAATATTAACGATCTGAAAATGTGAGGGCTTTCAAGGTATAACACACTATGTTACACTATGCACAACTTATAATAATAAAGCGTTTGTAAATAAGTATGCTATCTCCCCCAAAAGAGAGTGTATAAAAAGTGGGGCATGAACTCACGCGCAATCGAACGATGACAAAAGCTACGAAGGATGGAAAGACAACCCTTCAAAGGTTATCTAAAACACGCTATAAACATAAGTATGTGTGCACATAAAGCTTAACAACCCTAGGTGCTTAATAAATACGTTGACCCAAGATTTTGGAAAACAAGACTCATTTGACCTAGTTGACCTGTTTGACCCGTTGGTGACATGTTAATTGAAATCTCATTTAATCAAGCATAGCAACGCATCATACATAGCTATCATACAAGTTATTCACATATGACACATCATCAACCTCTTATTCTACCAAGATCATCATACTACCTTAGTTTATCATACAACCCATGCAAATCTCAAATAGTTAACATGTTCAACACGTTTATAACTACATCACAACTAGTAAATCATACATGGAGTCTAATTATGCACTACATGCCATATGAAGCCACTCACGACTGCACACACTAAACCTTGTGTAAGGATTCCTATAAGTCTGATACAGCCAAAACATTCAAAGTCTCTCTACATGCATGCACTGAAGCACAGAAGTAGAAATGCTTCGAAAGTTTTACACCTTTTACTAAAAAATATTCTAAGTGTAAAATCTTCCGAAGCCAAGACCAACATCTTTCAAAGCCAAAAGTGAAGTCTTCCGAAGCTTCAAAGAAAAAGTCTTCCGAAGCCAAAGAGTGAAGACAGAATTCTTCCGAAGACTTTTATGAACATGCTTTTATCTGATGTACTTTACCATAAAGCTGGACCACCTTTCCGCTGCAACTCTGTTCAGTCACCAACTTACATTAGTAAGTGAAAAGGTCCATGCTTTTGGTAACTGTACATTGAGATCTTGAGTCTGAGCTTTCTACTTTATGTACTTTTATCCTTTTTGTAATATATTAGGATGTAAGCTATGGCATGTCATAGTCACTAGTCAAAAAGCAATCTGCCTTTTGACTCTACATTTGATTTTGTAGTTGTCTAGTCTTATGTATCCAGCTGGCCTTCAAAGTATGGCCAGCTATAGGATGTAGTATAAAGTATCTCAAGTACTTGTAACTTTCCATCTATGCTTTGTAATATTTGTAAAAGAACTTGAGAAGCAATATACAACATTCTTGAAAACCATACACTTGTGTTGTTTGCTATCTTGTTCTGTCTCACATATTTACTTGTGTTCTTAGCATCTTTCATATAAAGTTACCACTTCCCTATTTGATTTGTTAAATGTTCTAAAGAACTCCCCACATTGTGTTGTTGTGTTGTAAGTGCATACCCTCTAACGATCTTGCATTTGGTATCAGAGCATTCCAGGCTCTTGATATAAGATTTTACCATCTTAAGATCCCTCACACACACAAAATACTCAACAACTCAAATGGCAGCTATTACTAAAGCTGATATGGAAACTAGAACTATGACAAAGTCTCCACTGAACACTCCTGAAGACTTTGATACTTGGTGTCAAAGAATGGAAGGTTTTATCAAGTCTCAAGACTTCAGGATGTGGGACTCTGTTGTTCAAGGACCTTACATACCAAGCACCATTTCTGCTACTGGTGGTGGTATATTTCCAAAGGCTGTGGCTGATTACTCTGAAGACAGAAAAAGAATAGAGATTGATCAGAAAGCCATGACAGCCCTTCAAACTGCTCTTCCAAACTCCATCTATAGAGGCTTCAAGAAGTGCAAAACTGCCAAGCAACTATGGGAAGCACTGAAGCTTATGTATGAGGGGTCCAATGAAGCAAAGGAGAATAAGAAGGATCTCTTGAAGCAGTAGTTTGAAAACTTCACCTTCAAGGTAGGTGAAACCATGACTCAACAATACTTCAGGTATGTTGAAATATGGATACTCTAATGGATGTTGGAGTAACTCTTGAGAACAGGGACATTGTGAGGAAGTTCATGTCCTCTCTTCCTAGACAATGGACACATTATTGTGTTGTTATCAAAAGGACTGAGAACCTTAAAACTCTTACTCTTACAGAGTTGTATGGTATTCCCAGTGGATACCAGATGGAGATGAACATGCAAAACTCATCTGGTAACTCTAGCAATCAACTGAGTTCAGCCCTTCATGTGGTTGAAAGGGAAAGCATTAAACCACAACATCATCTTATATTCTACCCTGACAACTCACAAAAGGGTCCTTTCATCACCTTCCCAGAGACTCCAAGAGAAAGCTACACTCAAGGAAGTCCTTTCCAGGAGACAAGTTCTTCCCATGCTTTTGTCTCTGCTGATGAAACCACATGCAACTTTCTCTTCACCCTTGAAGACCTGGACTGTATCCATCCAGATAATCTAGAGTACATGGAGATAGTCCAGCAGATGGCTCTTCTCACTCACAGAGCCAAGAAGTTCTACAAGAGGACAGGGATGAAGTTTTCATGCAATGCAGCCAGTGAAAAGTTTGGGCTGGATAAAAGCAAAGTAAAGTGTTACAACTGTAACAAGATGGGGCACTTTGCAAGGGAGTGTAAGGCACCAAGAACAAATGGTGGCCAAACACAATCCAGACCAAACTACACTGATAGAGCTCCCTAGAATGAGAAGCCAAAGCAGCAAGTTGTAGTTGCGGTTATAGAAGGAGGCTTTGACTGGAGCTTTCAGGTAGAAGATGCTTCTCCAAACCAAACACTCATGGCAGACCACGATGAAGCCAAGGTATTGGAACATTTTTGTACTCCTGAATGTATTGCTAAAGTAAATAAATACAGGTCATATAACTTAGAAATGAGATCTGATCTTGAGTCCTTAAATATCTTGAAAGCTGATTTTAAAAGAACTGAAAATGATTATAAACTAAAAATAGAGGACTTAGAGAAAACCATTTCAACTCTTAAACATGAGCACACAGATCAAAGACCTTATAGCTAAGTTGACTGAATACCAGGTTGAGCTTGTGATCAGCAAAGCTAGGGCAGAGAAATGTGTTCTTGAAGAAGAGACCTTCAAGAACATAATATCATCATCCTTGCATGCAAAAATGTGTTATCAAAATAAGCAGGGACTGGGATATAGTGAGATAGCTCCTCCACACACAATCTTATCTGTAGGATCTTTTAGATGTGGACTTGTGAAGATGAGCTTCCCCTCATAGACCCCTTGACTGAAGAGGATGAAGAGGAGATGGTGAAGAATGGCTCTGAGAAGAGTGAAGAAGAGCATTCTAAGAAGGGTCACCGTCCCTCTGAGGAGAGTAAAGCTATTGGTGTTGGTCCATGTGATCGATGAACAGTACAATTGATATGATAATTTGATCAATATCAAACACACAATCCAAACAACAACAATTGAGAATGAATAAGATGAATCAATACATAATTGGTACTCAAATGAACAATCTCACTCAATAACAATAAGCATAATTGTATTTAAATGAAGTAACTGCTTAGAAATGGTAGCTTGCAACAGAATTCCACGATTAGGGTTTTGCAAGCTTACCATACAAAGTGAAATGACAATAGTATATATAGCAGTCATAGTTTCGCTGACAGTTTCGCTGCCAGCGAAACTGTCATGCCGAAACTATAGTTTCGCCCGGCAGAACACAAGTTCGCCGGGTAAACCAAAACAGCAAACTATGAGCGAATGTATAGATTCGCTCACAGTTTCGCTAGACTGCCAAAACTGCTAATTACTAACAAAATACAAAATGAAACTAACAAAAGTCCTATTACAATGTAAAGTAAACATCTATACTAAAGTGAGTCCAACCTAACATGATCTTCAATACTCCCCCTAGGTTGGACCTCACTATCTTCACTTCTCTGGATTTGACTCGTCGGCTCCGGTTTCCTCTGCTGCTGTTGGTCTATCTTCATCACCTCCCGCAGCAACATCTTTAGAAGCTCCAGCCACTGATCCTCCAAGGTTAGTTCCTGCATCATCAGCTTCCTCAGAATGACCACTAGCTCTAGCAAACTGCCTGGTCATGTCTTGAACATCCATGGCAAAGTCATCTTGTGCTCTCACCTTTTCAGCCAAACTCTTTACCTCCGCCCGTACTCCTCTTATTTTGTTTGCCACATTCATAAACAAGCTTGCCTCTTTTCGTGTTTCCTCTCCTGCCCCAGCCTTAATATGATTTTCACAAAGAGTCAAGAGATCTTCATCACTGAAGCTGAATAACTCCATCGGGTCAAACACCCTAAACTCTTTTCCGTGTTTGGCTCTAATCACCGCCTCACCAGTGTTATTATCATAAAACCACTTTTCAAAGTCCTGTAACGTTGGGGAAGAGGATCAGCCAATCTTACCCTGTTTACAGTCTTTGGTGGTTTGACTCTCAAAACAATCCTCCCTTTGCCAGTCTCCCAGTCTTTATCTTTCTTTGATCTTTTTCGTTCAGCCTTCATGTATCCAAATGACTCAAAATTATCATTAAGTCCATTTTTAATTTCCTTCTCAAGAAATACTGCCCTTTCACTTAAATGAGCATTAATCAAAGGCAAAGTGGCCAACCGTCTCAGATCCTATTTGGGCAAGGTCTTAAAAGCCTTCCTCTTGAGCATGTAGCTGATATTACCTCCTCTTCTTTTAATCATAAACATCTTTAAGCTAGGATTATAACACCAACTTATTATCTTCTTGTCTGCCTCTTTCCTGCTTAAACCTTCCATATTTTGAAACAAAGGAGTAAGTTCTTCAGCCTCCTTCTCCTTCACCAACCAGTCACTCTTATCCATCTCAAACACATCACCTTCATCATCTCCCTTCTTAGCAACATACACCAGTGGTCTCTCATCTACTTCATAAAACTCTGGTTCAGAATCATAATCAACCAATTGCTCATCCTCCTCTTCTTCATCAATCAAACCTTTTCCTTTATCTGACACTCCATCATTGGTAGCTGTAACAACCACTTCTTCACCCACAATATCCTTATCAAAATCAAATTGTAGATTAACAAACCCTGCTTCAATAATATCATCATCCTCATTTCTTCCAGCATCTTCTCTTGGGATCTCTTGTTCCCCTGCTTCAGTATCAGCTGCTCCAGAAGTGCCCTCTCCTACCTTGGATGAAGTACCCACATTCAAGAATGAGTACTTAGATATATCAGTCATATCATCTAACTCAGATTGAGTTAGTTGACTAGGTAGGCCAGCTGCAGCTTTCATCTGAGAAATTTCTTCAAACAATCTCTTAATCAAATTATTCTGATCAATCAACATCTTTTTCATTCCTTCAATTACCTCATCCTTCTGTTTTTCCCTAATCTCCTGATTCGTCAGTTTAGTCTTTATCATACTCAACTCATTTGCCTATGAAGTATTTAGACTACGAATCACATCCTCATCAAGACCAGCACTTGCCTCTTTCCTGGCTGTGAATCCCTCGTGTCGATGTTTTGTTCTCCGTTCAGGCTCAACAAAGTCAGTTTTCTTTTTAGATCTCCGTTCTTTCTCCACCCTTATCTCCTCTGCTTGTGCATCTATATCTTCTTCGAAATCATAATCTTTCTCTTTTGCATATTTCTTTCTCTTCTTAGCTGCATCAGCTTGTTGCACCCTTGTTTCCTCAGCCCTTTTGTTTTCAGACTCATCGACCCGTCTGATATAATTCCATCGTTCTGGTGGGTACATATTTTCCCAGAGATGGGTGATTTTACCACTGAAATCATGGCGGATAGCACAGCAATCAGCAAATATCCGAGGGTTCATCTGCACTAATCTCTTGACTTCACCATGTTTAGGAACATCAGGAATAAGATCATCAATAATCATCTGAATAAAGCGAGGATATAACAACCATTTATCCTTCTTCACAGCCATCACATTTTCTGCCATACATGCAAAGATCAGTCTAGCAATGTTTGCTTTCTCCCCTTTACAACATATCACCATAGCTTTGGCCCAGTCAAGATTAAGTCCATCGGATCCACCCTTACGGTGATCTAAGCACATAATAAAAACATGAGCTATATATCTTCATTCCTTAGATAAAAAAGACTTTTTAATCTCCTTCCTCGAACCAAACACTGGTCCCTCATATCCTATTTGTCTGAAAGCTTGGAACACTTCAGACTCTGTCATATCAATTTCATCACCAGAATCATCTTCCAGTCTAAGAATCCTAGACACGCTCTCAGCAGTAATAGTTATATCATGATCAATCACTCTAGCTGTGATTCTCTGTACATCTCCTCCAGTGTTGTATTCTGCTGATCTCCAGAAATCTCTAATATGAATATCATAGATAGTGGGTGAGTGAGAGATAGCATATGCAATGGGTGATCTCTGAAGCCATCTAATACAGTCTCGAAATCCGGCTGCCTTCGGATGAGTATCATCTAATATGGCAGTGATGTTATTCCTCTCATCAAACTTGAGATTCGCCATGATAACCTGAAAAGAACAACAATTAAATTTGAATGAGAAATACTGAAAATAAGAAAATAAGACAAAACATAAGAAACAATCAGTTTCGGCAAGCGAAACAATAGTTTCGCTCACTAAGACATGATAGTTTCGCTGAATCAAGAACAATTTCGACAAGAAAAACAAACAGTTTCGACAAGCGAAACTACAATTTCGCTCATTGAAACTTGTTATTTTCGCAGAGCAAAAGGTAGTTTCGACAAGATTAGAATGAATTAAAGTAGTTTTTCATTTTTCACTCGGTCCTTACTTCCCAAAGTTCGGAATTAGTTTCACCAAATATTAATTTAGTTTCGCAATTACAAATTAGTTTCGCTGACATAAGAAAATACAAGCGAAACTGTGTAAATTAAAGATCAGTCATTGCGAAATTAGAGAAGATATGGCGAAACTGTTAAGTTCGCTCGGACAGCATAACTTTACAGTTTCGCAGAAAAGATGTGAACTTTCGTTCAATTTCGCAGAGAAATTAGTAGTTTCGCTGAACGAACAACGAAACCACCGAAGAGACACAATCTAGATTACTTAAGAATAGATGATTTAATCCAGATTAGAGAGTGAATCAGTGTCCGAAACTCACATACGAAGTGAAACTCACGAAAAATCAGTCCAAATCACAAACACAAGACAAAATCGCCTTAAAAGTTACGGATGAACCCTAAAAGTGAAGCTGAGCGATTGTGCGAAATTATGAGAGAAAATTCGCAAACATGACTTATATAACAAATAGTTTCGCAGACAGCGAAACTATAAATTCGTCTGGCGAATTTACAGTTTCGCCCAGTGAAACTGTAATTTCGCTAGGAGATAACTGATTAACAACTTATTAGCCAACCTAGCGAAATTGCAGTTTCGCTTTGCGAAATTGTTAGCGAAAGAATAATTTCGCACCCTTTTTTTTTTAATTATAATACTTAAAGGAAGCACATCAAATAATGAGATATAAAATAATTAGAGATCACATTCTCTAAATATTTTAGAACATAAAGATGATAAAAAAATCATCTACCAGTCATGAGATCATACTGAATACAAGATCTGATCACAATCTGCACAGAAATAACTGAAATTAGAACAAATCAATAACGATTGCAAATATAATTGTCCACTTAAACTCATGCCTTATCCTTTTTTGACCAACAGCTTATGATTCATTTAAGGTTCGATTAAATGCTTTAGAATGCTAAGACCCCACAATCATTTGGTAAAAAAACCCTCACCCAACCTCAGGATTTCTTGAATTATGAATCAATCTTCATAGAACAAGGTTTGTGGATTAGTGTGCAAATGATTATAAACAGAATATTTCATTCTGAGAGAAATTCATCGATAAGATAATTTGACATAATTATATCAAAATGGTGAGAGCTCCAGATCTATACTCACGTATAACAGAGGAGATAACCATTTAATCATGTGCTGATGAGAGCTCTAGGTCAGTACTATCGTACAGCAGAGGAGATCATCACTCCAGGTCAGTACTCACGTACAGCAGAGGAGATAAGCACAGACACAAGACATCTTAACACTAAATAAACCAGCCGAGGGTGATGACATAGCAAAGCAAAATGAACGAAAGATTCATTCTCAATCCAATTTTTGTCAGGACTCAGTTTTTGTGCAATCCAAAATGATTAAGTAAATCCAGACATTCTTAAGCATGAAGTTTAATTTAATCATAAAGCTGCTGTCTACTTCATTCATCAGGCTGAGTCTATCAAGCATATCGTTAAAGAATCTGATCCATTTTTTTTAAATGTGAAACAGAATCCAATAACAGTTACTATCATTTCTCATAGAAGTACTGGTCATGTAAATAAAAATATTTAGAGAATATACAATTATCTCTCATCATGTTAAATTCCGATCTCAGAATAAAGATATTACTCCCCAAAATTTTTATTTTCATATTTCTATTATTATAAATGAATTTTAATGTAAAGTTATATTTATTTTTTTATTATCAAAGAAATAGAAAATGAAAATTTAAAAGGATATTAACCCAAGCATAGAAATCAATTCATAAAAATGAGGTTTATCAAATGTTTTTGTGAAAAGATCAGCTTTTTGATTTTTTGTATCGATGGGTAAAATATTAATGAAACCCTTCTCTTGAGCATCACGAATCGCATGAATTCGTATTTCAATATGCTTTGTGCGGGAATGATGAATGGGATTTTTAGCAATTCCAATGGCAGCCTCATTGTCACAGAATAAAGGTGTATGAAGGAAATTAAGTCCATAATCAATCATTTGGTGTTGGATTCAGAGAACTTGAGAGCAGCAGCTGGATGCAGCAATATATTCAGCTTCCCCTGTAGAAAGAGAAACAGTAGTTTGTTTCTTGCTCTGCCAGGATACCAGACAGTTTCCCAAATATTGACAACCTCCAGACACAGATTTTCTGCTTAACCTGCAACCATTGGAATCACTATCAGAGTAAGCATGTAAATCAAAATTTCCACCATATGGATACCACAGTCCGAGACGAGACGATCCTTTGAGATAACGAAATATTCGTTTAACAGCTTTCTCATGAGATTCCTTTGGAGCCGACTGATATCTAGCACAGTAACCAACAGCGAAAGTGATATCAGGACGACTTGCAGTAAGATACATGAGAGAGCCAATCATAGACCGAAAAAGATGAGGATCAACTGATTTTCCATTTTCATCCGGAGTGAGACAGGTCTGAGCAGTAAAAGGAGTCATCTCAGTAGACGCATCATCCATCTTAAATTTCTTCAGAATATCTTTAATGTACTTCTCTTGATGAATAAGAATTCCTTCCTTCTGTTGTTCAACTTGCAATCCAAGAAAGAAACACATTTCACCCATCATACTCATTTCAAACCTTTGGCTCATCACTTCTTCGAACTCTCTACACAATTGAGAGTTTGTAGATCCAAAAATAATATCATCGACATACACTTGAACAAAGATCATTTCACCATTCACCTCTCTTTTAAATAATGTCATATCAATGGTGACAGGATCAGCGATCACAAGTTTGAGGTATAATAGTGTAATGCAGCGGAATGAAGAGATGAATTAGTCAAGTTATAGCAAGAGAGTGTTATTTGTAACAAATACGAGAGAATATTTTCTGTGATTTGGAATATTTCAATAATACTCAATATTATTGCTCAATCATTCATAGTTACAATAAGGTTGGCACTCCTTATATAGAGTGCAATTACTGCTGTAATCACGGGGTGGTGATTACTAGCAGATTTAATACAAAAATAACTACTTCTTAACAAACTACTGAAATGCTCACAACTACTGAGAACATGTCAGAGTGTTAAGTATAAAACATGAAACTACTGAAAAAGAAAACTACTGATGCTACAACGACTGAAGAACAAACTCTTCAGTCGTTTTACAAAACTACTGAAAATAGAAAATAAAAACTACTGAAAGCAAACCGTCACAACTACTGAAGAAGTCCTCTTCAGCTGTTGTGACAACATCTTCAGACTTTGTCCTCAGCACTTGTGTCTTCAGACTTTGTCTTCAGCACTTGTGTCTTTAGACTTTGTCTTCAGTACTTGTGTCTTCAGACTTTGTCTTCAGATGTTGTCTTCAGCTGATGTGGACTTCAGTAGTTGTTGTGACGTCTGTGGGACTTAAAGGTTTTCTGATCCGGCTCATTGGTTCTTTTGGTCCAACAAACTCCCCCTGAACCAATGCAGCCAAAACCTTTAACTTTATTGAGGTCCCACTTATTGTTGGCAAAATGAATGGTCTTTTTCCTTCTTGATCAGTTGAGAAGATGACCCATATAAGCACCGGCCTGGAAGTAAGTCCCTGATAATTTGGTTGGCAAAGTGTGGATAGGAGCTCTGTATTGGGGAATTGGACACTGAGCTGTTCCCCCATCCATGAAACTTACTTCCCATGTATGAGCCTGTAGGATTCTCTGGTGTATGCTCTGAGAAACATAATTTGTTCTTCCATAGTGAGATTCTCTGGTTCACCATCGAATAATCCTTCACGCCCATACAGCTCTGAGATGTATTTGGCCTGTTTGCCATTTTTGAGCTCAACCGTTGTGATTTGTCTGTAGGCAAACTCATCAGGATGATTACCTTCGAGTAACAGACTGAGCTCATTCTGTTTGAAGTTCTCAAGCTTCTTGTAGACTAGCCCCTTCTTGATCACTCTGTTCTCTAACATCTTTTGGGGAGGCTGTTTAGTCTCATAAGCTTTCTTGAAGTCTTCAACAATCTCCCAGGGTGATACTACAAGGACCACTGTGATCTCTTCATCTACGATCCTCTTTATCTGGCCCTTGTAGCGTGCAGGAATATCCTTCTTCACAATTCTGTGAGCCACCCTAGGATCAGGCCACATCCTCACCTTTTCTTTCTGATATTGAAATGTGTTGGCGAGGGTGTACAGTCTCAAAGCTTCTTTCTTCATACTTATTATTGATGAGGAGGCAGCATAAGTTTTATCTATACTTTTTAGCATCTCCTCATCATGAAGCCTTTGCATTTGCTCTTCTTCAATCTTTACCCTCACAGTTTCCATCTGTGAGGTGGGAGTTATGGGCATAGGTTTGGCTTTGGGTAAAGTTAGGACTGCAGAAAGAGGCAGCCTATCTTCCTCCTCATCATCCTCTTCTTCTTCTTCTTCTAGCCTCAACATCCTTCTCTTCTTCTTCTTGGATGCATCATCGGCTGTTGGTTTTGAGGGTAAAGGAGTTGGTTTAATGGGTTGTGGTAGTGGTGATTTTGAAGTTGTGGGTTTTGCAGGTTGTTCTAGCATTTTTGTAATGAGTGAGGCTTTGGAGTATTTTGCTAGTTCATTTCTTTTCCCAGCCCCTGCTTCATTTAAGGCTTCAATCACTAATCCCTTTGTATATGCTTCAGACGTACAGATCTTGGTGGTTATAGCCAAGATACTGTCCCTGGTCCATGACTTAATCTCTATCAATGATCTTCCAAGATACTTAGCAATAAATCTGATCATGATCTCCAGTCTTTCTCTCTCTAGCACATCATAGCTTGCCCATCTTGAGTTAATTTCTTCAACTTCAAGTCTTCTAATCTCTGAGTCAAGCTGTGCAGTGTCAAACCCTTGTCTGTATAGTTGGTCAATAATGGAGTCCATAGATTTGCTATGTGTAGCATCCGCCATTTTGACCATCTCATCAAGCTGGAGTTCTTTTTCTTTCCTCTCTATCTTCCTCTTCTTGTATGTGATGTGAAAGTCTTTGTGACTTTCACTCACTTGATCAGTGTCAGCTCCCTTCACATACTCTTTCTCCTTCTCAGTCTCTTTCTCAACAACCTCTTCTTCCTCCTGGTCTCTCTCTATCAGTATGCTCTTCCCTTTGTCTTTTACTGACTGACTCTCCCCCTTTTTGGTTGCATTGGTTGCAAGGGTTTGAGTAGTAGAAAGGCTTGTGCTCATAATCTCCTCCACTAGTGGCTGTAGAATTGAGGGAAGTTTGTCATCCAAGGTTTTGATCACAATGTCAGTGATCATTGGGGTGATGAGCGGTAGGGATTTTTGGAATATAGCAGCTGTTTGCTCAGAGGGGTTCTGTCCCTGAGAAACAGTGCCAGAAGGAGAGGCTGGTGGATTGAATGTTTGTAGTGGCTGAGTGTTTAGGAGACCTTCAGGTGAAGGTGCCATCTGTGGGTGTATGGTGGTATCAGATGGACTTGCTTCTTGAGAGAATTGGTCAAGTAGTCTTTGTAGTCTACTGACTTCTTCCTCAAGAATTGTGTTCTGGGCTAGAACATCATAAAAGAAGCCCAGGTCATCATCAGCAGATGCTGAATCACCTAACCTCTTGCTAGGAGCAAGATGTACATGCTCTGAGTGTAGACCAGATGTAGCATGTGCCCCTTTTTCTTGGAACTGGGGACTTCCAGCCTCAGGACGATGTCCTTCATCAGCTGTTGCCTCTAATGAGGTCTTAGCCATGTTACCAACCTCAGTCTGATCATGTGCTGATGCAGAAGAGGTGGCAGCCTCATTAGATATTCTTGTCTCCGTATCTACACCAGGAGACTGAACAGTTAAACCCCTGTGCTGTGGGTTGTCAGAAGCATGTTGATCCTCTTCCCCCATATCTGTGGTTTTCCCTTTAAGTGGTTGTCTGGGAGGAGGAGAGGCATGCAGCTGAGTCAGCACATTTGCAATTATAAGTGTTGGACTTTGGGGGGCATTTTCATTGGGAGATGGGGTATTATGCACCTGGGGAGAATGGTGAGTTTCAATGGCAATCTCCTCAAATGAGGAAGATTCCAGATTTTTGGGTACCCCTTTATTGGTTGCTTCAGGATCCTTTTGAGAGGAATCCTGAGCGGCTGTGGCTGGGTGAGTTTTCTGATACTACTCGGGGGTTAACACCAGTGAGTATAGCCTGTCTTTGTGGTACAGGAGCATCTTCAGGTGACTCATTTTTCCTGAATATCTGTTTTGGTCGTTTTGTTTTTGGTTTGGTGGGGACTTTGGATTTTGTGGTGGTGGCTGTGGGTTCCAGCTGCGTGGGTTTGCGCAGCTTGGCAGCCATTTTAAGTGATTGGTCAGAGTTGTGCCGGGAGTATACTTCAGGCAATACAGCCATAGCAGGGACTCCCAGGCCAACAAGTCCCTCAGCTTGAAGCTGGTTTTCAATTATGGCCATTATAAACCGAGGATATAGTATCCAACGGTTAGAAAGTTGTTTTTGAGCCATATCCTTGAGCTCTAGGAATAATATTTCAGAAAAATTTAAAGGTTGTTGCTCAAGGATAGAGTACAATACCTGTTGCCACCTTGTGGACATTTGATCCCATGATGAAGTCTTTGGAGCCAGGCAAACATTTACCATATGAAAGATAAGCCGTTCAGCATCCTGGAAATGTTTCTTCAATATGGTAGAGGCACTCAGATTGCCTTCATATCCATGGTGGGCAAAGGATAGATCAGTGGTGCCCTTTGGATAGCTGGTTGGGAAAGTGGCATCATCCAGGTTGAGGGTTTGTCGAGAATCTCTGGATTGATAACCACCTTTTGGTTATGGACGAACGAATGAAGTGACTCTGTGTCATTCTCCTCAGAGACAAGAGTGACGTTCGTCCAGAATTGGCTAAGGGATTCGGCATATATGGTGGGGTTTATGAGGAAGGCTGTTTGGTAAGGTGACTGGACCATTAAATCAATGGCGTTATGAAACTTGGTCCAGAATGGTGATTTAGTGAGGTGAGCGACACAGTTGTGTCGAGGTTTTAGTTGCATGGTCGCCATGGATGAAGAGAGGGTACAGAGTTTTTGAACGTTAGGTTTGAGAGTGAAGGTAAGAAAAACTCTGGTGAGATAAGGGATTTATAGGGTAGGATTATGAACCGACTGAAGGTTTTTGGTGAGTCATCATTTGCTGAAACTGATGACGTGGCATCAACTTTTGAGGTTGAAATGACTGACCGTATTGGTGTGATCATCAGTTGTTATAAAACAACTGAAGACTTGGTTTTAACTGTCAGACATTGAAACAGCTGAAGTCTTTGATTTTGTCTTCAGTAGTTATAAAACTACTGAGGACAATTTCGACTTCAGGTGGTGAAACAACTGAGGACATGGTGTTTGTCATCAGTAGTGTGTAACTACTGAAGACAGTGGTTTTGTCATCAGTTGATGTAAACAGCTGAAGACGTAGCGGTAGTCTTCAGTAGTTGTAAACTACTGAAGACATAGCTGTGGCTTCAGTTGTTTAGAAACAGCAGTTGGAAAAACAACTGAAGAGGAATTGCTCATCAGCTGTTGTCGTCAATTCTTAGCTTTTCAGCTGTTTCAGTCTGACCTCTACATTAAAATGTTTCATTGGTCATCAGTACTTATCTGCATTCTGACATCAGCAGTTGTAGTTACATCAGCTGTTGTGATTTCATCAGCTGTTATAACTACATCAGCTGTTTTAACAAATGAAGTACTTATATATGACATGGTTACCAATGATCATCAGTATTTATTACTGAGATTATCGGTAGTTGTCATTTATTCTAGCTGCAGCATACCAAGCCTTAACACCAGGTTGTGGAAGGTTGAACTATCCAAAGGCTTAGTAAAAATGTCTGCAAGCTCATCAGCACTAGGAACAAATTTTGGATCAATCAGACCTTTTTCAAAACAATCTCTAATAAAGTGATGTCTGATTTCAATATGTTTAGTCCTAGAGTGCTGGACAGGATTCTTGACAATACAAAGAGCTGAAGAACTGTCCATTAACAATGGAGTCTTAGTCTCAGTTATGCCATAATCCAATAATTGGTTTTGAAGCCATAATACCTGAGATGTACAACTTGCAGCAGCTATGTACTCGGCTTCAGCAGTTGATGTAGCAACTGAAGTTTGTTTCTTACTCTGCCAAGAAATCAAACAGTTGCCTAGGAATTGGCATCCACCAGAAGTTGATTTCCTGGTCAACATTTACACCTGCATAGTCACTGTCAGAAAAAGCAACTAATTTACCAGAATGTCTAGTAGAATACCATAAACCTAGAGATGGAGTGCCTTGCAAATATCTAAAGATCCTCTTGACTGCAATCAAATGAGACTCCTTAGGTGCAGCCTGAAATCTAGCACAAAACACATGTAGCAAACATAATATCTGGTCTAGAAGCTGTTAGGTACATCAAGGACCCAATCATACATCTGTAAAGTGTTTCATCAACTACTTTACCTTTCTGATCTGTATCCAGTTGTGTGGTGTTGCACATGGGAGTAGAACAGGGTTTACAATTTTGCAAATCAAATTTTTCCAAAAGATTTTTTGTATATTTGGACTGATGAATGAAAATTCCATCAGCCTTTTGTTTGATTTGCAAACCCAGAAAAAATTGTAATTCCCCCATTGCACTCATTTCAAACTTTTGTTGCATCAGCTTTGTAAAGTCATCACACAACTGTGGATCAGAGGATGCAAAAATATATCATCTACATAAATTTGAACAAGTAGATTATGCTGCCCTGCTTTCTTAATGAATAAAGTTTTATCTATGGTGCCTCTAGTAAAATTATTTTTAAGAAGAAAGTTTGATAATGTCTCATACCAGGCCCTAGGAGCTTGTTTCAACCCATAAAGAGCCTTATCAAGCTTATACACCCAATTAGGATGTGTTGTGTCCTCAAAACCTGGTGGTTGACATACATAAACCTCTTCTTTAATTTCCCATACAAAAATGCACTTTTGACATCCATTTGAAAAACTTTAAGATTTTGATAAGCAGCATAAGCTAAAAACAATCGAATTGCTTCCAGTCTGGCTACAGGAGCAAAGGTTTCATCATAATCAATACCTTCTTCTTGTGCAAACCCCTGAACCACCAGTCTGGCCTTGTTCTTAACAATAAGCCCATTTTCATCAGTCTTATTCCTAAACACCCATTTAGTGCCTATTGCACACTTACCTGGAGGTAGAGGAACAAGTTCCCACACTTGCTGTTTCTTGAACTGAAGAAGCTCAAGCTGCATGGCATCAACCCATCCATTGTCTTTAATGCAATGTGATAATTCTTTGGCTCTTGCTGACTGATGAAGAGAGCATAGAAGCAGAAATTTGACAATTGACTTCTTGTTGATACACCAGCAGTGATATCACCAATGATTTGAGACATAGGGTGATTCTTCAGATCTTGATACACAATGAGATCAGTGCAAGTGTTTGTAGCAGGCTCAGCAGCAACAGATGGTGATGGTGAAGAATTTCCTTGAAACCAATCAGTTGATGGTAGTTCAAAGGAAGTTGAAGTTGTAGAAATCTCATCAGCATTTGTTGTGGATTGTGCTGCTGGAGCTACAGGAACATCAGGTCTAGCTGAATCAGGCAGTTGATCAGTAAATCTGAAGAGGTGAGTACTGCTATCATCATCATCAGCACTAGCAGTACCACCAGGTGGAGAACTGTTGACATGAGCAACAGCTGGAGTTTGATGAGGAGCATATTGCAGTATGTCCAAATCAATATCTCTACAGGATTTTGTGGAATCTTGTCCTTTGGAGATTCATTAAACTTAACATGTAGAGTCTCTTCAACTATCTTTGTTCTACAGTTGAAGACTCTGTATGCTTTGCAAGTTGAATAACCATATCCTGCAACTTACTATCTTATCACATCCTTAGAATCATTTCTGGAGATCCCTTGTGTCTAGAATGAAGACAACACTAAATCGAATGACTACAAATAACAACCATGAACTCAATATGATTTCATCAACCTCTTATCACTAAGTCTTTTCATTCAATTTATGATACTCACCTCATATAATCATTACATAGCATTGATAGCTTCAGCCCAAAAGTCATTGGCAATCCAGAGTCAGCCAACATGGACCTTGCAGCTTCAATAAGGGTCCTGTTCTTTCTCTCCACTACTCCATTTTGTTCAGGAGTTCTTGGAATGCTAAAATGCCTCTTGATTCCCTTTGAGAGGAAGAACTCATCAAGTGTGTTGTTTCTAAACTCAGTTCCATTATCACTTCTAACACACACACTTGACTGAGAGGGAATACTGCTTCTCAACATACAACACAAAGTTATAATCTTCTGAGGTGCTTCATCCTTTGATGCAAGAAGAAAGTCCATACAAATCTAGAGTAATCATCCACAATTACTAGACAGTATTTCTTCTTAGCCATACTCATCACTCTCACAGGACCAAAGAGATCCATATGAAGAAGTTGTAAGCAGGCTGTGGACTTAGGTTCTTCTATGGAAGGAAATGAAACTTTGTGCTGTTTTCCTTTTAGACAAGCAGTGCAGTCATCTTCACATTTGAACTCCTTCATGGGCAATCCCCTTACTAAACCATGGTAATCAGCTGATTTATGTTTTTGAGATTAACATGACTCAGCCTTCTATGCCATAGTGTAGATTCTTGAGGGGAAGCCTTGGAAAATAGGCAAGGATGGCCTTTAGATCTATTTTCTTAGATAGATCTAAGGCATACACTCTACCAGTCCTGTTGGCCTTAAGGAGAGTGTGTTTATCCAACACCTTGTCAATCAAACTCAGAACTTTGGATGACAGAATCCGGCAGTTCTGACTTGTGAAAAGAGCAACATGGCCTTTGTCACACATTTGACTGACACTCAAGAGGTTGTACTTGAGATTTTCCACATGGTTAACATCATCAAACTTTATTTCCCCATTGGAAACAAAGCCTTTGCCGATGATGTAACCCTTTGCATCATTGCCAAAAGATACAAATCCCTTCTTTCCTTGAGAGTAGTCATTAAGAAGTGATCTGTTTCCTGTCATATGCATGGATCCTCCACTGTCTACATACCAGATGCCTCTGTGGCATGTTGAAGAACCCTGCAGAACAAAGCAAATTAGTTAGATTTTGAGACCCAAACTTTTTGGTTTTGGGCCTATTCACATCAACAGATGGTGGACTAACAAGTTTGCTAGAAATAACAGCTTGAGAGGAAGAAGATGGTGGAAAAGAGGAATCCTTTGGCTTGGACCTCCTTTTCTGTGGATTCAACATAGGAGCATCTAATTGGTTGACTCTTCCCAATAGATGTTGAACCATCATAACCAGCTGTGTCTGATTTTGTGATAGAGCTTTCAGCTCTTCAGACACATTAGGACTGGAGTTTGATAAGTTCTTATGTTGCACCTTCTTCTTTTGAGCAACCTCAGCTGTTACCTGTTTAACCCCTTTCCTTTTTGGATTTCTTTTTGGACTTGGGGATTACAGGATTTGATGTTGCTGGTACAAATGTGGCTTTAAACTCATTTTTCATTTTTACCATTTTCTCTTTAATTTCATCTTTATTTTGAGTTTGGATCCTCTTTTGTACCAACAATCATCAGTGAGATGATTAAACAAACCACATACTTCACATGGTTTATTTTTCATCTTTTGTTGATCATCAACTAAAGAGGATGAAACTACTGAAGACTTGCTCTTCAGTACTTTGGAAGCACTATTTGCTTTCTTGGCTTCCTCTTTAGTAGTTTTCAAACTCTTTCTACTGACAGTTTTCTTCTTTTCAGTGCTGTCAGTAGTTGGAGCTTGAACTTCAGGAGTTAAATCTTGCTCTCCAGTCCTTTCAGGACTTTCTGACATAACTCCTGAGTTGACCAACTCTTTGATCATGTGAGTGTCAGCAATTGAACTATCAATATTAGCTGATAAGTTCTGAGAGGGCTTATTGCTGACTTCAACTTTTGATGATGCTTTATCATCAAAGTGAATCACATGATGAGGTGGATTGGTTATTGCTTTCTCCATCAGATTTCACCTCTACTCTTGGAGTAAAATCTGTAGGAGGAGCAGTGTGATTATAACCAATGCCAAACTTCACATTGGAAGCTGATTGCTTACTAAGAAGCATCTCAAAACCTTTGCATGATTTCACCCATCGATCACACTCTCACTTGGGTGACTGCAAGGGTTTCTTTAAGACTTTTCTGGTCCTCCAGAATAACCTCTAGCTTAGCCTTTCATCATTTAATTGGCATTTAAGCTTATAAATCTCATCATTTTTATTATTAAGAACAGACTCATACTCAGCTTGTCTTTTGGAAATAGTTTTCTCAAACTCAAGTTTTTCATTTATTAATGCTACATTTGCCTCTCTAATAGAGACAAAAGCAGCAATGCAAGATTCAGAACATAACTTGGCTTTGGCCTCTGAAGATACCTGAGTTACCTGTGAAGATGATGCAGTTGAGCAGGAACCCTCAGTTGATTCCAGAGCCATAAGTGCCAGATTTCCAAAAGGACTATCACCACCATGTTGATCAGTACTTGTGAACAATTGTTCATGACCAGACATGTCATCTGGCAAGCTACTCCAATCAACAACTTCTGGGGTGAAAAAGCTGTGTTGTTGAGGCTGAGGGGTTGATGAGATGGTTGAGGTTCTGGAAGTGCATGAGGTTGTGGTACCATAGGAGCTTGAACTTGACTGGTTTGTGGCATGTAATAACACGGGTAAGGATAAGGCATTTGACCCTGAGGAACAAAATATGCAGGAGATTGTAGTTGAGACTGATGACCAAATTGACAGGATGTTGCCCTTTGTTTTGTTGACTATTGCTAGGAAAAGTCACAAAAGGTGCAGAGGAATTAGATCCAGATGATCTACATTCTCTAGCAAAGTGTCCAAGCCTTTGGCATCTGTGACACCTCAACTTACTCTTGTCAAAACCAACTTTGGTTTTGCCAGAGAGTCCTGGGAACTTTCTTCCAGTTCTTTTATAGAACTTCTGAGATCTGATATTTATCAAGGCCATTTGGCTCAAAATATCCATCTCTTCTAAGTCATCATCAGCAATCCCCTTGAGATCATCCATGATGAACATAGATTGTCATTATTACACCCAGAAAATTGACTATCAACACTCACAAATGCTGAATCAGAAATATTTGAAGAGAAATCAATATGCTCATCATACTGGCATTCAGATGAAGCATATTCTGACTCATGACTAACCAGAGCAGTATTGCCTGGTACAAAGTCCTCAGTGAGCTTACCAGATGAAGACAGTTTTCTCTTTTGTTCTATCTCTCTCTCAAATGTGAGTAGTTTCCCATGAAGTTGGGTGAGAGATAGTTTGTCCAAATTTGCACTGGAGCGTAGGACAATGGTATATGTGTCCCATCTCTCAGGCAATGATCTGAGAAATCTGTTATTCATCTGAACATTAGTGTACTCATGTTTGACCATTTTCAACAGAGATCAAACAAGAGAACCGCTCAAACTGTTGAGTCAGTGTCTCACCCTTCCTATGAGAGAATGTCTCATATTGTTGGGCAAGGATCTCTCTATTATTTGCCAAGACCTCATCTGTTCCTCCAAATTGTTCTTTCAAGGCATTCCAGAGGTCATGGGCAGATTCATAGTGCATTAACCCAGAATAAATTTCATTTGGTAGCGCCATGGCTAGAATTCCATGAGCTTTTGCATCTATCTCAAATAATTTCTTATCTTCATCTGAGTATTGATCCTTCCTCTTCGGAACCATTTGATTGGTTTCCGGGTTATTCACCATAGGCTTATGTGGACCATGTACCACCGATGTCCAACAACCTGAACTGTTAACAGACAGGTGATGGAGCATACGACGTTGCCATATGTTATACTCATTCCTAACCAGCATTGGAGGCTTGGTTGAGGAACCAGTATTGTGAGGATCATTGGAAGGAGTAGTCATTTTGACACCAAAAACAATTTTATTCAAGCAAAAATTTGATACACCACAACAAACTCAATGAAAACCGAGAATAAGTCTCAGGATGAATGATTAAAACACAGAAAATTCACTCTCTTTAACAGTTTCTTGCAAAAGGATACTAATTCGCTCAAACTTGGATCTTGAAGAGCAGTTTCAATGATCAATTATTAGATCGATCAATGATTAACCTGCTCTGATACCATTTGACAGGATCAGCGATCACAAGTTTGAGGTATAATAGTGTAATGCAGCGGAATGAAGAGATGAATTAGTCAAGTTATAGCAAGAGAGTGTTATTTGTAACAAATACGAGAGAATATTTCTGTGATTTGGAATATTTCAATAATACTCAATATTATTGCTCAATCATTCATAGTTACAATAAGGTTGGCACTCCTTATATAGAGTGCAATTACTGCTGTAATCACGGGGTGGTGATTACTAGCAGATTTAATACAAAAATAACTACTTCTTAACAAACTACTGAAATGCTCACAACTACTGAGAACATGTCAGAGTGTTAAGTATAAAACATGAAACTACTGAAAAAGAAAACTACTGATGCTACAACGACTGAAGAACAAACTCTTCAGTCGTTTTACAAAACTACTGAAATAGAAAATAAAAACTACTGAAAGCAAACCGTCACAACTACTGAAGAAGTCCTCTTCAGCTGTTGTGACAACATCTTCAGACTTTGTCCTCAGCACTTGTGTCTTCAGACTTTGTCTTCAGCACTTGTGTCTTTAGACTTTGTCTTCAGTACTTGTGTCTTCAGACTTTGTCTTCAGATGTTGTCTTCAGCTGATGTGGACTTCAGTAGTTGTTGTGACGTCTGTGGGACTTAAAGGTTTTCTGATCCGGCTCATTGGTTCTTTTGGTCCAACAAATGGTACCACGAGAATAACCATTGCTTAGAATATATTGCGTAAGAGTCTCATACCAGATTCTGGGTGCTTGATGAAGACCATACAAAGATTTATCAAGCTTATATACTTTATCCAAAATCAGGATCTTCAAAGCCTGGTGGTTGACACACATATATCTCTTCATCAATGTCTCCGTAGAGGAAAGCACATTTCGCATCCATCTGGTACACTTTGAACTGTTTATGAGCAGCATGAGCAAGAAATATTCTGATTGCTTCAAGACGAGCAACTGGAGCAAAGACTTCTGTATAATCAATTCCTTCTTCTTGAGCAAAGCCTTGCACTACAAGTCTAGATTTGTTTCGCACCACCACACCCCGATCATCTGGTTTGTTCTTAAATACCCATTTTGTACCAATTGGATATTTGTTGGGAGGTAAATCAACTAAGGTCCAAACCTTAAGCTTTCTGAACTGTTGAAGTTCCAATTGCATAGACTCCACCCAACAAGGATCTTTGTAGAGCAGCATGAACATTTTTTGGAACAATTTGAGAAATGAGCATGAGAAAAGACAAACATTAATCAGACCAGATTGACTTCGCGTGCGAACAACCATCAGAAACAGATCCAATCACATTATCAAGTGGATGATCTTTCAAAGTTTTATAATCACTTGAAAAGGCAAGATAGTTGAAGAAGTATCAGCCATTGCCGGAGAAAGAGTAGATGAAGGTGTATCAATGACAGGTGTTGAATCAGGTAAGTTAGGAGATGTAGGAGATAAAGAATCAGATAATGGAGCTTGATCAGGCATTGGAGACGATGAGCTGACATCAGTTGAAAACAGCATCATTTACTAGCGGGATGGATGGAACAGACGATGGAGATGATAGAATAATATTCGTTTGAGTACTTGGAATTGATGTATCATCATCGAAACTGGCAAATTAAATGAATTGAACACAGTATCGGAGTCAAAGAACCATGCAGGTTCAGATTTCACTTCAGAAGGATTGGATTCTTGCCAATCAACATAGAATGACTCTTGAACAATACGTGTTCTCTTGTTATAAACTCGGTACGCCTTTTTGTGAAGAAGATATCCAACAAAATAACACTCGTCAGAAACAGCACCAAATTTTGTCTTTTGAGATTGAGTATTCAGAAGAGTACAAGAACACCAAATGGTCGAAAGAAATCAATTAGTGGCTTCCTCTTATGAAAAAGTTCATAAGGAGTCTTCACTTTATCTTTCACAATTAGCACCCTGTTTAGAACATAAGATGCACAATAAACAGCTTTAGCCCAGAAAATAATGGGTAATGAGGATTCGATCAACATTGTACGAGCAGCTTCCACAAGAGTGCGATTCTTTCTTTTTGCAATACCGTTCTGCTGGGGTGTTCTTGCAGCACTAAATTGTCTCACAATCCCTTTTTGAGCACAAAATGAATCAAGAATCTGATTTTTAAATTCAGTGCCGTTGTCACTTCTTAATCCTATAACTCTTCTCTTACTGACTGATTCAATAGAAATGATTAATTTCTGCAATTCCTCTACAACTTCACTTTTGTGTGCAAGAAACCTCACCCATGAATAACGTGAGAAATCATCTGTAACAACAAGACAAAAGGATTTTTTAGCAATTGATTTAACACTAATGGCCCAAATAAATCAGTATGTAACAACTCAAGAGGACTTGATATGCTATTTAAAAGTTTGGGCTTATGAGGTTTCTTATGTTGTTTCCCTTTGGCACATGCCATGCATTTTTCAGTAACAGAAAAATCTTTTAAAGGAAGTCCTCTAACAAGATTGTTCTTTACTAATTTATTGATTATCTTAAAATTGACATGGCCTAAGCGACGATGCCACAAGAGTGATTCAGAGGTTGATGCTTTTGAGAGAAGGCAAGTTGCAGTAGCCTTTGACTCATTTGAATTCATATCAAGAAGATATGTATCATGTTTCCTTGGAGCACGCATGAGAATTAAATCCTCCGGAATAGCTATCTCTGATTTTAAAAATAAACATTCGTCAGATTTAAATAGAACAGGAATGTCTTTATCACAAATTTGAGAGACACTCAAAAGATTAAAGCCAATTCAGGAACATGGTTGACTTTTTCTAGAGTAAGAGAACCATTGGTAACTTCTCCTTGTCCAATCATTTTTCCACCCTTCTTATCTCCAGCAAATGCACATATCCTCCATCTATAATCCGATAATTGGTCAACAAATCCTTTAATCCCGTCATATGCTTAGAACATCCGCTATCAACATGCCACAGACTGTGTACAATCTTTGAAGAAGATCCCTGAAATGAATTAACAAATCATTTAGCCAGGAGCAATAGGGACCCAAGATTGAACAACTTTTGTTTTTAAAGAAGCTGATTTTTTAGGAAAGAAATTATTAACCAATTTTATCAATTTATTCCCAAAACAATTCCTATTAGAGGATCTTTGAATCAAAGGGCAATTTTTGATAAGATGATCCTCTTCACCACACCTGAAACAATGATGTTTGAATCTAGGTCGATGATGTGATGAGGTAAAATAGGATCAATAATAATCTCCTCATCACATTCAGACAAACTAGAATCAACATCACTGAATGTCTGATACATCTCATGATGTTTTTGTTTATTTGAATCAGAGTTCTTCTTTACAAAATCAGAACATGATTCTTCTGACAAATCAGTAAAACTCGTACCATTGGTACCAGTGTCAGATAAAGACGTACTGCATTTCTCTGATGATGTCATATTTAATGGTATGAAAGATGGAATAGGTTGAGAAAAGAACTTTTCGAAAGAATTAATTTTAAGTTGCTCAGTTGTTTTAGGAGAAATATCAGATTCATTGCATTCATTACCAGAACAAAAATCATCACTATCATGATTTGAAGTACAAGATGAAATAGAACAATCAAGAGAACATGAGACATTCAAGTCTGTTACATTTGAACTAGAAACAACACTGAATTTAAACTAGACTTATTATCTAAAACAGACTGCTGATTTTCAGGTGTACTAGAACTAGTGCATCCAAGCCCACTAGTTGGTCCATAGTCGTAGTCTTCACGAATGTACTTAGAGTTATTCCCAACTAAACCTGCAGACATACTGTCAGTATCTGATTTGATTAAATCATTAGAAGAATGAGGAACAGGCATAGGAGAATAACAATATGTACTAGGAGGAGGATAAACCTGTACATTTTCATAACCCAAACCTGTTTTAATTCTTGCTCCCCGTTGAGATTTACAAAGATCATCATGTTTCATTCCAGAAATAGTCCATTTATCTAACTTTGACTGAAGTTTGCTTGCTTCAAATTCAGCAAGAGCAACCGTTCAGTCAAAGTATTAACCTCTACATTTCTTTCCAAAACAATTCTTTTTTAAATGATCAGTTTCTTTAATGCCTCATTTAATTTCACAAAATATTTTGATTCATTCATTTTAAGTTCATCATTAATTCGTTTTAAATCCTTTTCATTATCAATTAACAAACGATTAGCCTTATAAATGCCAAAAAGTCTAATGTTGCAAGCAGATGAGCACATATCCTGTATTACCTCATAAGGAAGTCCCATTACCATCCTTTCGGCAGCTAAAGCTTTATTACACATGCATACTGGAGTACTTGATTTCCTTTCCTCAACAGTAGCGGCCGCATCATCCTTCTCTTTTCCTTTCGCAGCTTTTGAATTTCTTTCTTCATCTGAACCTATAATTTCCTCTTTCTCCTCTCCATCTGCCTTCTCTTCTTTCTCCTTACTGAAGATTCATTTCTCCTTTGAATTCCTTGAACAGCACAAATCCATCTTTATCAACTTCCATCTCATCACTTTCCACAACCTCAGCAACTAACACGTGATTTATTTCAGATCTTGTTTCTTCCACCTCCGCACTCCAGTCAAAGTTTGAGATCAAGGCTGACTCCTTTTTTGAATTTCCTTCTTCCTTTTCTTTCTCTGCTGTCAATCTTGGTACTCAGTGTTACTAGGATCTGTGACAATTGGTAATGGACATTCACGTTTGAAATGTCCCAATTGTTTACAATTAAAGCATCTCAATTTTGACTTATCAAATCCTAGTTTTGAGGTAGATGATTGACCACCAAAGTTCTTTCTTCCTGTTCTTTCCATGAATCTCCGGGCTCTTAAAGTTAACATCGCCATTTGCCATTGAATGTCAGTTTCTTCTAGATCATCAGGATCAACCTGATAAATATCCTCCATAGTCATTCCTTTACCTTTCAATTCACCAGCAACAAGAGCTTCATAGCTTTGAACAAACATTCCAAAAAGAGCCATTGTTTTAGATGGAATTGAGGTTTCAACATTCACCTTAGAATTTCCCAATTCTTTTCCAACATGATTACTACCACTCGAAAAATTACTTGTATTGCTCCCTCCTTGAATTGGATTTTGAATATGAGAGTTTGCAGCGGATGACAACAAAGCAGCATTTTGAGAGAAACCAGATGTGGGCATCATAGTCTGGTTAAATTCTCTTCTTTTCATATCCAACTCAAAAGATTTCAACTTGTTAATGATATCCATCAGCTTATAATCTGTAAAACCTCTTTCTTGTTTGAGCATCCTCACTTGAAGACTCCACTGTGGTGGAAGAGAATCGAGAAGCCTGTTAACTTGTTCACTGTTGGAGAGTCTTTCGTCATACTTTTTCAGAGTGCTTGAGACGGTTAAGAAACGATTTGTAAGATCTGTCAAACTTTCATTCTTGTATCCTACAAACGAATTGAACTCCTTTTCAGCTTGAATACTCTTGTCTTTCACCAGATCTGCATTCCCATCATAGAATTCACAGAGAGCATCATAAAGGGATTTAGCATTTTTATGCTCTGCAAAACGATTGTAGATATCTGGAGCCAAGCAGAGAGTTAGAGCACCAAAAGCTTTTTGATCACGATCAATCAGTTTCAGATCTCTTTCAGTATAAGAAGATGGGTCTTTGTTCTGAGAAACGACATCACCAACCGTAACCGTAGGTATATGAGGGCCTGAAATAATCGATTCCCATTGATTATGATCTGTGTAGAAAAAGAAAGCTTTGAGACATCTCTTCCAATCTTCAAAATTATCTCCATTAATGAGTCTTGGAGGTCTATTAGGAGCAACACTTTCAAGATCCGCAAGTGTAAGAGTAGTTAATTTCGACATGATAGTTTCGAAAAAAAATTGATAATTTCGCTGACAAATTCGCTAACAAATTCGCTGAAAGATGTGACTTGGCTAACAGTTTCGCTGAAACAATACTATCGCAGATACTTTCGCAAAAACAGACACTTTCGCTTGCAATTTCAGCAGCACTTTCGCTTGAACAGAGACAACAATTGCTTAGTTTCGCTGCTAACTTCGCAGGAAACAAGCTTGAACTTTCGTTCAAAAATAGATTCGGCAGCAATTTCGCTTGATAATTGGTCAACAACACTAATGAACTTTCGTTCAAGGGAATACTTTCGCTGAAACTCTAGAAAACAACTTCTGATCCAAAATAACTCATAATTTCGCTGAATGAAGATGACAGTTTCGCTGTAAGAACAGTAATTTCGCTGGTCGATCTCAAAACCCTTTTTCACCTCAAAATCAATCTGAAATCATCCAAAACTCAATGAATTTGAGATCTGATGATTGTAGAATCTTCCTCAATCAAGAACAAGCATAATTCAATCAATTTCCATGCCAAAAACAGCTGATAATCCAATGAAAATTGATTGAAACTAGATATTGACCAAAACCACAAAAACTCAACAAATCAAGAGCACTAAGGCTCTGATACCATATTGTTGGTCCATGTGATCGATGAACAGTACAATTGATATGATAATTTGATCAATATCAAACACACAATCCAAACAACAACAATTGAGAATGAATAAGATGAATCAAGACATAATTGGTACTCAAATGAACAATCTCACTCAATAACAATAAGCACAATTGTATTTCAATGAAGTAACTGCTTAGAAATGGTAGCTTGCAACAGAATTCCACGATTAGGGTTTTGCAAGCTTACCATACAAAGTGAAATGACAATAGTATATATAACAGTCATAGTTTCGCTGACAGTTTCGCTACCAGCCAAACTTTCATGCCGAAACTATAGTTTCGCCCAGCAGAACACAAGTTCGCCGGGTAAACCAAAACAGCAAACTGTGAGCGAATGTATAGATTCCCTCACAGTTTCGCTGGACTGCCAAAACTGCTAATTACTAACAAAATACAAAATGAAACTAACAAAAGTCCTATTACAATGTAAAGTAAACATCTATACTAAAGTGAGTCCAACCTAACATGATCTTCAATTGGGATGACCAAGTCCAGGAGAAAGAACTTGATCAGGAAAGCCAAGAGAAAGTCCAAGAAGGCTCAAGAGATCAAGACCACCTTCAGCTCTGCACAGAAACAAGTCTTCATCTCTACAGGATTTGAAGTGGTTAAGGCTAAAGACACAATCTTGAACTCCAATAATAAGAGTTCTAGTTCTTGTCCAAATCATCCCATCATCAAGAAGAAGGCTGATTAGTTGTGCACCACTGCTGTACAACTTGAACCATCCAGCTCCAAAGATAGTTCTATTCCCACAAGAATTGCCACAACATCTGCAAAGATGAAGATGGAGAAGGAAAGTGATCAAGTTCAGCCTTGTTCACAGAAGAAGACTCCTAGAAGGAAGAAAATGGACTGTGTTATGTGTGGGAGTACTTCTCATCTTGCTAAGGATTGTGTTTACAATCCAAAGAGTACTCTCCATATGACCAAGAAAGAAACTTCTAAGAGTTTGGAGAAGAAGAAGCAAGCTTTGGAAGGAAAATCATTTTCCTTCGGAGGTTCCAAAATGAAGAAGAAGACAAGTGGAAACTTGCCTTCGAAAGAAAATTTGGTCTCGAAAGAAAGGAATACTTCCGAAGCACTGAAGCCTGCTGCATTGAAAGAAAGATCTTCCGAAGGTCCAGTCATCAAAACTTCCGAAGTCAACAAAACTTCCGAAGTAATGAAGGTAAAGTTTAAGCTTTCAAAGGTGGTGTGGAAGACAAAGAAAGACCAAGTGGCTGAAAGTTCTTCATCAACATCAGCAAATGATCCTCAAAACATGACAACAGTATCAATTACTGTTGCATTGTCTTCAACTTCTTTTGATGAGCCCAAGACCAACTTCTTCATCAACTTCTTTTATGCAGGAACAGCTCAACACAAACAGAAATGTATGGATCATTGACAGTGGCTGTTCCAGGCACATGACCGGCAATAGGTCACTACTCCAAAATTTTGAAAGAATTGATGGAGGACCAGTTGCTTTTGGAGGAGATGCTGGAGGTTACATTACAAGAATGGGCAGGGTCACAAATGGTAAGCTCAGCATTGAGAAGGTAAACTTTGTCAAGGAGCTTGGTTACAGTCTTTTGAGTGTATCTCAATTTTGTGATCAGAGTCATAACATGCTCTTTACTGAGCATGAGTGCATTGTTCTTAGGGCCGGGGTGGTAATTCCTCATGAGCATATCTTGCTTAGAGCCCCAGCAAAGGGAACATGTACAAGATGGATTTCCAAAAAACATCTCCCTCAGGAGAAGTTTCATGCTTTCTATCTAAAGCAAATAGTGATGAGTCTTTCCTTTGGCATAAAAGAATGTGCCATGTAAACTTTAAAAATATGAACAAATTAATTAAGAATGATTTGGTAACTGGAATGCCAAAGAAAGAGTTTACAAGTGATTACCACTGTGTTGCATGCCTGAAGGGGAAGCAACACAAGGTATCTCACAAGCCAAAGGAAAGAAATTTCATCATTACTCCCCTACAATTATTAAATATGGATCTCTTTGGCCCCACCAGTGTAATGAGTCTAGGAAGGACCTCTTATTGTTTGGTGATCACAGATGACTTTATAAGATTCACTTGGGTCTTCTTTCTTAGAACTAAGGATGAGACCCCTGAGATTCAAAAGAATTTCATCTTAAAGATTGAGAATCAATATGATCACAAGGTCAAAACCATAAGATGTGATCAGAGAACTGAATTCAAGAACTAAATCCTTGATACATTTTTTGATGAAAAAGGTATTACAAGACAATATAGTGCTCCCAGGACTCCTCAGCAAAATGGTGTTGCTGAGAGGAGAAACAGAACACTAATTGAAGCTGCCAAGAACTATGTTGTCTGACTCTAAACTTCCCATCACCTTCTGGGAAGAGGCAGTGAACACTGCTTGCTATGTGCAAAATAGAGTTTTAGTAGTTAAGACACATGGTAAGACTCCTTATGAACTTTGGCATAAGAGGAAACCTTTCATTGGTTTTCTCAGGTCATTTGGATGTCCTTGCACCATCTTGAATACCAAAGATCAAATTGTCAAGTTTGCTGAGAAATCAGATGATGGACGTTTTATTGGATACTCTTCTCAAGCTAAGGCTTATAGAGTATACAATCTCAGAACCAGAGTAGTTGAGGAGTCAACCAATGTTACTTTCAATGAGCACACTCTCAGAGTGAAAGGTTCTGGTCCAGATTGGCTATTTGATCTTGATTTAGTTCCAAACTGTTTTAACAAATCTTGTGAGCATGTTTCAGGTTCCACAGATATACTACCTACAAGTGACCCTGACGCAAGATTTGAGCTAAGAAGACCTTCAACCTACACATCTTCAGCTCCAGTGGTAACTAATCCTGCAAATGAAGCTTCTACCAGCACAACAATGACAAATCCTGCTGATACTTCTGGGGTGCCTTTAAATTCCAGCTTAGAGGCATAAAACTCAGAGAAAGGAGCTTCAAATATTGGAGAAAATGGTGGTGGTGAAAGTGATCAAGAATTCCTTGATCTTGACAACCACTCCATTGAAGACAACATCAATGATGTCACACACTCATTGGATCAAGTCAATCTTGATAAGTGTGCTGATGTGGAGGGTGAATCCTCTTTGTCTGATCTGAATTTCTCAAATTTAGATCTGTCTAAACAACTTGCTGTGATCCCTCAGCTAAGGATCCACAAATCTCACCCTACCACCAACATCATTGGAGATGTTCATTTAGGGGTAAGAACAAGAGGACAAACCCATGATGCAAATGTTTGTCTTCACTCTTGTTTCTTGTCCCAGATAGAGTCAAAGAAGATTGATGAGGCTTTAAAGGATGGAAGTTGGGTTGAAGCTATGCATGAGGAGCTGCTTCAATTCAAAAGGCAAAAGGTTTGGAACCTATGTCCTCTTCCTCAAGGGAAGACTACCATAGTAACCAAATGGGTGTTCAGGAATAAGAAGGATGATAGAGGACTTGTCATCAAGGACAAGGCAAGACTAGTTGTTCAAGGGTATACTCAAGAAGAAGAAATTGACTACACAGATGTTTTTGCTCCTGTAGCAAGACTTGAAGCTGCTAGGATATTCCTAGCTTTTGCTGCAACCAAGAACTTCAAGATCTACCAACTTGATATCAAGTGTGCTTTTCTCTATGGGGTGATTGATGAAGAGGTGTATGTCAGACAACCACCTGAGTTTGCAGATCCTCATCATCCTGATTATGTTTGCAGGCTTGATAAAGCTCTTTATGGGTTGCACCAAGCACCAAGGAAGTGCTATGAGACTCTATCTCAGTATCTTTGTCAGCATGGCTACAAAAGGGGTACTATAGATGGAACTCTCTTCATCAAAGGAACAGGAAATGACATAATGCTAGTTCAAGTATATGTAGATGACATTATCTTTGGGTCAACTAATCCAAAGCTCTGCAAAGACTTTGAGAAGCTGATGAAGGACAGGTTTGAAATGAGTGCGATGGGAGAACTCAATTTCTTTCTAGGAATTCAACTGAAGCAAGTTGACAATGGCATCTTCATAAGTCAGTCAAAGTATGTACAAGACATACTTAAAAGATTCAACATGACTGATTGTAAGGTTGCTAAGACACCCATAGCCATAAACCACTCCCTTGGACCTGATCTTGAGGGGGAGTGTTTTGTTGAGCATCTCTACAGGGCAATGATTGGGTCTCTTATGTACCTCACAGCTAGCAGGCCTGATATCATGTTTGCTACATGTATTTATGCAAGATATCAAGCCAACCCCAAGTTGTTACACCTAATCACTGTCAAGAGAATTTTAAGATATCTTAAAGGTGCTCCATCACTTGGCCTTTGGTATCCAAAGAACTCTGATTTCAATCTGTATGCTTATACAGATAGTGATTATGGTGGTTGCAACATGATTGCAAAGTCTACATCTGGGGGATGTTAATTTCTTGGTGGTAGGATAGTCTCTTGGCAATGCAAGAAACAATTCTGTGTGTCTGCATCAACTGCTGAAGCTGAATACATTGCTACTGCAAGCTACTGTGCTCAAGTGCTTTGGATTCAGAATCAGATGCTGGACTATGGATTCAACTTCAAGGAGACTCCCATCCACATAAACAACAACAATGCTATCTCTATCACAGAGAATCCTGTGCAGCACTCAAGGACAAAGCACATCAACATCAGGTAGCATTTGATTAGAGATAACTTTGAAAAGAGATTAATCAAACTAGTCAAAGTTAACACAAATAAACAATATGTTTATCTATTCACCAAAGCCTTTGATGAACAGAGATTCAAATATCTTGTATTAGCTATTGGGATGATTTACTTTGAGTAGCTTTTCTTAAAAGTTAATCATATTATTTCTAAAACTTGTGTGTCCTAAGTTGTCTATTTTATCACCTTCATAAGCCCTTGTTCTCTTTGGAAGAAAAATCTTTTTGAAAGACATTCCTTAGATTTTTGAAAATTTTGATCTTTTTATCCTTCGAAAGATTTATAATTACCTTCGGAAGAAACTTATGTCTTAGAAAACAAATAACTACTTCAGTAGTTTTACCTTCGGAAGAAATTTCTGAATATCTTCCGAAACTTAAAATTAACTTAAGTACTTCTATGTTTTCAAAGAACAATTTTCTTATGAAAGCAATTTACATTCGGAAGTTTTTATTCTTCTTAGAATAAAAACTCTGAGTAATAAATCTCTTCCGAAGCAAAATTCTTAAAAAACCTTTGGAATATCTTCCGAAGTCAATTTGCCTTCGGAAGCTTTTCTTCAGAACTTCCGAAGCAAAATAACCTTTGGAAGATTTCTCGACTTCCAACAAAACTACTTTTTGGAAAAAAGTAAACTACTTTTTCAGAGGTAAGACTGACATCCAGATTTCAAAGTTTATCCTCTTTTATTAACTTTGTCTGAAATCCTTTTCACATATATGCCCAATGGTTCCTCCCTATTTCACTATCTTCTTCATTTGCTCTCCTCCTTTAACCTAAATTCACCTAAACCGCCTTTGCTCTTTAACTTCCTTCACCCTTAAGCTTCTCAAAATGGCCAACCAAAACCGCAGAAACAACCCTGACTTCTCCATGCAACTTCACAGGTAACACAACCAGGTTGCTCTGTTGAACTCTGAGAAAGATGCTAGTTTCTCAGAGGTTTGCCGTTTTCAGGCTTTATCCAACTACGTCACCTCCCTAACCATTGATTCTACTCTCTATGAGGATCATCTGCTTGAATTTTGGAAGACCTATCAAGAGGTCATCATGGATGGGGAGAAGGCACTGTCTGCCATAGTGCAGGGGAGGACAATCTTTATCACTCCGGCCATCATCAACACTCATTTTCAGCTGGATGATGAAGAAGGTGAGTTGTCTTTCCCAAAGAAAGCTGTTAATCATTCCTTTGTGCAGATGGGCTATGAGGGAGATTTCTCTATAAAGACCTTCAGGAAAGGGAAGGTCTCATCCTAGTGGAAATACCTGCTACATGTGGTTATCCACAGCTTGGCAAACAAGCATGGAGAGTGGGACCAGATTCCTGAGGATCTCTCCTTCATAGTGCATGGAATGGTTCAAGTGGCCAAGTTTAGGTACTCTCAGTTTGTTTACACAAATTTGCTTGCTAACTTGGACTCCTTAGAGTATTACATGTTTTCTAGATATGTTCAATACATTCTCAACTATGAACTGGGCTCATAGTGAGGGAGACAGATAATATTCTTAAACTGGGATAGATGAAGCCGACATCTTTAAAATCATGAAGAAGCCAACGGTAGGCTTCTCAGGGGTAGAAACAACCCTTGTCCCCAAAATGTTAGAGCTCATTGCTCAAGGTGACAACCTAGCAACACAAGCTAGTGTTAAACCACACCTTCTACCTCTCAACCACCAAAAAGGCCTCAAATCACCCTCACCTACCAAAGAAAGTCCAAACGAACCCCTGCTCAAGCTATTAAGCTTATGCAGTACCCCATATACTCACCCATACAAGAGGAAGTGGATACTAGAGCTCCCACTTCCCTTGAGGAGCAAACCACTCCCATTTCTTCAAGGATCAGTGCTGAGGTTCCTCATGCTCAGCCTGATGAGCTCAGTAGCCCAACTGCCTTAAGCCTTCACTCTGAGTCTCAACACTCAGGTGAACAACCTTCAGGGGACAGTTACCATTCCCAGCCTTTGGACTTAAATCAACCCATTCCTAACCTTGAATTCTATACTGATGAAGACTTAGGTTTCAGTGAGTACCATGAGTCTCTTTACTCTTCCCCTACTCAAAGAAAGATGAGTGCTCCTGAGTCTCCTATGTATAGCCCACATCAGTCACCCATTACTGAGGTGAACCTCTCTGAACCTGTTCAGGAGATCCATATGGAAGAGGCTCTCACTTTTGCAAGTGATTACATCATTAAGACCTCAACCATGGCAACTCAACCCATTGCCACTTCAACTGAGGCTGTCAGTGATTAGAGGAAATCCAGTAGCCAAGAACTTGAAGCTGGTGGTGAGAGTGAGGACTTTGGTCTAATTCTCTCACCCCCAGTGATTCTTCTGATGAAGATGAGGGGAACTTGAGACTAAAGGTGCAAAAACTATCAAAAACATGCATCTATTTAGTCTCTAAGGTTAGTCACCTTGAATCTCAGGTGACTGCCCTGTAAAACAGGGTCAATGATCAGCAACTTGAGATATCTTATCTAAGGGAAAAACTAGCTAGGAGACCTTTAAGGAGAGCTCAACCAGGAACACAAGAACCTATGGATGTGATTGACCTAACTCCTAGGTCACCTATGCAAGAGGGTGATGCTACCAAAAAGGGGGAGAAAGTAATTGCAATCACAGAACCTGGGAGTTCTTCAGGGAGTATGCATATTGAGGACTCACCATCCTCACTTGCAATTGTGCATACTCAGCAACTTCCTCAAGTTCACATTGATGTGGACTCTCTAGACTCTTTCATTCAGAGTCTCTTTGACGAAGGCATTCCAAGGGCTATGTCATCCCCACCCCAAGGAACTTCAAACTACATTATTGGGTGGATGTATGATGCTGACAGAAGAGCCCTCATTCTTCAAAGAGTTCAAGGGCAGGAAGAGGTATTCAACTTTCAGACCTTGAACTACTATGAAGGTCTTGACCTGATCAACATGCCACTTGTCAACCCAAGTCAATCTAGACAAGCTAGCAGGCTGGCACAAAGGATTCAAGACCGAATTACTAAAGAATTCAGCCTAAGAAGAGACAAAGGCAATTAGGTAATGTCATTGGTCAATTGGATGTTGAGGCAGACCCTAAGGTTAGCTTCAAAAAGAAAACCTTGACTGAAAGCCCAGTGATAGAACCTGAGATCCTTGTCACACCAACAACTACTTCAGCAATTCATTCCCTTAGTAAAACACCTGCTGGTGAAGGTGTATCACAGCCTCTCTTTGGCCAGAGCTTGGATGCTACACCAAGCAATGAAGGCCAAAGCTCTCTCCAACCTGTGTCACAAAGGTCTATGGGTGACAAAGGGAAAAGTATTTTAACTCCTGAGGAGATTGAGGAGGAGGAGAGAGAGAAGAAGAGGAAGCTAACGGGAGAAAGTTCCTCTGCATCTACACGATTCATGCAAGCTGCAATCAGGGCTACCCCCAGACCAAACACTCAAGATGATGAATAGAGGGCAGTCAGGATTACTTACCTGCAGACTAGGAACTATGACATTGATGAGATTATATCTCTCCACTTAGAGGAACTTAATGAACTGGGTGACATGGAAGTGTCAAGAGAGATGAAGGAAGCAGAGGATGCAAGGCTGCTCCTCTAAATCAAAGAAGAGAAGAGACAGAAAAGACTATACAAGCATGTTCCTACTCTCTCCCCAGTTCAAGAAAGCCTTGTGCAAGAGACTGTGGCAGCTACACAAGAACCTCAGATAGACAAAGAGATAGATAGGCAAAATATGATCTACCAGACATCTGCACTTCTTCCCTTGTCCTTTGAGTACATTGAGTTTGAGTATCTTAAACAGCTTGAACTTCAAGTACTCAAAGAACAAAAGGCAACAAAGAGAAAGATGAGGGAAGAGGCTGCAAAGTCAAGAGCCATCATCCAAAAGAGTATGAAGAAGTGTGCTGACAGACAAAGGATGATGAGCTTCTTGAAGCTGTATGGATTCTCCGAAAGGAGACTTGGCCTTATGTCTCTATCCACAATGGATGAGCACATTAGGGTAATCAAGCAGAAGATCAAAAGTGGAGAGCTAATTGACTTACATTCCCTTCCAAGTCAAGCTCCTCCTGAAGTGGAGGTTAAGTTTGAACAACCTGAGACAACACAACCTGGACCTGCTGCTGAGTCTCAGCAAGCTTCATCTTCTGATCCACAACAGGGTCAAACTCCTTCTCTTTCTCAACATGTAAGGGAGGAATACCCAATTGAGCAAGACAAGACTGATCAACAAGGTGCTGCAGACCAGTCTTATCAGTTAAAGTCTTCAAAGAGGAAGAAGAGGATGGCTTCTAAACCAAAGTCAAAGAAGAAGAAGAAGTCTGAATCATCCACCTCTATACCTCAGGGTGAGTCAGATCAACCTAAGAAAGTGCATGAAGAGGCAGCCCAATCAACTCCAATTCAAGCGGCTCCTCTTGCATCTGAGAGACCCATCTTATCCTGGACCTTCACAACTAATCTAGAAAGATGGCACGTGATCAGAGATCAAGGTGGTGAAGATGTCTACACATGGCAAGACTTATTCAACATACCTTTGCATGATCTCTTTGAGATGAGAAGATATTGTGAGAGTCTGAGTGATCCTGACCATCTAATGAAGAAGGGCATGATCATTATCATAATGAGGACTGTCAACATCTGAAGATCTTCAAATGTTTTGGTAGCATCAGCCTAGGGGGAGTTTGTAAGGATTCCTATAAGTCTGATGAAACCACAACATTCAAAGTCTCTCTGCATGCATGCACTGAAGCACAGAAGTAGAAATGCTTCGGATGTTTTACACCTTGCACTAGAAAATATTCTAAGTGTAAAATATTCCGAAGCCAAGACCAACATATTCTGAAGCCAAAAGGGAAGTCTTCCGAAGCTTCAAAGACAAAGTCTTCTGCAGCCAAAGAGTAAAGAAAGATTTCTTCTGAAGACTTTTATGAACATGCTTTTATCTGATGTACTTTACCATAAAGCTGAACCACCTTTCCGCTACAACTCTGTTCAGTCACCAACTTACATGAGTTGGTGAAAAGGTCCATGCTTTTAGTAACTGTAGATTGAGGTCTTGAGTCTGAGCTTTCTACTTTATGTACTTTTATCCTTTTTGTAATATATTAGGATGTGAGCTATGGCATGTTATAGTCACTAGTCAAAAGACAATCTGCCTTTTGACTCTACATTTGATTTTGTAGTTGTCAGTGTTATGTATCCAGCTGGCCTTCAAAGTATGGCAGGCTGTAGGATGTAATATAAAGTATATCTCAAGTACTTGTAACTTTCCATCTATGCTTTGTAACATTTGTAAGAGCACTTGAGAAGCAATATACAACATTCTTGAAAACCATACACTTGCGTTGTTTGCTATCTTGTTCTGTCTCACATATTTACTTGTGTTCTTAGCATCTTTCATATAAAGTTACAAGTTCCCTATTTGATCTGTTAAGTGTTCTTGTCACACCCCCGCTAAAAGCGGAAACACGGGGATGTAACGAGATCGGGATCGTCATAACACATGGTAAGCGATAGAGATGCAATATAATAAATGATGACAAGCGTGTCATGACGACACCCGACAACAAGGGGACTTGTGTCGTGTTTAGTCAATATTCACGACAACATAGCCCTAAGCATAAACATGTTAAATGATTCACATAACAAAGAAGATAACATTGTAATGTAAATTCCCACAACACGAGAACAAGTATCAAAAGAATGTAATTGTTTAATCAGACTACATCATTGTTCAAAATAATTGTTTGTCAGATATGTTTAGTCTCAAAAATACATCCTAGGGTCTCCACTAAGGCAGCACACCTAGATCCTCAATTTGCATGATCACCTGAAAAGATATGCTCAAAATGGTCAACAAAATTGTTGGTGAGCTCGCAGGTTTAAATAGTAAATAAGTAAGTGATTCGGTATAGTAAGCGATGTGGAATACCGTGCATACAGTTATAAGTAAGTAAAATCACATGACAATGAGCTTTGCAACCAAACCTAGCGACGTACACAAAGATATTTTCGGAATATATTCCACCAAGGGCCCGTTCCTGGCCACTGATGGTACTAACTAGTATACCAACGAACAAGGGTGGGGGTGTCAACCTAGTAGTACTACCAATACCTATCCGTCGGTTCCCACACTGGAATTAAATATTTGCAAAGAAAGAACCACACAGCAGACCCAAGCATGTATCAGATAAGTACTTGCAAAACAGTATCACGTTGATTCCAAGTATGTAAATTGTATGTAAATTGTACAGCATTGAAAATGGGTGAGCATATTTTTCCCCCAAGTTGTAAATGATTGAAATATTGTAAGCGTAAATAGGGGCCACGAAATTCACTTGTTAAGTGATAAGTATGAATGATCAATGTATCCAAATGTTGTATGCAAATGAACGGTCAAACACCTATTGACAGTTATTGTTAAGCATTAATGATATGTATAAAGCGTATAATAATGTTCGGTCGGTTCGGATTGTATCGGTTGGGTCGCGTGTAACACACACAAACAGACGCACATATTAGATCTTATGTAGATCCAAGTACTAGACATCGTCGCCATTGCTGATGTTATTTGCGTAAAAGTTTCATTGTTATTGAAGAAGTATTTGGTAAGCATTAGTAATAATAATCGGTTGTTGGAAATTGTAAAATGTTAAGTTGATTTGGTTTGGAATAACATTAGTAAGTTTGATGGCGTTGACTTTAACATTGTCATTAGTAATGGCAACCGTGTCGATGTCACCTTAACACCACACGTCATACACACACTACACACAAGAAGGAATCCACGCACAACAACTTCAGTCGCACGACAGGACCAGACGCACGACTCAACACTCCATTCGCACGAATCAACCCTCAATCGTGAGAATCAGCTTCATTCGTACGATTGAACCTTCATTCGTATGACTGGCATTCAGTCGTACCACATAACACCCAATCGCACGACCCAACCTCCATACACACGAATCATCCTAAATTCGTATGAATCAGCTACATTCGTACGATTGAACCTTCATTCGTGCGATTGGACTTCCGTCGTGCGATACACGCATAATCGCACACATTCATTCGGTCGCCTAACTCAATCGCACACATTCATTCGCTCGAATGACTCAATCGCACACATTCATTCGCTCGCATGACTCAATCGCACACATACACACAGTCGCACGACTCAGTCGCACGACACTCCTAGTCGCACAACTCAGTCGCACGATTGACTCAGACGCATGGCTCAGTCACACGACTCACCCAGTCGCACGACTCAATCGCATGACAGACCCAATCGCCTGAACAGCAGAATCGCGACTGTTGAAGGGGCTGAGCAGCCTCCGCTGCTCCGAGCATGGGTCTTACACAACAAGGACTTCCAGAATGATAGGATCGGATCAATTAGGTTTGAATTATGCAGCGGAATATCACGAATTGAGATCGAATTCAAGCAAGAAAGGTAATGAATATGCAAGACAATCAATCACAATTATAGAGAGAATATTTCTGTTAAAGGAATGTTTTCATTCACGCGTAATGCTTCGGTTAGAAATACAGCTAGGTCAACATCCCTTATATAGAGGAATGTGACGTCTACTGATGTCACTTGACAGTGACATCTAACATAATTAACAAAACAACAGAAATATGCAAACTACTGAGATGTTCTTAACAACTGATTACATCTCAGTGAATGCTAATTACATAAAACTACTGACTAATAACTACTGAAACAATAAACTACTGAAATATAAAGTTACAAGTACTGAAAAGTAAAATCATCACAACTACTGAAGTTAACAACTTCAGCTGTTGTGACAACTGCTGATCACTCTGGTCTTCAGTCTTTGTCTTCAGCACTTCTTCTTCAGACTTTGTCTTCAGTTCTTTGCTTTCAGACTTTGTCTTTAGTGCTTTGGTTTCAGACTTTGTCTTCAGACCTTTGTAATCAGCTGATGTCTTCAGCTGATGTGATTATCTTCAGCAGTTGTAATGTCTGTGGGACTTAGAGGTTTTTCTGATCAGGCTCATTGGTTCTTTTGGTCCAACAAACTCCCCCTGAACCAATGCAGCCAAAACCTCTAACTTTATTGAAGATCCCACTTATTCTTTGGCAAAAGTACTCTCTTGATCAGCTTCAGAGGTAAACAAATAAGCACAGGCCAGGAAAAGGTTTCTAATCATTTGATTGGCTAAGTATGGAAGGGAACACTGTCTTGGGGAAATTGGACACAGAGTCTTGTCCCAACCATGAAACCTATTTCCCATTTATGAGTCTGAAAGACTCCCTTGCATAGGCCTCAAGGAGAACAACTTGTTCCTCCTTAGTGAGTTCTTCTGCTTCTCCCTCAAAGAAGAACTCAGGCCCATAGTACTCAGACAGGTACCTCACTGTCTTCCCATTCTTTAGCTCAACAGTTGTTATCTCTCTATATGCGAATTCATCTGGATGAGAGCCTTCAAGTAACAACTGGAGTTCACTCTTCTGAAGATCTTCAAGTCTTTTGTATAGCAACCCCTTCTTGATCATTTTGTTCTCAAGAATAGACATAGGGGTTGATTTGGATGTGTGAGCTCTCTTGAATTCTTCAATGATTTCCCAGGGTAAGACTACCATGGCCAACATGATTGCAGCATTCAAAGTCTTCCTTACTTGGCCATGATATCTACTTGGTAAATTTTTCTTGTGAATTCTAGAACTTACCCTGGGATCTGGCCAAATCCGCACTCTCTCTTTTGATGTTGAAAAGTATGCCTGAGAGTGTACAGCCTTTGAGCTTGAATCTTCATGGCTTGAATGGATGAGGACTGAGGGAAGTCCTTGTCAACCATCTTAAGAAACTGCTCATCATGCTGCTTCTACTGCTCTTCTTCTTCAATTTTGACTTTAACTGTCAAGCCTTTGAGTTTCAGGAGTTATTACTTGTGTTTGACTCCTAGGCTTCAGTTTCTTCTTTTCAAGAACAGCAGATATTGGCAGATTGTCTTCTTCATCCTCTTCTTCTTCTTCTTCCATCCTCAGCAACCTTCTTTTTCTTTTTGGTGCTTCACTGGTGGACTCTTGGATGGGTTTCTTGGGTGAATGGATTGGTTTAGATGGTTGTGAGGTTGATTGCTTTGGAGGTTGAGAGGTTGGTTGTTTTGAAGGTTTAGATATAGGCAGTTTCGGTTGTGAGGTTGGCTTGGAAGATTGTTTTGGTAAGGGAGATTTGAAGGGATGCTCTATCATTTTGTTGGTGAGTGTGGCTTTGGACAACTTTACCATATCAGTTCTCTTCCCAGCACCAGCTTCATCCAGAGCTTCAATGATTAAGCCTTTGTTGAAGCTTTCAGATGAGCATATCTTGGTAGTTATCTCCAAGATGCTATCTCTGGACCATGATTTAATCTCTATGATAGGTCTTCCCAAATGTTTAGAAAGAAATCTAATCATAGCCTCTAGTCTCTCCCTTTCTTCTTCATTACAACTTGCCCATCGATCTTCAATTTCTTGAATCTCAAGTCTCCTGATCTCTGAGTCAAGTTTTGCAGTGTCAAATCCTTGTCTAAAGAGCTGATCAATGATCCTGTCCATGGATCTGCTATGTTGATCATCAGCTTCTTTGATCATCTCATCTAACCTCTTCTCATCTTCAGTTTGATCACCAATACTTTTCTTTCTTTTGTAGGTGATGATCTCTTTGCCTTTGTTCTCTTCCTCAGCTTCTTCCTCTTCAGCTCTTTTCCTTTTATCATCCTTTACTGACTTACACTCCCCCTTTTTGGTTGCATTCGGTTCAGGGGTTTGAATGTCAGAAAAGTGCTTGGACACAGCATCAGTCACAAGTGAGGTAATATCTGAGGAGAGCCTATCATTAATGGTTTTATGAACAATAGATGTGATGATGGGTGTGATGAGAGGTAAGGAGGATTTGAATGCAGCAACCATTTGCTCAGAGGGGTTCTCTTCCTGAGAAATGGTGCTTGAGCCAGAGGCTGGTGGTTTGGTTGATATGAGTGGCTCAGTGTTTAGGGAAGCTTCAACAGAAGCTGCCATCTGTGGGTTTATTGGGGCAGATGGTCTTGATTCCTGAGGCATGATGGGAAGCAGATCTTTCAATCTACAAACCTCAGCCTCAAGAATAGTATTTTGGGCTAAGACTTCAAAGAAAAAGCCCAGGTCATCATCAGTATAAACTGAATCACCTGACCTCCTGAGTGAATCAGGATGAACATGGGCTGAGTGTAAATCAGTGATCACATGTGCCCCTTTGTCTTGGAACTGGGGACTTCCTGTCTCAGGAGCATGTCCTTCATTGACAGTTGCCTCTGGTGAGGGCTTAGAGATGATACCAGCTTCATCCTGTTCATGTGCTGACACAGAGGAAGAGGTAGCCTCACCAGATGTTCTAGTCTCCACATTTACACTAGGAGACTGAACTTGATAATCCCTATGCTGTTGGATATCAACTACATTTTGATCCTCTCCCTCAGCTGTTAAGGTTTTCCCAGTAGTAACAGGTTCTAGGGAGGGGTAGAGGAATGTAGCTGAGTCAGCACTTGTGCAATGACTGCAGTTGGGCTTGTAGGGGCGGTATCAGTGGGAGATGGTGGTGAAAAGGTTTGCACCTGGGGAGAGTGGTGCTCTTCAATGGTAATCTTCTCAAGTGAGATAGATTCCAGCAATGTGGTTTCCCCAATTTTGGTTGCATCAGGATCCTGTTGAGAGGATACCTGAGCGGTTTCAGCTGGTGGAGTCATTAAAACTACAAGGTTTGTAGTCTCATCCTGCGTTTGTGCTGCAGGGGTATCATCAGGGGACTCAACTCCCTGAGTAGCCTTTTTGGTTTTCTTTGGTTTGGGTTTGGAGGGGACTTTAGATTTGGAGGTGGAGGCTGTAGGTTCCCTCTGCTTGGGTTTGAGCAGTTTGGCAGCCTCTTTGAGTTGTGGGTTTGAGTTGTGCCTGGAGTATACCTCTGGTAAAACCAGCAGAGCAGGGACTCCAAGGCCAACAAGGCCATCAGATTTTAATTGGTTTAAAATGATTGCCATAAGAAACCTTGGATATAAAATCCATCTATGTGCCACAAGTTTCAATGCCAAATCTTTAAGTTCCAAAAAGATAATATCAGAAAAATTTAGATTTTGATACTCAAGGATAGAATATAATACCTGTTGCCATCTGGATGACATTTGATCCCAAGAGGATGTTTTGGGAGCCAGGCAGACATTAATCATGTGAAAGATGAGTCGCTCAGCATCATGGAAGTGCTTCTTCAGGATGGTAGTAGCACTTAGGTCACCTTCATAACCATGATTGGCAAAAGAAAGATCAATGGTGCCTTTTGGGTATTTGGTGGGATAGGTGGCATCATTTAGGTCTAGGGTTTGACGAATGATCTCAGGAGTGATGATCACCCGTTCTGGTTAACAAGAGACTGGAGAGTGATGGTGGCATCATTCTCATCAGTATGAACGGTAACGTTCGTCCAGAACTGGCACAGGGTATCAGGGTAGATGGTTGGATTGAGGAGAAAGGCTCTGCGGTATTGGGAATCAACCATCAAGTCAATAGCAGCATCAAACTTGTTCCAGAATGGTGATTTGGTAAGATGAGCAACACAGTTGTGTCGAGGTTTGATTTGCATGGTCGCCATTAATGAAGATGAACGTTTGGAAAGTGGGTTATGAAAAGGTTGAAGTTAGGGTAAGGTATATAGAGGTTATGAAACGGCTGAGATAAAACAATTGAAAGTGTTGGTGTTGGTCATCAGGTGTTAGAAAACAACTGAAGACATGGTTTTAACTTTCAGATGTTGTAAACAACTGAAGACTTGGTGTTGGTCATCAGTAGTTGTAAAACTACTGAAGACTTGGTTTTGGCTTCAGTTGTTTGGAAATGAAACAGTAGTTGTCGTCAATTCACAAAGTTCAGCTGTTTCAATGACCTTGACACTTACTCATCAGATCATCTGATTTTCGATGTTTCATTGGTCATCAGTACTTATTTATTACAAAAGACATCAGTAGTTTGAACTACATCAGTATTTTTAAACTAATAAGATACTTCAGTACTTTTAAGTAATTAAGTCTTCAGTAGTTGTAAAACTACTGAAGATAAAATGACTTATCAGCACTTATTTTTGACAAAAGTGTACTAATGCTCATCAGTATTTATGAACTAAGAGCATCAGTAGTTGTCAAATTATTCTAGCTGCAGCATACCAAGCCTGAGTACAAGATTATGAAATGTTGCACTATCCAAAGGCTCAGTAAATATATCTGCAAGCTCATCAGCACTAGGCACAAACTTTGGATCAATCAGACCTTTTTCATAGCAATCCCTAATGAAATGATGTCTGATCTCAATATGTTTGGTCCTAGAATGCTGGACAGGATTCTTAACAATACAAAGAGCTGAAGAACTATCTATTAATAATGGAGTCTTAGTCTCTGTAATGTCATAATCCAATAATTGATTTTGAAGCCAAAGTACCTGAGATGTACAGCTTGCAGCTGCAATGTACTCTGCTTCAGCTGTTGATGTAGCAACTGATGTTTGTTTCTTACTCTGCCAAGAGACCAAACAGTTGCCTAGAAATTGGCATCCACCAGAAGTTGATTTTCTGGTTAACTTACACCCTGCATAGTCACTGTCAGAAAAAGCAACCAGTTTACAAGAGTGCCCAGTGGAATACCATAGTCCTAGTGATTTAGTTCCCTGCAAATATCTAAAGATCCTCTTGACTGCAATCATATGGGAATCCTTAGGAGCAGCCTAAAATCTAGCACAGACACAAGTTGCAAACATAATATCTGGTCTAGAAGCTGTTAGGTACATCAAGGAACCAATCATACATCTGTAAAGAGTTTTATCAACTGCTTTACCTTTTTGATCAGCATCCAGTTGTGTGTTGCTGCACATGGGAGTAGAACAGGATTTACAGTTTTGTAAATCAAACTTGGTTAACAAATCTTTTGTGTATTTTGACTGATGAATGAAAGTTCCATCAGTCAGTTGTTTGATTTGTAAACCCAGATAGAACTGTAATTCTCCCATAGCACTCATTTCAAACTTTTGTTGCATCAATTTCGTGAATGCATCACACAACTGGGGATCAGATGATGCAAAGTTAATATCATCAACATAAATTTGAACAAGGAGCTTATGCATGCCAGCTTTCTTTATGAACAAAGTTTTATCTATGGAGCCTCTAGTGAAATTATTTTGAAGAAGAAAATTAGATAATGTTTCATACCAGGCTCTGGGTGCTTGTTTCAACCCATAAAGAGCCTTATCAAGCTTATACACCCAATCAGGGTGTTTATGATCTTCAAAACCTGGTGGTTGACACACATAAACTTCTTCTTTTATTTTAACATATAAAAATGCACTTTTGACATCCATTTGAAAAACTTTAAGGTTATGAAAAGCAGCATAAGCTAAAACAAACGAATTGCCTCCAGTCTGGCTACAGGGGCAAAGGTTTCATCATAATCAATACCTTCTTCTTGTGAAAACCCTTGTACAACCAGTCTGGCCTTGTTCTTGACAATTTGGCCTTTTTCATCAGTTTTATTTCTAAACACCCATTTAGTGCCTATTGCACACTTACCTTGGGGTAGAGGAACCAGTTCCCACACTTGCTGTTTTTGAAATTGAAGAAGCTCAAGCTGCATGGCTTCAACCCATCCATTGTCCCTTAAAGCAACATGATAATTCTTTGGCTCTTGCTGACTGATGAAGAGAGCATAGAGACAGAAGTTGGACAATTGACTTCTTGTTGAAACACCAGCAGTTATGTCACCAATGATCTGGGACACAGGATGATTCTTCAATTCTTGATATGCAATAATATCTGTGCAAGTGTTTGTAGAAGATTCAGCAGCAGCAGATGTTGATGTAGACTCTTGAAACCTAGACTGAGATGGCAGTTCAAATGAAGTAGAGGATTCAGAGATTTCATCAGCATTTGTTGTGGATGGAGCTGCTGAGGCTACAGGAACATCAAGTGTAGTAGAACCAGGCAGATGATCACTACAACTTGCATTTGTATCTTCAGTTGGAGATGATGGATCTTCAGAGACCATAACAGGTGGAGGCTGATATGGAACATATTGCAGTATGTTCAAGTCAAACATCTCAACAGGGTTTTGAGGAATCTTGTCTTTTGGGGATTCATTGAACTTGACATGCAAAGTCTCTTCAACAATCTTTGTTCTGCAGTTGAACACTCTGTATGCCTTGCAAGTAGATGAATACCCAACAAAATACCCTGCATCCACCTTGGAATCAAACTTCTGAAGGATACTTTTTGTGTTAAGAATACAACAAGGACACCCAAAAGCTCTAAAGAATGAAATCAAAGGAGCCAAATGATGTAAGAGCTCATAAGGAGTCTTCATCAACCTTTGATTCACTAATACTCTATTCTGAACATAGCAAGCTGTATTGACAGCTTCAGCCCAAAAGGTTAGTGGCAAACCAGAGTCAGCCAACATTGTCCTTGCAGCTTCAATCAGGGTCCTGTTCTTTCTCTCCACCACTCCATTTTGCTCTGGAGTTCTTTGAATACTATATTGTCTTTTGATTCCCTTAGACAAATAGAATTCATCAAGAGTGTGATTCCTAAACTCTGTCCCATTATCACTTCTCACACACTTAACTGGAAGTGAATGCTGCTTCTCACACATGTAACACAAAATTGATAATACTTTGAGCTGCTTCATCCTTGGAATGCAAGAAGAAAGTCCATACATATCTAGAGTAATCATCCACAATTACCAGACAGTACTTTTTCTTTACCATGCTCATTACTCTCACAGGACCAAAAAGATCCATGTGCAGTAATTGCAAGCAGGCTGTGGACTTAGGTTCTTCTATAGAAGGGAATGAAGCTTTGTGTTGCTTTCCTTTTAAGCAAGCTGGGCAGGTATCATCACACTTGAACTCTTTCAATGGCAAGCCTCTCACTAATCCATGATGAATGAGCTGATTCATGTTCTTGAAATTCACATGACCCAGCCTTCTATGCCATAGTTCAGATTCTTGAGGAGAGGCTTTGGAGAACAAACATGGATGGCCTTTTAGATCTATTTTCTGTTGGTCCATGTGATCGATGAACAGTACAATTGATATGATAATTTGATCAATATCAAACACACAAGCCAAACAACAACAATTGAGAATGTATAAGATGAATCAAGACATATTTGATACTCAAATGAACAATATAACTCAATAACAACAAGCACAATAGTATTTCAATAAGAAACTGCTTAGAATTGGTAGCTTGCAACAGAAATCCACGATTAGGGTTTTGCAAGCTTACCATACAAAGTGAAATGACAATTGTATATATAGCAGTCATAGTTTCGCTGACAGTTTCGCTATCAGCGAAACTGTCATGTCGAAACTATAGTTTCGCCCGGCAGAACACAAGTTCGCCGGGTAAACCAAAACAGCAAACTGTGAGCGAATGTATAGATTCGCTCATAGTTCGCTGGACTGCCAAACTGCTAATTACTAAGGAAATACAAAATGAAACTAACAAAAGTCCTATTACAATGTAAAGTAAACAACTATACTAAAGTGAGTCCAACCTAACATGATCTTCATTTTCTTTGATAGATCTAAAGCATATACTCTACCAATCCTGTTGGCCTTCAGGAGAGTATACTCATCCAATATTTGTCAATCTTGTGCAAACTGTGGAAGACAGAATCCGACAGTTTTGACTTGTGAAAAGAGCAACATGCCCTTTATCACACATTTGACTGACACTCAAAAGATTGTATTTGAGGTTCTCCACATGGTTGACATCATCAAATCTTATCTCCCCATTTGAGACAAAACCCTTCCCAATGATGTAACCTTTGGCATCATTTCCGAAAGAAACAAACCCCTTCTTCCTTTGGGAATAGTCATGAAGAAGAGAGCTGCTCCCTGTCATATGCATGGATCCTCCACTGTCCACATACCAGATGTTTCTTTGGCATGATGAAGAACCCTGCATTTAACACAAACATTAGTTAGCCTTAGAGACCCAAACCTTTTTGGTTTTGTGTCTGTTTTCATCAACAGATGTTAAACTAACAGGTTGTGCATGATTAACAGCTTTTAAAGATGTAGATGATGCTGAAAAGGATTCCTTGGATTTTGCTTGGGTATCCTTTTCAGTGGTTTAGTCACAGAAACATCTAATTGGTTAACTCTCCCCAATAGATGTTGAACCATCATCACAAGTTGTGTCTGATTTGTTGACAGAGTTTTCAACTCAGTTGACACATCAGTACTTGTGGATGATTTGTTCTTGTTATTCTCTACACCCTTCTTTTGAAAAGACACAGACTTAGTCTGAGTTTTCAATATTCCCTGAGGAATATTTGCAGCTGTTGTTTGAAAAACCCCTTCTTTCTTAGTGACATTTTGAGAAAGCTTAGGTTTATCAGAATGAGATGATTGAGGTACAAACTTGGTTTGAAATTCATTTTTCATTTTATGCATTTCCTGCTTAATGATTTTCTTTTTATTGAATTTTAAACCCTTGCTATACCAGCATTCATCAGTCAGATGATTGAACAAACCACATATTTCACATGGTTTTCTTTTCATCTTTTCTTGATCAACTGCTGAAGTTGAGGAAACTACTGAAGATTTGTTCTTCAGTACTTTCTTCCTTTCAGTACTTTTGGGAAGTACTGAAGGATTTTCAACAACTGAAGATTTCTTCTTCAGTGGTTTGCTATCAGTATTTTTTAGAATCCTGATAGATTCTTCAGCAGTTGTCAAGGATTGCTTATTTTCTTCTGATTTAAAATGCTCTTCAGGTGTTGTGTTTTGCCCTTCAGTACTTTGAGTACCTTGTGGAACAACACCTGAATTTCTCAGCCTCTTCTTGATCAAGTGTTTCGAAGTAGTGGGATCATCAGTTATTTGATTAACTGAGATACTCACACTATCTTCATCCTCAGATTTTGAATTTTCAATAGAGGATGAAACACCTGATGATGTGGTTTGGGAATGACTCTCAACCTCAGATTGTACTTCTGACTTAGGAGTAAAATCTGTGGGAGGTATGGTATGATTATACCCAATCCCAAACTTCACATTGGAAGCAGTTTGCTTACTGAGAAGCATTTCAAATCCCTTGCAGGATGTTACCCATCGTTCACAATCAACTTGGGTAGCTGCAAGTGTTTCCTTGAGATTCTTGTGATTTTCTAGAATGACCTCTACCTTAGCCTTTTCATCAGTAATTTGACATTTAAGCTTATAAATCTCTTCATCCTTTCTTTTAAAACAGACTCAAACTCAGATTTTCTTTTGGAAATTGCCTTTTCTAGGTCAAGATTTTGATTAATTAAAGCTACATTTGCTTCCCTAATAGAAACAAAAGCAGCTATGCATGATTCAGAACAAATCTTGGCCTTAGCCTCAGAAGATACCTGTGGTACCTGTGATGATGAAGGATTGTCATCAGTAGATTCCAGGGCCATTAAAGCAAGGTTTCCAAAAGGATTGTCACCACCATGTTGACCAGCACCAGCAAATTGCTCAGAATAACCAGAGACATCATCTGGTAGGCTGCTCCAGTCAACAACCTCAGGGGTGAAAAAGCTCTGATGAGATTGAGGTTGAGATTGCTGATTTGATTGAGAAGGCTGAGGATCAGGTAGAGCATGTGGTTGTTGAGCCATTGGTACTGAAACTTGACCAGACTGAGGCATGTAAAAACATGGATAAGGATATGGCATGGGGCTTTGAGGGACAAAGTATGCAGGAGATGATTGATGTTGTGAATGATGATCAGAACTGGTAGGATGTTGCCCTTTGGATTGTGAATTATTACTTGGAAAAGTCACAAAGGGTGCAGATGAGTTAGATCCAGATGATCTACACTCTCTAGCAAAATGTCCAAGTCTGTGGCACTTGTGACATCTCAACTTACTCTTGTCAAAACCAACCTTGGTTTTGCCAGAGAGACCAGGAAATTTCCTACCTGTTCTCTTATAAAACTTTTGAGATCTGATATTAATCAATGCCATTTGGCTCAAAATATCCATCTCTTCAAGATCATCATCAGCATTCCTTTCAAATCATCCATCATAAAAACAAATTATCAGCATTAAAACTTGAGTTTCCCTCAACTCCAACAAAAGCATGATTCCACTGTTTGAAGAGAAATCAATATGCTCATCATATGAACTTTCAGATGAAGCATATTCAGACTCATGACCAACCAGAGCAGTATTACCTGGTACAAAGTCATCAGTGAGCTTTCCAGATGAAGATAGTTTCCTTTTCTGTTCTATCTCTCTCTCAAATGTTAAGAGTTTCCCATGAAGTTGGGTGAGAGATAGAGTATCCAGATTTGCACTGGAGCGTAGGACAATGGTGTAAGTGTCCCATCTCTCAGGCAGGGATCTGAGGAATCTATTATTCATCTGGCTGTTTGTGTATTCATGTTGAACCATTTTAAGCTCAGAAATTAAACATGAAAACCGCTCAAACTGTTGAGTCAGTGTCTCACCCTTCCTATGAGAGAATGTCTCATATTGCTGGGCAAGGATTTCTCTGTTGTTTGCTAAGACCTCATCAGTTCCTCCAAATTGTTCCTTTAGAGCAACCCAGAGATCATAAGCAGTTTCATGATGCATGAGCCCAGAATAGATTTCATTAGGCAGTGCCATGGCCAGAATTCCATGGGCTTTAGCATCAATCTCAAAAAGTTTTAAATCCTCATCAGAATATTGTTCCTTCTTTTTAGGAACCATCTCCTTGGTTTCAGGATTACTCACCATAGGCTTGTATGGTCCATGAACCACAGACTTCCAACAACCTGAACTGTTAACAGATAGGTGATGGAGCATTCGGCGTTGCCATATGTTATACTCACTCCTAACAAGCATAGGAGGCTTAGTTGAGGAGCCAGTATTGTGAGGATCATTCATTGAAGTAGTCATTTTCACTAATTCAATTGAAGTCAAGGAGATTAAAATCGGTCTAGTTTGAAAACTCAACAACACACTTAGAAAACACAATTAGAATCACAATTAATGAACCGGAAGCACAGAAAATTAATCTCTATAATCAATTCTTGCAAAACTACTAATTCGATCAACCTTTGCTATCAAAAGAACAGTTTCAATGATCAATTGTTAGATCGATCAATGATTAACCTGCTCTGATACCATTTGATAGGATCGGATCAATTAGGTTTGAATTATGCAGCGGAATATCACGAATTAAGATCGAATTCAAGCAAGAAAGGTAATGAATATGCAAGACAATCAATCACAAATTATAGAGAGAATATTTCTGTTAAAGGAATGTTTTCATTCACGCGTAATGCTTCGGTTAGAAATACAGCTAGGTCAACATCCCTTATATAGAGGAATGTGACGTCTGCTGATGTCACTTGACTGACATCTAACAGAATTAACAAAACAACTGAAATATGCAAACTACTGAGATGTTCTCAACAACTGATTACATCTCAGTGAATGCTAAGTACAATTACATAAAACTACTGACTAATAACTACTGAAATAATAAACTACTGAAATATAAAGTTACAAGTACTGAAAAGTAAAACCATCACAACTACTGAAGTTAACAACTTCAGCTGTTGTGACAACTGCTGATCACTCTGGTCTTCAGTCTTTGTCTTCAGCACTTCTTCTTCAGACTTTGTCTTCGTTCTTTGTTCAGACTTTGTTCAGTGCTTGCTTTCAGACTTTGTCTTCAACCTTTGTAATCAGCTGATGTCTTCAGCTGATGTGATTATCTTAGCAGTTGTAATGTCTGTGGGACTTAGAGGTTTTTCTGATCAGGCTCATTGGTTCTTTGGTCCAACACAGAAAACACCACTACAACATACACAAACATGAGCACACAAAATTGATCGATGAACAGTACAATTGATATGATAATTGATCAATATCAAACACCAAGCCAAACAACAACAATGAGAATGTATAAGATGAATCAAGACATATTTGATACTCAAATGAACAAATATAACTCAATAACAACAAGCACAATAGTATTTCAATGAAGAAACGCTTAGATTGGTAGCTTGCAACAAAAATCCACGATTAGGTTTTGCAAGCTTACCATACAAGTGAAATGACAATTGTATATATAGCAGTCATAGTTTCGCTGACAGTTTCGCTATCAGCGAAACTGTCATGCCGAAAACTATATTTCGCCCGGCAGAACACAAGCTCGCCGGGTAAACCAAAACATCAAACTGTGAGCGAATGTATAGATTCGCTCACAGTTTCGCTGGACTGCCAAAACTGCTAATTACTAAGGTAATACAAAATGAAACTAACAAAAGTCCTATTACAATGTAAAGTAAACAACTATACTAAAGTGAGTCCAACCTAACATGATCTTCAATACTCCCCCTAGGTGGGACCTCACTATCTTCACTTCTCTTGATTTGACTCGTCGGCTCTGGTTTCCTCTGCTGCTGTTGATCTATCTTCATCACCTCCCGCAGCAACATCTTCAGAAGCTTCAGCCACTGATCCTCCAAGGTTCGTACCTGCATCACTAGCTTCCTCAGAATGACCACTAGCTTTGCAAACTGCCTGGTCATATCTTGAACATCCATGGCAAAATCATCTTGTGCTCTAATCTTTTCAGCTAAACTCTTTACCTCCGCCCGTACCCCTCTTATTTTGTTTGCCACATTCATAAACAGACTAGCCTCTTTTCGTGTTTCCTCTCCAGCCCCAGCCTTATATGATTTTCACAAAGAGTCACAAGATCTTCATCACTGAAGCTAATAACTCCATCGGGTCAAACACCCTAAACTCTTTTCCGTGTTTAGCTCTAATCACCGCCTCTCCAGTATTATTATCATAAAACCACTTTTCAAAGTCCTGTAACTGTTGGGGAAGAGGATCAGCCAATCTTACCCTATTTACAGTCTTTGGTGGTTTGACTCTCAATACAATCCTTCCTTTGCCTGTCTCCAATCTTTATCTTTCTTGATCTTTTTCTTTTAGCCTTCATGTATCCAAATGACTCAAAATTATCATTAAGCCCATTTTTGATTTCCTTCTCAAGAAATAATGCCCTTTCACTTAAATGAGCATTAATCAAAGGCAAAGTTGCCAACCGTCTCAGATCCCATTTGGGCAAGGTCTTAAAAGCCTTCCTCTTAAGCATGTAGCTGATATTTCCTCTCTTCTTTGATCATAAACATCTTTAAGCTAGGATTGTAGCACCAACTTATTATCTTCTTATCTGCTTCTTTCCTGCTTAAACCTTCTATATTTTGAAATAAAGGAGTAAGTTCTTCAGCCTCCTTTTCCTTCACCAACCAATCATTCTTGTCCATCTCAAACACATCAGCTTCATTTTCCCTTCTTAGCAACATACACCAGTGGTCGCTCATCTACTTCATAAAATTCTGGTTCAGAATCATAATCTACCAATTGTTCATCCTCCTCATCTTCATCAACCAAACCTTTTCCTTTATCAGACACTCCCTCAGTGGTAGCTGTAACAACCACTTCTTCGCCAATAATATCCTTATCAAAATCAAACTGTAAGTTAACAAACCCAGCCAATAATATCATCAGCCTCATTCCTTCCAGCATCTCTCTTGGATCTCCTGTTCCCTTCTTCAGTATTAGCTGCTCCAGAAGTGCCCTCTCCTACCTTAGATGAAGTACCCACATTCAAGATTAGTACTTAGATATATCAGTCAAATCATCTAACTCAGATTGAGTTAGTTGACTAGGTAGGCCAGCTGCAGCTTTCATCTGAGAAATTTCCTCAAACAATCTCTTAATCGTTTATTCTGGTCAACCAACATCCTTTGCATTCCTTCAATTACCTCATCCTTCTGTTTTTCCCTAATCTCCTGATTCGTCAGTTAGTCTTTATCATACTCAACTCATTTGCCAATGAAGTATTTAGATTACGAATCACATCCTCATCAAGACCCGCCACTAGCCTCTCTCCTGGCTTGTAAATCCCTCGTGTCGATGTTTTGTTCTCCGTTCAGGCTCAACAAAGTCAGTTTCTTTTTAGATCTCCGTTCTTTCTCCACCCTGATCTCCTCTGCTTGTGCATCAATATCTTCTTCAAATCATAATTTTTTTTTGCATATCTTGTTGAATTCTTTATGCCCAAGACACATAGAACATGATGTGTTAGTACGTTATGATCCAAGTCGGGTCATACCATTAAAAAGCTTAGCAAACACCAAATAATATTTAATTGTGATATGATCATACAATTAAATAAAAGCACCAATTTAGAAAATGGGTTTTTAAAATTACAAATGCATATGAGATTGAACAATTTATATGGATATTGGTTTATAGATATTGTTGGTACTGTGATTTAAGTTACTTAAATACATCAAATACTTAAGTGAGTGTGATGGAGTTATTCAAACTTAATCATACAATTAAATAAAAGCACCAATTTAGAAAATGGGTTTTTCTAAGCAAACACCAAATAATATTTAATTGATGATATGATCATACAATTAAATAAAAGCACCAATTTAGAAAATGGGTTTTCTAAATAAATAGCATATGAGATTGAACAATTTATATGGATATTTGTTTATAGATATTGTTTGTAATGTTATTTAAGTTACTTAAATAACATCAAATAATAAGTGAGTGTGTATGAGTTATTCAATTAAAAGGTTAGTTATATGAATAACTTATATGAATGACTTGTTAATGTGTGAAAAATGGGTTTTAGCTTTTGGGGGGAAAACCCCATGTTCTTAAAAGTTTTGGCCGCCCCTTAAGGAGTCTCTTGGCCTTCTTTTAGTGGCCTTGGAAACTCATTTTGTACACTAATTCACTCCATCTACTTCTCTCTCTAACTTGCAAGAACCACAAGAAAGAAAAAGGGTTTTTCTCCTCTTGTTGAAGTGATTCACGGCTGGAAGATTCAGCAGCCTTTCAAGTCGGGTTTTGGTGCTCAAATCCTAGCAACAAGGTGTTTGTCTTAGAGCTTGGGGTATGCAAACTTGAGAGGACCTTCTTTTGGTGCCTTGGTCGTTCTTTCTTGGTCCATATCATCCTTTACCATCTCGTTTTGCTGCTGAAAAGGTAGTTTATGGCAGCCTCTTTATGGCTGCCATAATGTATGTTTGTGTTGTCATAGCTAGTCTTATTCACATAAATAAGATCCTTTTGTTCTTGGGTTTGTTTATAACTTTGTAATATCAAGATGAAATCTGAAATTTTCAGTTCATTAACATAGATATAAAACTTGTTTCCGCTGCGTTTTTCTCAAAGTTTAAATGGTTAAACTATGTATCTTGTTTCAACAAACCCCAACATTGGCATCTAGAGCCGGTTATGTGGATAGCTAGCTTGTTTTGTCCTTGAAATATTTCGTTTTTTTGGACTTTGAAACCCCTTTTAGGGGCTGCTATATTCATGTTATATGAAACCCCAAACTTTCAAAGTTATATCACACATGCTTGTGATTAAACTTTGAAAGATATGTATGTTGTATTGTTTATTTGTTTGGACAAGATAAACCCCCGAAAATTTCAGTTTATGTTGGCTGAAATTTCGTGGGTTTATGGTGGGGTTTCATTATTGGTTTGAATGATTTGATCATTGTTCATTATGGTGCATAACCTAGCCCTTGACCTTGTGTTTTTTGGATGTTTGTAATGGTTGTATTCATTCATTCAATTGGGTTGTATAATCTTTTATTTGTGCTTGGTATGAAGTGTAATTTTATTTATTATTGGGCTGTAATAAATAGATTAGGTACTTTTCATTTTACTAGAAATCTTGTATTAGGATATAATATCTTGTAATATGAAGATGTACGCGTTAGAAGCACAAGGAAAGACACAAGAAACATGGAGCATTTGGATGCGGTTTCAAGTGGGAGGTTCATGGCAGCCTTTTGTGTCATATTTTGTCCCTTAGGAATGTCCTATGGACCACACTTGTGATGGCAAACAAGTGTGGCCTCTTTAGATGCTATGGTTATGCACTATTATTTGGTTGATTCTTGGTATTGTGGTTGATTACTTATATATGATGTTTGCTTAACAATCCTTTCCATGATCATAACTATCTATCCAAATGGACATTAATCATTAAAAGGTTATTAAAATTGTTTAATGATTTTAAAGATTAAAAGGGGTTTTAATCAAAGGACTAAAGGGTACTTGTATTTGAAAGCATGCAAATACAAGTACATAGAGTTTTCTAAAACTTAAATTATGAAAACACTAATATTTTAAAACGAGATCAACACCGTCCTTTTACACAACACTTGAGTCACTTGGGAACTCTTAGTGGGATAAAGGTCACCTAACCATTTTGAGGGAACTTATGATTTGAGGTGAGAATGCCTTATTTGTGGGATAAAGGTCACCTAACCACTTATTTTGGCAAACCTTATTTGTGGGATAAAGGTCACCTAACCACTTATTTTGGCAAACTCACACGTGGTTGTAAGTAGGATGTCTTGATTTGCAAACCATGTCAAATGGATCACCTACGATGTGGTTTCCAAATGGTGTTGATGGGTTTAACATGCCGACTTTACATATGATGTTTCAAGTCGATCCCATATCTCTAGAAGTTGCAAATGGTTGCAATCGTCAATCGTTGACCACCTTATTAATTTAAATCGTGGGATAAAGGTCACCTAACCACAATTTAAATGAAATGTTGGATTCTAGATTTTAATATAAAAATAGCCATAAAAGGTATTTATTATTAAAATAACAATATCAAAAATACTAAAATAGATCTTTGTTAAATTTTGTAGATGGCCTCCAATAATGATAATCATGATAACTCATCCGCCTCCGCCCAATCTTTACGAGCGATTCTCCAAAAAGAACGTCTAAATCATAACAATTTTATTGATTGGTATCGAAACTTGAGAATCGTTCTCAAGCAAGAAAAACGATCATACGTTTTAGACGACCCTATCCCCGATCAACCTGCTGAGGATGATGCGGAGGCCTTTAACGATTGGTTAAAATACACTGAGGACTCGGTCCAAGTGTCTTGTCTCATGCTGGCGAGCATGACTCCGGATCTCCAAAAGGAGTATGAACATCACGGAGCTTATGACATGATAACCCAGCTGAAGGAAACGTTCCAACAGCAAGCAAGGGTTGAGCGCTTCGAAACGGTTCGAGCACTCCACGCATGTCGTATGGACGACAACCAATCGGTTTCATCTTATGTACTTAAGATGAAAAGCCACATTGACCGCCTCGAAAGGCTTAATTGTCCTGTCTCGAAGGAATTGGCCACGGATTTGATCCTCAATGGCCTTACCAAGAAGTTTGAGACATTCGTGTTGAACTACAACATGAATGCTTGGGACAAAAGCATTGGTGAGCTTCACTCAATGCTCAAAACGGCCGAGGCGGCCATGGGTAAAAGGGTTTTACCTGTTCTCACCATCAATGAAGGTGGGAACAAGAAAAGGCCTCATCCCACACCCAAGGCAAAGGTTGCCAAGGGCAAGGGACCCGTATGGGGAAAAGGGAAAGGGGTGGTAAGGGTACCACCCAAACCTCAAGAGAAGAAGCAAAAGGTTGCTTCCAATGACCCATGCTTCAAGTGTGGGGAGATTGGACATTGGGCAAGGAATTGTCCCGTCCATCTCCAAGAGTTGAAAGCAAAGAGGGATGCTGGGCAAACCTCAGGTACAATATACATGATCCATATTGATTTAAACATGACATCCTCTAACACATGGGTATTAGATACCGAATGTGGAACTCACATTTGCAATTTGTTGCAGGGGTTCAAAAGAAGCAGTAACTTCAACAAAGGGGATGTTAGCCTCTACATGGGCAATGGGGCTAAAGTTCAAGTTGAAGCCCGTGGTGACTACATCTTGAAACTTCCAAATGGTTTGGAAGTAATTTTGAACAATGTTTTGTATGCTCCTAGTTTGACTAGGAATATTATTTCAGTAGCCCTATTAAAACAATTTGGATATGTATTATCATTTGTTGAAAATGATATTCATGTTTCTTTAAATGATATGTTCTACTTTAAAGCTATTCCTATTAATGGTATTTATGAATTGGTTCATGAAAATACTTTAAATAGTTCATTGTACCAAACTAGCACCAAGAAACTCAAGTTGGATTTGAGTGATACCTATCTTTGGCATTGTCGTCTTGGTCATATAAACAAAAAAAGAATTCAAACACTACAAAAGAATGGTCTTTTAAAAACAAGTGAATGTGATTCATTTGATGTGTGTGAGTCTTGTTTACAAGGTAAAATGACTAAGGCACCCTTCAGTGGGACTAATGAAAGGGCAAAAGATTTGTTAGGAATCATACATTCGGATGTATGTGGTCCTTTTAAGCCAATGACAAGGAATGGTGAAAGATACTTCATTACCTTTACCGACGATTATAGTCGCTATGGGTATGTGTACCTGTTAAGACACAAAGATGAAGGTTTTGAAATGTTCAAGATCTTTCAAAATGAAGTACAAAATCAACTCAACAAGTCGATTAAAATTCTCCGCACCGATAAAGGAGGTGAATACCTAAGTGATGCTTTTCAAGATCATCTTAGGAGTTGTGGGATTGTCTCACAACTCACTCCACCTGGAACACCACAACATAATGGTGTGTCTGAGAGGAGGAATCGAACCTTATTGGATATGGTCCGATCTATGATGGCTAGAAGCACATTACCTCTATCATTATGGGGTTTCGCTTTGCTCTCCACGGCCCGTATTCTAAATATGGTCCCAACCAAAAAGGTGGAAAGGACACCTTTTGAGATATGACATGGAAGAGTTCCATCCCTATCATACTTAAGGATTTGGGGTTGTGAGGCTTATGTTAAGACTCCCACCCAAACAAATTAGAAGTCCGATCCACCAAGTGTATCTTTGTTGGATATCCTAGAGATTCTATGGGATATTATTTCTATGATCCACTGGAACAAAAAGTGTTTGTTGCCAGAAAGGGTGAGTTCTTAGAAGCAAAGTTCCTTATGGAAGGAACTAGCAGTAGAACAGTGGATCTTGAGGAGGATCAAGAACCACAACCCGATGCACGTTTGGTTGAAACTAGCACTCAACATGAGGATGTTGAAGATGATCAAGTGGTTGATCAATACACACAAAACGTTCGCAGAAGTGGTAGAACTAGTAATCCACCTTAAAGACACGGATTTTTCATGGATGGATGCTATGTGGTAGATTCAGATGAACCAACCACATACCATGATGTAGTGTCCAATTCGGATTGTGACAAATGGCTCGAGGCCATGAGCGTTGAGATGCAATCCATGCATGACAATCAAGTATGGGACTTGGTTGTACCACCTCTTAACTCCAAAGTAGTTGGAAGTAAGTGGGTTTTCAAGAAGAAAACTGATATGCATGGAAACTTGGATACTTATAAAGCTAGACTTGTAGCAAAAGGTTTCACTCAAACTCAAGGAGTTGATTATGATGAAACTTTCTCACCTGTTGCGATGCTAAAGTCTATAAGGATATTGTTTGCCATAGCTGCTCATTATGATTATGAGATTTGGCAAATGGATGTCAAAACCGCTTTCCTAAATGGATATCTTGAGGAAGATGTCTATATGGTTCAGCCTGAAGGTTTTGTCGATCCAAAACATCCTAATAAAGTATGCAAGTTAAAGTAATCAATCTATGGATTGAAACAAGCATCGAGAAGTTGGAATCACCGTTTTGATGAAGAAGTAATCAAATTTGGATTCATCAAGAACGCTAATGAAGCTTGTGTATATAAGAAAGCTAGTGGGAGCATCATCATATTCCTAGTATTATATGTTGATGATATACTACTATTTGGAAATGACATTCCAACCTTGGAAGGTGTAAAAACCTGGCTTGGAAGTTGTTTTTCAATCAAGGATCTTGGTGAAGCCGCCTATATTCTGGGAATAAAGATCTATAGGGATAGATCAAGGCGGTTGATTGGTTTAAATCAAAGTGCATACATTGATAAAATCTTGAAAAGGTTCAAGATGGAGAACTCTAAGAAAGGTACGGTACCTATTCAAAGAGGAACAATATTGAGCACAACTCAATGTCCAAGCTCAAAGGATGAGCAAGATAAAATGAAAGCAATCCCATACGCATCTGCTATTGGATCCATCATGTATGCAATAATATGCACTCGGCCGGACGTGTCATGCGCCTTAAGCATGACAAGTCGATACCAGCAAAATCCTGGAAACAATCATTGGATGGTTGTTAAGAACATACTTAAGTACCTAAGGAGGACAAAAGATATGTTCCTAATCTATGGATCTGGTGATGAGGAACTCGTTGTAAAAGGTTACACGGATGCGAGTTTTCAAACCGATCGTGATGATTCACGGTCACAATCGGGATATATTTTCATTCTGAATGGAGGAGCGGTCTCTTGGAAGAGCTCCAAACAGGATGTGGTGGCTCTATCAACTACAGAATCAGAATACGTTGCCGCCTCATTGGCAGCTCAAGAAGCTGCATGGTTGAAGAAATTCATTGCCGATCTAGGGGTTGTCCCTTCCATTCAGGACCCCCTAGAGATCTTTTGTGATAACGAGGGTGCGATTGCTCAAATCAAAGAACCTCGTGCTCATCAAAAGACTAGGCACATTGAGCGGAGATTCAACTACATACGGGATGAAGTTGAAAAGGGAAAGATATGTATTCGCAAAGTTCACACGGATCAAAACATAGCAGATCCTCTCACGAAGCTCCTTGAAAAGGCAAAGCATGAAGGTCATACTTGTGCTATGGGACTTCGATATTCTAGTGATTGGATGTGATCTGTAATTTTGTATTTGGATATGTGGAACTTTTATTATTTGAATAAAATTATTTGGTTATAATGTTTCAATTAATATTCCAATTTAGCATGTTTAATCCATGAGTAAATTGTTTACTCTAAATGTCCGTAGTCGTTCAGACTTGTGGGAACAAGTATGAGGGTAAGATTATTATGAATTTGGATTGGTAGATATTCATATGGATGAATATAGAGCAAAAGGTTGCTGCCAAGGTTCATAGATATTTGTGGGATGCAAATATTGGACTGACCTGCATCTCAAATATTACTACATGGAATATTCCTGATTGATCATAAGTAATTTTGAGTAAAGGCGAACATCATTTGGTATCCTCTGACCTGAGATACATATTGGGTCTTGATATTTACCAAATATTATACTTTGACCCAGTTCTCCGCTGTTCTGAAATATGGCAGTTGATAAGTCTGGATTCAGGTATGATATAAGGTAATTATGAGAGACGTATGTAGTCAAGAAGGGATTTGTCCCTCTTATTCGTTGAGAGTAAGATGTCTAAGGCCTGATAAAGTTAAATCAATGGAGAATGATCACTCTGTGTCTCTAGGATTTAACATGACATCTGCGACAAAGGGATAGATGATTGATTCACCTAAAACATCTCAAGTATGGTACTTGAAGGAGATGATGTTATTGAATGGCATTAAGTCATACGTATTAAGGGTAGTAAACCGTTGTTAGGCGGTATTTACTACTTGCATCAATCTTCTATGAATCTTGTGCAAGTGGGAGATTGTTGAATTCTTTATGCCCAAGACACATAGAACATTGATGTGGTTACTACGTTATGATCCAAGTCGGGTCATACCCAATAACAAGCTTAGCAAACACCAAATAATATTTAATTGATGATATGATCATACAATTAAATAAAAGCACCAATTTAGAAAATGGGTTTTCTAAATAAATAGCATATGAGATTGAACAATTTATATGGATATTTTGTTTATAGATATTGTTTGTAATGTTATTTAAGTTACTTAAATAACATCAAATAATAAGTGAGTGTGTATGAGTTATTCAATTAAAAGGTTAGTTATATGAATAACTTATATGAATGACTTGTTAATGTGTGAAAAATGGGTTTTAGCTTTTGGGGGGAAAACCCCATGTTCTTAAAAGTTTTGGCCGCCCCTTAAGGGGTCTCTTGGCCTTCTTTTAGTGGCCTTGGAAACTCATTTTGTACACTAATTCACTCCATCTACTTCTCTCTCTAACTTGCAAGAACCACAAGAAAGAAAAAGGGTTTTTCTCCTCTTGTTGAAGTGATTCACGGCTGGAAGATTCAGCAGCCTTTCAAGTCGGGTTTTGGTGCTCAAATCCTAGCAACAAGGTGTTTGTCTTAGAGCTTGGGGTATGCAAACTTGAGAGGACCTTCTTTTGGTGCCTTGGTCGTTCTTTCTTGGTCCATATCATCCTTTACCATCTCGTTTTGCTGCTGAAAAGGTAGTTTATGGCAGCCTCTTTATGGCTGCCATAATGTATGTTTGTGTTGTCATAGCTAGTCTTATTTACATAAATAAGATCCTTTTGTTCTTGGGTTTGTTTATAACTTTGTAATATCAAGATGAAATCTGAAATTTTCAGTTCATTAACATAGATATAAAACTTGTTTCCGCTGCGTTTTTCTCAAAGTTTAAATGGTTAAACTATGTATCTTGTTTCAACAAACCCCAACATATCTCTTCCTCTTCTTAGTTGCATCAGCTTGCTGCACCCTTGTTTCTTCAGCCCTTTTGTTTTCAGATTCATCGACCCGTCTGATATAATTCCAGCGTTCTGGAGGATACATATTATCCCAAAGATGGGTGATTTTACCACTGAAATCATGACGGATAGCACAGCAATCAGCAAAGATCCGAGGGTTCATCTGCACTAGTCTCTTGACTTCACCATGTTTAGGAACATCAGGAATAAGATCATCAATAATCATCTGAAGAAAGCGAGGGTATAACAACCATTTATCTTTCTTCACAGCCATCACATTCTCTGCCATACACGCAAAGATCAGTCTAGCAATGTTTGCTTTCTCCCCTTTACAACATATCACCATAGCTTTGGCCCAGTCGAGATTAAGTCCATCGGATCCACCCTTACGGTGATCTAGGCACATAATAAAAACATGAGCTATATATCTCCATTCCTTAGATAAAAAAGACTTTTTAATCTCCTTCCTTGAACCAAAAGCTGGTCCCTCATACCCCATTCGTCTGAAAGCTTGGAACACTTCAGACTCCGTCATATCCACTTCATCACCAGAATCATCTTCTAGTCTAAGAATCCTAGTCACGCTCTCAGCAGTAATAGTTATATCATGATCAATCACTTTAGCTGTGATTCTCTGTACATCTCCTCCAGTGTTGTATTCTGCTGATCTCCAAAAATCTCGAATATGAAGATCATAAATAGTAGGTGACTGAGAGATAGCATATGCAATAGGTGATCTCTGAAGCCATCTAATACAGTCACGAAATCCAGCTGCCTTCGGATGAGTATCGTCTAAAATGGCAGTGATGTTATTCCTCTCATCAAATTTGAGATTCGCCATGATAACCTGAAAAGAAAAACAATTAAATTTGAATGAGAAATACTGAAAATAAGAAAATAAGACAAAAACATAAGAAACAATCAGTTTCGGCAAGCGAAACAATAGTTTCGCTCACTAAGACATGATAGTTTCGCTGAATCAAAGACAATTTCGACAAAGAAAACAAACAGTTTCGACAAGCTTATAATAAATTAAAGAAGTTTCGCAATTAGTTTCACCAAATATTAATTTAGTTTCGCTATTACAAATTAGTTTCGCTGTATTAGTATTAGTTTCGCTGCATTAAGAAAACACAAGCGAAACTGTGCAAGTTGAAGACCAGTCATTGCGAAATTAGAGAAAATATGGCGAAACTGTTAAGTTCGCTCGGACAGCATAACTTTACAGTTTCGCTGAAAAGATGTGAACTTTCGTTCAATTTCGCAGAGGAATCAGTAGTTTCGCTGAACGAACAGCGAAACCACCGAAGAGACACAATCCAGATTACTTAAGAATAGATGATTTTAACCAGATTAAAGAGTGAATCAAGGTTCGAAACTCACATACGAAGTGAATATCACTAAAAATCAGTCCAAAACACTAACACAAATCAAAATCGCCAATAATGTTACGGAGGAACCCTAAAAGTGAAACTGAGCGTTTTTGCGAAATTATGAGAGAAATTTCGCAACCATGACTTATATAGCAAATAGTTTCGCAGACAGCGAAACTATAAATTCGTCAGGCGAATTTACAGTTTCGTCCAGTGAAACTGTAATTTCGCTAGGAGATAACTGGTTAACAACTTATTAGCAAACCTAGGCGAAACTGTTAGCGAAAGAATAATTTCGCATTTTTTTTTATTTATTTATATTACTCAAAGGAAGCACATCACATAATGAGATCTAAAATAATCAGAGATCACATTCTCTAAATATTTTAGAACATAAAGATGATCAAAAATCATCTACCAGTCATGAGATCATACTGAATACAAGATCTGATCACAATCTGCACAGAAACAACTGAAATTAGAACAAATCAATAACGATTGCTGATATAATTGTCCACTTAAACTCATGCCTTATTCTTTTTCAATCAACAGCTTATGATTCATTTAAGGTTCGATTAGATGCTTTAGAATGCTAAGACCCCACAATCATTTGGTAAAAACCCTCACCCAACCTCAGGATTTCTTGAATTATGAATCAATCTTCATAGAACCAGGTTTGTACATTAGTGTGCAAATGATTATAAACAGAATATTTCATTCTGAGGGAAATTCATCGATAAGATGATTTGACATAATTATATCAAAATGGTGAGAGCTCCAGATCTATACTCACGTATAACAAAGGAGATAACCATTTGAACATGTGCTGATGAGAGCTCCAGGTCAGTACTATCGTACAACAGAGGAGATCTTCACTCCAGGTCAGTACTCACGTACAGCAGAGGAGATAAGCACAGACACAAGACATCTTAACACTAAACATACCAGCAGAGGGTGATGACATAACAAAGCAAAATGAACGAAAGATTCATTCTCAATCCAATTTTTGTCAGGACTCAGTTTTTGTGCAATCCAAAACGATTGAGTAAATCCAGACATTCTTAAGCATGAAGTTTAATTTAATCATAAAGCTGCTGTCTACTTCATTCGTCAGGCTGAGTCTATCAAGCATATCGTTAAAGAATTTGAACCATTTCTTCTTTTTTTTAATGTGAAACAGAATCCAGTAACAGTTACTATCATTTCTCATAGAAGAACCGGACATGTAAATAAAAATACTTAGAGAATATACAATCATTTCTCATCATGTTAAATTCCGATCTCAGAATAATGATATTACTCCCCCAAATTTTTATTTTCATATTTCTTTTATTATATATTTTTTTTATTTTATTTTTTTATTTTATTTTTTTTAAATATCAAAGAAATAGAAAATGAAAATTTAAAAAGAAATTAACCCAAGCATAGAAATCAATTCATAAAAACGAGGTTTATCAAATGTTTTTGTGAAAAGATCAGCTTTTTGATTTTTTGTATCGATGGGTATAATATTAATGAAACCCTTCTCTTGAGCATCACGAATCGCATGAATTCGTGTTTCAATATGCTTTGTGCGGGAATGATGAATAAGATTTTTAGCAATTCCAATGGCAGCTTCATTGTCACAGAATAAAGGTGTATGAAGAAAATTAATTCCATAATCAATCATTTGGTGTTGGATCCAGAGAACTTGAGAGCAGCAGCTGGATGCAGCAATATATTCAGCTTCCCCTGTAGAAAGAGAAACAGTAGTTTGTTTCTTGCTCTGCAGGATACCAGACAATTTCCCAAATATTGACAACCGCCAGACACAGATTTTCTGTTTAACCTGCAACCATTGGAATCACTATCAGTGTAAGGATGTAAATCAAAATTTCCACCATATGGATACCACAATCCTAAACGAGACGATCCTTTGAGATAATGAAATATTTGTTTGACAGCTTTCTCATGAGATTCCGTTGGAGCCCACTGATATCTAGCACAGTAACCAACAGCGAAAGTGATATCAGGACGACTTGCCAATAAGATACATGAGAGAGCCAATCATAGACCTAAAAAGATGAGGATCAACTGGATTTCCATTTTCATCCGGAGTTAGACAGGTCTGAGCCGTAAAAGGAGTCATCTCAGTAGAAGCATCATCCATCTTAAATTTATTCAGAATATCTTTAATATACTTCTCTTGATGAATAAGAATTCCTTCTTGCTGTTGTTCAACTTGCAATCCAAGAAAGAAACACATTTCACCCATCATACTCATTTCAAACCTTTGGCTCATCACTTCTTCGAACTCTCTACACAATTGAGAGTTTGTAGATCCAAAAATAAGGTCATACCAATGGTACCACGAGAGTAACCATTGCTTAGAAGATATTGCGTAAGAGTCTCATACCAGATTCTGGGTGCTTGATGAAGACCATACAAAGATTTATCAAGCTTATACACTTTATCAGGAAAATCAGGATCTTCAAAGCCTGGTGGTTGACACACATATATCTCTTCATCAATGTCTCCGTAGAGAAAAGCACACTTCACATCCATCTGGTAAACTTTGAATTGTTTATGAGCAGCATGAGCAAGAAATATTCTGATTGCTTCAAGACGAGCAACTGGAGCAAAGACTTCTGTATAATCAATTCCTTCTTCTTGAGCAAAGCCTTGCACTACAAGTCTAGATTTATTTCGCACCACCACTCCCCGATCATCTGGTTTGTTCTTAAATACCCATTTTGTACCAATTGGATATTTGTTGGGAGGTAAATCAACTAAGGTCCAAACCTTAAGCTTTCTGAACTGTTGAAGTTCCAATTGCATAGACTCTACCCAACAAGGATCTTGTAGAGCAGCATGAACATTTTTTGGAACAATTTGAGAAATGAAACATGAGAAAAGACAAACATTAATCAGACCAGATTGACTTCGCGTGCGAACACCATCAGAAACAGATCCAATCACATTATCAAATCACATTATCAAGCGGATGATCTTTCAAAGTTTTGTAATCACATGAAGAAGGAAAAATAGTTGAAGAAGTATCAGCCATAGCCGGAGAAAGAGTAGATGAAGGTGAATCAATGATAGGTGTTGGATCAGGTAAATTAGGAGATGTAGGAGATAAAGAATCAGATAATGGAGCTTGATCAGGCATTGGAGACGAAGAGCTGACATCAGTTGACACAGCATCATTTACTAGCGAGGTGGATGGAACAGACGATGGAGAAGATGGAATAATATTTGTTTGAGTACTTGGAATTGATGTATCATCATCGAAAACTGGCAAATTAAATGAAGTGAACACCATATTGGAGTCAAAGAACCATGCAGGTTCAGATTTCACTTCAGAAGGATTGGATTCCTGCCAATCAACATAGAATGACTCTTGAACAATACGTGTTCTCTTGTTATAAACCCGGTACGCCTTTTGTGAAGAAGAATATCCAACAAAATAACACTCGTCAGAAACAGCACCAAATTTTGTCTTTTGAGATTGAGTATTCAGAAGAGTACAAGAACAGCCAAATGGTCGAAAGAAATCAATTAGTGGCTTCCTCTTATGAAAAAGTTCATAAGGAGTCTTCACTTTATCTTTCACAATCAGCACCCTGTTTAGAACATAAGATGCACAATTAACAGCTTCAGCCCAGAAAATAATTGGTAATGAGGATTCTATCAACATTGTACGAGCAGCTTCCACAAGAGTGCGATTCTTTCTTTCTGCAATACCATTCTGCTGGGGTGTTCTTGCAGCACTAAATTGTCTAACAATTCCTTTTTGAGCACAAAATGAATCAAGAATATGGTTTTTAAATTCAGTGCCGTTATCACTTCTTAATCCCATAACTCTTCTCTTACTGATTGATTCGATAGAAAGAATTAGTTTCTGCAATTCCTCTGCAACTTCGCTTTTGTGTGCAAGAAACCTCACCCATGAATATCGTGAGATATCATCTGTAACAACAAGACAAAAGGACTTTTTAGCAATTGATTTAACACTAATTGGCCCAAATAAATCAGTATGAAACAACTCAAGAGGACTTGATATGCTATTTAAAAGTTTGGGCTTATGAGGTTTCTTATGTTGTTTCCCTTTGGCACATGCCATGCATTTTTCAGTAACAGAAAAATCTTTTAAAAGAAGTCCTCTAACAAGATTGTTCTTTACTAATTTATTAATTATCTTAAAATTGACATGGCCTAAGCGACGATGCCACAAGAGTGACTCAGAGGTTGATGCTTTTGAGAGAAGACAAGTTGCAGTAGCCTTTGACTCATTTGAATTCATATCAAGAAGATATGTATCATGTTTCCTTGGAGCACGCATGAGAATTAAATCCTCCGGAATGGCAATCTCTGATTTTAAAAATAAACATTCGTCAGATTTAAAAAGAACAGGAATGTCTTTATCGCAAATCTGAGAAACACTCAGAAGATTAAAAGCCAATTCAGGTACATGGTTGACTTTTTCTAGAGTAAGAGAACCATTGGTAACTTCTCCTTGTCCGATCATTTTTCCACCCTTCTTATTTCCAACAAATGCCACATATCCTCCATCTATAATCCGATAATTGGTCAACAAATCCTTTAATCCCGTCATATGCTTGGAACATCCGCTATCAACATGCCACAGACTGTGTACAATCCTTGAAGAGGATTCATTGAAATGAATTAACAAATCATTTAGCCAGGAGCAATAGGGACCCAAGATTGAACAACTTTAGTTTTTAAGGAAGCTGATTTTTTACAAAAGAAATTATTAACCAATTTTGTCAATTTATTCCCAAAACAATTCCTATTAGAGGATCTTTGAATCAAAGGACAATTTTTGACAAGATGATCCTCTTGACCACACCTGAAACAATGAGGTTTGAATCTAGGTCTATGATGTGATGAGGTAAAAATAGGATCAATAATAATCTCCTCATCACATTCAGGCAAACTAGAATCAACATCACTGAATGTCTCATACAACTCATGATGTTTTTGTTTATTTGAACCAGAATTCTTCTTTACAAAATCAGAACATGATTCTTCTGACAAATCAGTAAAACTTCTACCATTGGTACTAGTGTCAGATGAAGACGAACTGCATTTTTCTGATGATGTCATATTTAATGGTATGAAAGATGGAATAGGTTAAGAAAAGAACTTTTCGAAAGAATTAATTTTAAGTTGCTCAGTTGTTTTATGGAGAAACATCAGATTCATTACATTCATTACGAGAACAAAAATCATCACTATCATGATTTGAAGTACAAGATGAAATGAAACTATCAAGAGAACATGAGACATTCAAGTCTATTACATTTGAACTAGAAACAAAAACTGAATTTAAACTAGACTTATTATCTAAAACAGACTGCTGATTTTCAGGTGTACTAGAACTAGTGCATCCAAGCCCACTAGTTGGTCCATAGTCGTAGTCTTCATGAATGTACTTAGAGTTATTCCCGACTAAACCTGCAGACATACTATCAGTATCTGATTTGATTAAATCATTAGAAGGATGAGGAACAGGCATAGGAGAATAACAGTATGTACTAGGAGGAGGATAAACCTGTACATTTTCATAACCCAAACCTGTTTTAATTCTTGCTCCCCGTTGAGATTTACAAAGATCATCATGTTTCATTCCAGAAATAGTCCATTTATCTAACTTTGACTGAAGTTTGCTTGCTTCAAATTCAGCAAGAGCAACCCGTTCAGTCAAAGTATTAATCTCTACATTTCTTTGCAAAACAATTCTTTTTAAATGATCAGTTTCTTTTAAAGCCTCATTTAATTTCACAAAATATTTTGATTCATTCATTTTAAGTTCATTATTAATTCGTTTTAAATCCTTTTCATTATCAATTAACAAACGATTAGCCTTATAAATCCCAAAAAGTCTAATTCTGCAAGCAGATGAGCACATATCCTGTATTACCTCATAAGGAAGTCCCATTACCATCCTTTCGGCAGCTAAAGCTTTATCGCACATGCATACTGGAGTACTTGATTTCCTTTCCTCAACAGTAGCGGCCACATCATCCTTCTCTTTTCCTTTCTCAGCTTTTGAATTTCTTTCTTCATCTGAACCTGTAATTTCCTCTTTCTCCTCTCCATCTGCCCTCTCTTCTTTCTCCTTTACTGAAGACTCGTTTTCTCTTTTGAATTCCTTGAACAGCACAAATTCATCTTTACCAACTTCCATCTCATCACCTTCCACAACCTCACCAACTAACACGTGATTTATTTCAGATCTTGTTTCTTCCACCTCTGCACTCCAATCAAAGTTTGAGATCAAGGCTGACTCCTTTTTTGAATTTACTTCTTCCTTTTCTTTCTCTGCTGTCAATCTTGGTACTCCAGTGTTACTAGGATCTGTGACAATTAGTAATGGACATTCACGTTTAAAATGTCCCAATTGTTTACAATTAAAGCACCTCAATTTTCACTTATCAAATCCTAGTTTTGAGGTAGATGATTGACCACCAAAGTTCTTTCTTCCTGTTCTTTCCATGAATCTCCGGGCTCTTAAAGTTAACATCGCCATTTGCCATTGATTGTCAGTTTCTTCTAGATCATCAGGATCAACCTGATACATATCCTCCATAGTCATTCCTTTACCTTTCAATTCTCCAGCAACAAGAGCTTCATAGCTCTGAACAAACATTCCAAAAAGAGCAATTGTTTCAGATGGAATTGAAGTTTCAGCATTCACCTTAGAATTTCCCAATTCTTTTCCAACATGACTATTACCACTCGAGAAATTACTTGTATTGCTCCCTCCTTGAATTGGATTTTGAATGTGAGAGTTTGCAGCGGATGACAACAAAGCAGCATTTTGAGAAAAACCAGATGTGGGCATCATAGTCTGGTTAAATTCTCTTCTTTTCATATCCAACTCAAAGGATTTCAACTTGTTAATGATATCCATCAGCTTACCACTCTTTCAGCTTGAATACTCTTGTCTTTCACCAGATCTGCATTCCCATCATAGAATTCACAGAGAGCATCATAAAGGGATTTAGCATTTTTATGCTCTGCAAAACGGTTGTAGATGTCTGGAGCCAAGCAGAGAGTTAGAGCACCAAAAGCTTTTTGATCACGATCAATCAATTTCAGATCTCTTTCAGTATAAGAAGATGGATCTTTGTTCTGAGAAACGACATCACCAACCGTAACTGTAGGTATATGAGGACCTGAAATAATCGATTCCCATTGATTATGATCTGTGTAGAAAAAGAAAGCTTTGAGACATCTCTTCCAATCTTCAAAATTATCTCCATTAATGAGTCTTGGAGGTCTATTAGGAGCAACACTTTCAATATCCGCAAGTGTAAGAGTAGTTAATTTCGACATGATAGTTTCGGCAGAAAAGTTGATAATTTCGCTGACAAATTCGCAAAAAGAGGTGACTTGGATAACAGTTTCGCTGAAACAATACTATCGCAGACACTTTCGCAGAAACAGACAATTTCGCTAGCAATTTCAGCAGCACTTTCGCTTGAACAGAGACAACAATTGCTTAGTTTCGCTGCTAACTTCGCAGGAAACAAGCTTGAACTTTCGTTCAGAAATAAATTCGGCAGCAATTTCGCTTGTTGACTGGTCACAAACACTAATGAACTTTCGTTCAAGGGAGTACTTTCGCTGAAACTCTAGAAAACAACTTCTGATCCAAGATAACTCATAATTTCGCTGAATGATGAAGACAGTTTCGCTGTAAGAACAGTAGTTTCGCTGGTCGATCTCAAAACCCTTTTTCACCTCAAAATCAATCTGAAATCATCCAAAACTCAATGAATTTGAGATCTGATGATTGTAGAATCTTCCTCAATCAAGAACAAGCATAATTCAATCAATTTCCATGCCAAAAAAGTTGATAATCCAATGAAAATTGATTGAAACTAGATATTGACCAAAACCACAAAAAAACTCAACAAATCAAGAGCACTAAGGCTCTGATACCATATTGTTGGTCCATGTGATCGATGAACAGTACAATTGATATGATAATTTGATCAATATCAAACACACAAGCCAAACAACAACAATTGAGAATGTATAAGATGAATCAAGACATATTTGATACTCAAATGAACAATATAACTCAATAACAACAAGCACAATAGTATTTCAATAAAGAAACTGCTTAGAATTGGTAGCTTGCAACAGAAATCCACGATTAGGGTTTTGCAAGCTTACCATACAAAGTGAAATGACAATTGTATATATAGCAGTCATAGTTTCGCTGACAGTTTCGCTATCAGCGAAACTGTCATGTCGAAACTATAGTTTCGCCCGGCAGAACACAAGTTCGCCGGGTAAACCAAAACAGCAAACTGTGAGCGAATGTATAGATTCGCTCATAGTTTCGCTGGACTGCCAAAACTGCTAATTACTAAGGAAATACAAAATGAAACTAACAAAAGTCCTATTACAATGTAAAGTAAACAACTATACTAAAGTGAGTCCAACCTAACATGATCTTCATTTTCTTTGATAGATCTAAAGCATATACTCTACCAATCCTGTTGGCCTTCAGGAGAGTATACTCATCCAATATTTTGTCAATCTTGTGCAAAACTGTGGAAGACAGAATCCGACAGTTTTGACTTGTGAAAAGAGCAACATGCCCTTTATCACACATTTGACTGACACTCAAAAGATTGTATTTGAGGTTCTCCACATGGTTGACATCATCAAATCTTATCTCCCCATTTGAGACAAAACCCTTCCCAATGATGTAACCTTTGGCATCATTTCCGAAAGAAACAAACCCCTTCTTCCTTTGGGAATAGTCATGAAGAAGAGAGCTGCTCCCTGTCATATGCATGGATCCTCCACTGTCCACATACCAGATGTTTCTTTGGCATGATGAAGAACCCTGCATTTAACACAAACATTAGTTAGCCTTAGAGACCCAAACCTTTTTGGTTTTGTGTCTGTTTTCATCAACAGATGTTAAACTAACAGGTTGTGCATGATTAACAGCTTTTAAAGATGTAGATGATGCTGAAAAGGATTCCTTGGATTTTTGCTTGGGTATCCTTTTCAGTGGTTTAGTCACAGAAACATCTAATTGGTTAACTCTCCCCAATAGATGTTGAACCATCATCACAAGTTGTGTCTGATTTGTTGACAGAGTTTTCAACTTAGTTGGCACATCAGTACTTGTGGATGATTTGTTCTTGTTATTCTCTACACTCTTCTTTTGAAAAGACACAGACTTAGTCTGAGTTTTCAATATTCCCTGAGGAATATTTGCAGCTGTTGTTTGAAAAACCCCTTCTTTCTTAGTGACATTTTGAGAAAGCTTAGGTTTATCAGAATGAGATGATTGAGGTACAAACTTGGTTTGAAATTCATTTTTCATTTTATGCATTTCCTGCTGAATGATTTTCTTTTTATTGAATTTTAAACCCTTGCTATACCAGCATTCATCAGTCAGATGATTGAACAAACCACATATTTCACATGGTTTTCTTTTCATCTTTTCTTGATCAACTGCTGAAGTTGAGGAAACTACTGAAGATTTGTTCTTCAGTACTTTCTTCCTTTCAGTACTTTTGGGAAGTACTGAAGGATTTTCAACAACTGAAGATTTCTTCTTCAGTGGTTTGCTATCAGTATTTTTTAGAATCGTGATAGATTCTTCAGCAGTTGTCAAGGATTGCTTATTTTCTTCTGATTTAAAATGCTCTTCAGGTGTTGTGTTTTGCCCTTCAGTACTTTGAGTACCTTGTGGAACAACACCTGAATTTCTCAGCCTCTTCTTGATCAAGTGTTTCGAAGTAGTGGGATCATCAGTTATTTGATTAACTGAGATACTCACACTATCTTCATCCTCAGATTTTGAATTTTCAATAGAGGATGAAACACCTGATGATGTGGTTTGGGAATGACTCTCAACCTCAGATTGTACTTCTGACTTAGGAGTAAAATCTGTGGGAGGTATGGTATGATTATACCCAATCCCAAACTTCACATTGGAAGCAGTTTGCTTACTGAGAAGCATTTCAAACCCCTTGCAGGATGTTACCCATTGTTCACAATCAACTTGGGTAGCTGCAAGTGTTTCCTTGAGATTCTTGTGATTTTCTAGGATGACCTCTACCTTAGCCTTTTCATTAGTAATTTGACATTTAAGCTTATAAATCTCTTCATCCTTTTCTTTTAAAACCGACTCAAACTCAGATTTTCTTTTGGAAATTGCCTTTTCTAGGTCAAGATTTTGATTAATTAAAGCTACATTTGCTTCCCTAATAGAAACAAAAGCAGCTATGCATGATTCAGAACAAATCTTGGCCTTAGCCTCAGAAGATACCTGTGGTACCTGTGATGATGAAGGATTGTCATCAGTAGATTCCAGGGCCATTAAAGCAAGGTTTCCAAAAGGATTATCACCACCATGTTGACCAGCACCAGCAAATTGCTCAGAATAACCAGAGACATCATCTGGTAGGCTGCTCCAGTCAACAACCTCAGGGGTGAAAAAGCTCTGATGAGATTGAGGTTGAGATTGCTGATTTGATTGAGAAGGCTGAGGATCAGGTAGAGCATGTGGTTGTTGAGCCATTGGTACTGAAACTTGACCAAACTGAGGCATGTAAAAACATGGATAAGGATATGGCATGGGGCTTTGAGGGACAAAGTATGCAGGTGATGAATGATGTTGTGAATGATGATCAGAACTGGTAGGATGTTGCCCTTTGGATTGTGAATTATTACTTGGAAAAGTCACAAAGGGTGCAGATGAGTTAGATCCAGATGATCTACACTCTCTAGCAAAATGTCCAAGTCTGTGGCACTTATGACATCTCAACTTACTCTTGTCAAAACCAACCTTGGTTTTGCCAGAGAGACCAGGAAATTTCCTACCTGTTCTCTTATAAAACTTTTGAGATCTGATATTAATCAATGCCATTTGGCTCAAAATATCCATCTCTTCAAGATCATCATCAGCAATTCCTTTCAAATCATCCATCATAAAACGCAAATTATCAGCATTAAAACTTGAGTTTCCCTCAACTCCAACAGAAGCATGACTTCCACTGTTTGAAGAGAAATCAATATGCTCATCATATGAACTTTCAGATGAAGCATATTCAGACTCATGACCAACCAGAACAGTATTACCTGGTACAAAGTCATCAGTGAGCTTTCCAGATGAAGATAGTTTCCTTTTCTGTTCTATCTCTCTCTCAAATGTTAAGAGTTTCCCATGAAGTTGGGTGAGAGATAGAGTATCCAGATTTGCACTGGAGCGTAGGACAATGGTGTAAGTGTCCCATCTCTCAGGCAGGGATCTGAGGAATCTATTATTCATCTGGCTGTTTGTGTATTCATGTTGAACCATTTTAAGCTCAGAAATTAAACATGAAAACCGCTCAAACTGTTGAGTCAGTGTCTCATCCTTCCTATGAGAGAATGTCTCATATTGCTGGGCAAGGATTTCTCTGTTGTTTGCTAAGACCTCATCAGTTCCTCCAAATTGTTCCTTTAGAGAAACCCAGAGATCATAAGCAGTTTCATGATGCATGAGCCCAGAATAGATTTCATTAGGCAGTGCCATGGCCAGAATTCCATGGGCTTTAGCATCAATCTCAAAAAATTTTAAATCCACATCAGAATATTGTTCCTTCTTTTTAGGAACCATCTCCTTGGTTTCACGATTACTCACCATAGGCTTGTATGGTCCATGAACCACAGACTTCCAACAACCTGAACTGTTAACAGATAGGTGATGGAGCATTCGGCGTTGCCATATGTTATACTCACTCCTAACAAGCATAGGAGGCTTAGTTGAGGAGCCAGTATTGTGAGGATCATTCATTGAAGTAGTCATTTTCTCTAATTCAATTAAAGTCAAGGAGATTAAAATCGGTCTAGTTTGAAAACTCAACAACACACTTAGAAAACACAATTAGAATCACAATTAATGAACCGGAAGCACAGAAAAATTAATCTCTATAATCAATTCTTGCAAAACTACTAATTCGATCAACCTTTGCTATCAAAAGAACAGTTTCAATGATCAATTGTTAGATCGATCAATGATTAACCTGCTCTGATACCATTTGATAGGATCTGATCAATTAGGTTTGAATTATGCAGCGGAATATCACGAATTAAGATCGAATTCAAGCAAGAAAGGTAATGAATATGCAAGACAATCAATCACAATTATAGAGAGAATATTTCTGTTAAAGGAATGTTTTCATTCACGCGTAATGCTTCGGTTAGAAATACAGCTAGGTCAACATCCCTTATATAGAGGAATGTGACGTCTGCTGATGTCACTTGACAGTGACATCTAACAGAATTAACAAAACAACTGAAATATGCAAACTACTGAGATGTTCTCAACAACTGATTACATCTCAGTGAATGCTAAGTACAATTACATAAAACTACTGACTAATAACTACTGAAATAATAAACTACTGAAATATAAAGTTACAAGTACTGAAAAGTAAAATCATCACAACTACTGAAGTTAACAACTTCAGCTGTTGTGACAACTGCTGATCACTCTGGTCTTCAGTCTTTGTCTTCAGCACTTCTTCTTCAGACTTTGTCTTCGGTTCTTTGCTTTCAGACTTTGTCTTCAGTGCTTTGCTTTCAGACTTTGTCTTCAGACCTTTGTAATCAGCTGATGTCTTCAGCTGATGTGATTATCTTTAGCAGTTGTAATGTCTGTGGGACTTAGAGGTTTTTCTGATCAGGCTCATTGGTTCTTTTGGTCCAACACAGAAACACACTACAAACATACACAAACATGAAGCACACACAGAAAGACCTCACACGCACCCACACGACCTCATGTGTTCGGTTGAACCCGAACACCCGAAACCCTAGTTTGGACAGCCATGAATAAGCAAGAAAAGGGACAACCAAAGTCGTCTACCTGCTAAAATGGAGTAGACTCGGTTGTAGATGAAGTCTTGACGACGAAAACGAGACCAAATGGGTCGGTTTTGGTGCAAAGATGAAGATGAAAAGTGAAGAAGATGAAGAAGGTGAACAATGAATCTAGGGCTGGAAAATGGAGTTTTATACCCATCCCAAGTTTGCAAAATGTCAATTTTAGTCCCTGCACTTAACCCCCGAGTTTCCCAAATTTGTTTCGGTTGAAAACGACTTTATTAGGTTAATTATATTAATGATAAAAATGCATTTAATGATGTTTATAACTAAAAAAATGGTTTTTATTAATGATAATAATATTATGTAAAATACGGTTTATTTAACGGTAACGGTGTTAAAAGTTTTAAAAGTTTTTGAAGATAGCACACGATCACAATGAATGCACAAGCACAAGGATGATAAAGAAAGCATAATATCCATACAAGGAGTCAATAAAGATGAGGAATGAATGTTCAAAGAATAGTTAACAGAAAACCACGTTAATTGACGGACCTTTTGGTGACGGATGTCACAGTATCCCCCAGTTGAGAGAATTTCGTCCCGAAATTCAGCTGGAGTTAGGTCCAAGAGTGTCATCCTCGAATAGATGTGGATATTTGAGTTTCATCTGATCTTCCCGTTTCCATGTAAACAATGGCCCTCGTTTTGAATTCCACCTTACGCGAACAATAGGTATTCTACTGCGCTTCAATTGCTTGACCTTTCGATCCATGATCTCAATGGGTTCCTCAACAAAATGAAGCTTTTCATCAATCTTGATTTCCTCAATTGGTACATGAAGAGATTCGTCTGCCAAACACTTCTTGAGGTTCGACACGTGGAAAGTATCATGCACACCGCTGAGTTCTTGTGGCAACCTTAATCGGTAAGCCACTGGACCGATTCTTTCTGTAATCTCGAATGGTCCAACGTATCTTGGGGCTAACTTCCCTTGTTTTCCAAACCGAAAGACTCCTTTCCAAGGGGAGACTTTAAGTAAAACCTGATCCCCAATGTTGAATTCTAGAGGCTTCCGACGGTTGTCGGCATAGCTCTTTTGGCGATCTCTAGCAGCTTTTAGTCGGTCTTTGATTTGGAAAATCTTGTCGGTTGTTTCTTGAATAATCTCTGGGCCTGTTATTTGACTTTCACCGATCTCGGCCCAACAAACGGGTGATCTACATTTCCTTCCATACAATGCTTCGAACGGAGCACATCCAATGCTTGTATGGTAGTTGTTGTTGTAAGAGAACTCGATCAACGGTAGATGAGCATCCCAACTACCACCAAAGTCGATTACACACGCCCTCAACATGTCTTCTAGCGTATGTATAGTTCGTTCACTTTGGCCATCTGTCTGAGGGTGATAGGCGGTACTCATATCTAATCGAGTGCCCATCGCTTTCTGTAGTGTCTGCCAAAATCGTGAAGTAAATCGGCTGTCACGGTCGGATATGATCGACACCGACACTCCGTGTCTTGTCACGACCTCTTTTATGTACAATCTCGCCAACTTATCCATTTTGTAGTCTTCTCGGATCGGCAAGAAATGAGCTGACTTCGTCATCCGATCCACTACGACCCATATCGAGTCATGCCCGCTGCTTGTTCTAGGGAGTTTGGTAATGAAATCCATGGCTATATTCTCCCATTTCCACTCGGGAATTTCAGGTTGCTGCAATAATCCTGATGGTTTCTAATGTTCAGCTTTAACTTTCGAGCATGTTAAGCATCTGCTTACGTACATAGCAATGTCTTTCTTCATGCCTGGCCACCGGTACAGATCCTTAAGATCGTGATACATCTTGTCTGCACCAGGATGAATAGAATATCGCGTCTTGTGGGCTTCATCCATGACTAAGGTACGTACACCTCCCCATCTGGGTACCCATATACGATCCATGAAGTATTGTATACCATCATCCTTGCAAATCATCTGTTTATCTAACCCTCGGAATTCTTCTCCCGCAAGGTTTTCTTCTTTCAACGCTTCACTTTGTGCAATTTGGATCTGAGCTTTCATGTTCGTTTGAATAGTCAATCCCAACGCTCGAGCACGTAGTGGTTTCACGCGTTCTTTGCGGCTTAAAGCATTAGCCACCACGTTAGCTTTCCCCGGATGATACCGGATTTCACAATCGTAGTCACTAAGAAGTTCTACCCAATGTCGTTGACGCATATTAAGTTCCTTCTGATCCAGGATATGTTGGAGGCTCTTATGATCTGTGAAGATGATGCATTTGGTTCCATACAGGTAATGCCTCCAAATCTTGAGTGCAAATAATACAGCGCCCAACTCGAGATCATGAGTTGTATAGTTATTTTCGTGCACCTTAAGTTGTCGTGAAGCGTTGGCAATCACCTTACCCTTCTGCATTAGCACACATCCCAGTCCTTTATGTGAAGCATCGCAGTACACCACAAAATTATCAGTTCCATCTGGGAGGGACAATATAGGCGCATTACACAACTTCTCTTTCAACATTTGGAACGCTTGTTCTTGTGCATGTCCCCAATCAAACTTCTTGTCTTTCTGAGTAAGTAGGGTTAATGGCTGCGCGATCTTTGAAAAATTCGCGATAAAGCGACGATAGTAACCGGCCAATCCTAAGAATTGTCGTATCTCTGATGGTGTCTGGGGTGCATCCCATTTCTTCACCGCTTCGATCTTGCCGGGATCTACATGAATCCCGTCCTCGTTAACCACATGACCCAAAAACTTTACCTCTCGCAACAAAAATTCACACTTCGAGAACTTGGCGAAAAGTTTCTCTTCCTGTAACAGTTCTAGTATTGCCCGAAGGTGTTCTTCGTGATCCTCTTTCGATCGGGAGTAGATAAGTATATTGTCTATGAATACGATCACAAACTTATCCAAGTAAGGTTTGCACACCCGATTCATTAGGTCCATAAACACAGCTGGTGCGTTAGTCAGCCCAAACGGCATGACCAAGAACTCATAGTGCCCATAACGAGTTCTAAACGCTGTCTTCGGTATGTCGTCCTCGAAAACCCTTAGCTGATGATATCCAGAACGAAGGTCGATCTTGGAGAAATATGAAGCTCCTTGCAGCTGATCAAACAGATCATCGATCCTGGGGAGAGGATATCGATTCTTCACGGTTAACTTGTTCAACTCACGGTAATCGATACACATGCGGAACGACCCATCCTTCTTTTTGACAAATAATACCGGTGCTCCCCACGGTGAATGACTTGGTCGAATAAAACCCTTCTCCAGTAGTTCCTGTAACTGGCTAGATAACTCTTGCATTTCTGATGGCGCTAACCGATATGGCGTCTTTGCTACCGGTGTAGCTCCAGGAACCAACTCTATACGGAATTCCACCTGTCGTGGAGGAGGCAAACCAGACAAGTCATCAGGAAATACATCTGGGTAGTCCCGTACCACTGGAATATCTACTAGTTTCCTCTCTTCGTCCTTCTTTTCTACCACATGAGCCAGAAAAGCGTAGCACTGCTTTCGTAAACTTCGGCGTGCTTTCATGCAGGAGATAAGCTTTAAGTTCCTTCCCGGTCGTTCTCCTTGAATCTTGAGTACCTCCCCGTTTGGCATGGGGATTCGTACTACTTTGTCCCGACAGACAATCTCAGCTCTGTTTTGTGACAACCAATCCATGCCCACAGTCACGTCAAAACTTCCTAGCTCAAAGGGTATCAAGTCTATATCGAAGGCATGGTCCTCCAATATTATCGAGCACTTCCTAATAATCTCATCGGCTTGAACAACCCTACCATTGGCCATTTCTACAGAGTAGCTAGTTTCTAGCCTACTAGGACTCAAATCAAGCAATTTCACAAACTCGAAAGATATAAAGCTATTGTCTGCTCCATCAAATAATATAGATGCGAAGTGATGATTGAGTAAGTGCGTACCTGTGACAACATTCGGGTCCTAACGGGCATCGTTGGCTCCAATGACGAATGCACGTCCCCGAGCTGTGTTTCCTTGGTTTGTCGGGCCTTGATTCCAAGTTATAGCCATCACTTGCTGCTGGTTGTTCCCTTGTTGACCCGGTGCCCGATTCAGTCTGGGGCACATGTTTCTGTAGTGATCAGGGCCTCCACACTCATAACAGACCCTGGCATTCCCGGCGGGGTTAACCGCGTTGACCGGAGCCACCAGATTCGGCGTTGTTCTGCAGTCTCTCGCTAGATGCCCCGGGCGTCTACAGTTCGCGCATACCCGGCACTGCATTCCTCGGGGATGATGATAGTTGCACCTGTCACATTTGGGGTGCGGCCCCACATACTCTCTCTTGCCCTGAGTCACGACCACAAAATTTCTGGTTGTCTTGGCCCTTTTGTCAAATTTTCCGGCACTTGACCGGCTCGTTTCCCCAACATCTTTCCTTTTCTCTGCTCCTCTTCCTAACACCCCTGTTCTCACCATTTCATCGGTTAGAGCGCCGGCCTTCAGAATTACGCTCTGGATTGTAGGAGGATCAGCTGCTGTTACCATTGCTCGGATTTGAGGCGCAAGTCCCCAAATATACCTCTCGATTCTCTTTGATTCCGGCGTGACCAAATGCGGAACCAATCTTGCCAGCTCATGAAAACGGTCGGTATAAGCTGCATGCTCGGCCCCCACCATAGCATGATTCCAGAATTCATGCTCCAGTTTCTGCATCTCGTTGAGGGGGGCAGTATTTCTCGGTGATCAAAGCTTTGAATTCATCCCATGACATTTGCATCGCTGATTCTCTTCCTCTAGCTTGAATCTGAGTGTTCCACCAGGTTAGGGCCTTGCCCTGTAATGAACACGTGGCATATTTGATTCTCTGGCTGTCGAGGCACTCACTGATGTCAATCACTGCCTCCATCTTTTCAAGCCATCTAGTTAGGGCTATCGCCCCACCTTTCCCATCAAATTCTCTCGGTTTGCAGGCCACAAACTCCTTGTATGAGCACCCCCTTCTAGTATTAACAACCCCAGTTTCAATACCGGTTGTTCCACTATTCCCGGTCTCCTGATTGCTTTCGTTTCCAGTCGGGTTTCCATTTCCCACTTCAGTTTCGATCCCACCTTGACCTCTCTCTCTATTATCCTCATTATCATTGCCACCACCCCCATGGGGGTGGTGTTGCTGGAGAGCATCGCTCACTTGGGCCACGATAGTAGGAATCAGTGCGGCCAACTGTTGAGCGATCAGAGCTGCCATCTCAGAGTTTCCTGTTTCCTGATTGTTACTGGCAGGACCATCATTTGTTCTTGGTGCTCTACCTCTGCCTCTGCCTCTGCCCCTTGGGGCTTCACTCCCGCCACTGTTGTTGCGGGTAACTCTTCGAGGCGGCATTTTCTAATCATAGAAGTAGTAAACACGTAAGTTTAAATCATTTCAAAGTGTATTATCCATAACACTCATCAAAGTCCAGCATTCCAAGTTATTATCACACTTATAGTCACCACACATCGCATGCAAGTCGTGTAGTTCTCACACCATGAATTGGTAATGTTCCATCAATAGTCCATCAATGCAATTGTAATTCCATGTATATAATCACGTTTAGTCTAGCGGATGTTGTCTATCTCTTCCTCTTCCGAGGTTTCAGACATAACCTCCTCAGGGTCAATCTCAATGTCCGAGGTCAAGCGCAATAACATGACCTGTGAAGATCTCTTCGGGTTTAATACCCGGATTTGATAAACCAACTCGGCGCGCAGAGGGAACGGAAGATCCAATGGAAGCATCCCATAAAGAGTGAGCACAAGGGCTCTTCTCACAGGGTGAAAGATCACATAACAGATAGATAAACGAATCAAGTAACGAGGAACACATACACGAGACATAATATGCATACTGATCCTAGCATGCAAATCTACATGAAGGTTCCTAGGTTATAGTCTAGGTCAAGCATATTGCCTAATTCTCTATAACCAATGGCTCTGATACCAATCTGTCACACCCCCGCTAAAAGCGGAAACACGGGGATGTACTGATGATCGGGATCGTCATAACACATGGTAAGCGATAAAGATGCAATATAATAAATGATGACAAGCGTGTCATGACGACACCCGACAATAAGGGGACTTGTGTCGTGTTTAGTCAATATTCACGACAACATAGCCCTAAGCATAAACATGTTAAATGATTCACATAACAAAGAAGATAACATTGTAATGTAAATTCCCACAACCCGGGAACAAGCATCAAAAGAATCTAATTGTTTAATCAGACTACAACATTGTTCAAAATAATTGTTTGTCAAATATGTTTAGTCTCAAAAATGCATCCTAGGGTCTCCACTAAGGCAGCACACCTAGATCCTCAATTTGCATGATCACCTGAAAAGATATGCTCAAAATGGTCAACAAAATTGTTGGTGAGCTCGCATGTTTAAATAGTAAATAAGTAAGTGATGTTGTATAGTAAGCGATGTGGAATACAGTGCATACAGTTATAAGTAAGTAAAATCACATGACAATGAGCTTTGCAACCAAACCTAGCGACGTACGCAAAGATATTGTCAGAATATATTCACCAAAGGGCCCGTTCTTGGCCACTAATGGTACTAACTAGTATACCAACGAACAAGGGTGGGGGTGTCAACCCAGTAGTACTACCAATACCTATCCGTCGGTTCCCACACTAAAATTAAATAGTTGCAAAGAAAGAACCACACAGCAGACCCAAGCATGTATCAAATAAGAAATTGCAAAATAGTATCACATTGATTCCAAGTATGTAAATTGTATGTAAATTGTACAGCATTGAAAATGGGTGAGAGTACTTTTCCCCCAAGTTATAAATGATTGAAATATTGTAAGCGTAAAAAGGGGCCACGAAACTCACTTGTTAAGTGGTAAGTATGAATGATCAATGTATCCAAATGTTTTATGCAAATGAACGGTCAAACACCTATTGACAGTTATTGTTAAGCATTAATGATATGTATAAAGCGTATAATAATGTTCGGTCGGTTCGGATTGTATCGGTTGGGTCGGGTGTAACACACACAAACAGACGCACGTATTAGATCTTATGTAGATCCAAGTACTAGACATCGTCGCCATTGCTGATGTTATTTGCGTAAAAGTTTCATTGTTATTGAAGAAGTATTTAGTAAGCATTAGTAATAATAATCGGTTGTTGGAAATTGTAAGATGTTAAGTTGATTTGGTTTAGAATAACATTAGTAAGTTTGATGGCATTGACTTTAACATTGTCATTAGTAATGGCAACCGTGTCGATGTCACCTTAACACCACAAGTCAAACACACACTACACACAAGAAGGAATCCACACACAACAACTTCAGTCGCACGACAGGACCAGACGCACGACTCAACACTCCATTCGCACGAATCAACCCTCAAGTGTGCGAATCAGCTTCATTCGTACGATTAAACCTTCATTTGTATGACTGGCATTTAGTCGTACCACACAACACCCAATCGCACGACTCAACCTCCATACGCACGAATCAACCTTCATTCGTACGAATCAGCTACATTCGTACAATTGAACCTTCATTCGTGCGATTGGACTTCAGTCGTGCGATACACGCACAATCGCACGCATTCATTCGGTCGCCTGACTCAATCGCACACATTCATTCGCTCGCATGACTCAATCGCACACATTCATTCGCTCGCATGACTCAATCGCACACATACACACAGTCGCACGACTCATTCGCACGACACTCCCAGTCGCACAACTCAGTCGCACGATTGACTCAGACGCATGACTCAGTCGCACGACTCACCCAGTCGCACAACTCAATCGCATGACAGACCCAGTCGCCTGAACAGCAGAATCGCGACTGTTGAAGGGGCTGAGCAGCCTCCGGCTGCTCTGAGCACGGGTTTTACACAACAAGGACTTCCAGAAACACACTACAAACATACACAAACATGAAGCACACGCAGAAAGACCTCACACGCACCCACACGACCTCATGTGTTCAGGTTGAAACCAAACACCCGAAACCCTAGTTTGGACAGCCGTGAATAAGCAAGAAAAGGGACAACCAAAGTCGTCTACCTGCTAAAATGGAGTAGACTCGGTTGTAGATGAAGTCTTGACGAAGAAAACGAGACCAAATGGGTCGGTTTTGGTGCAAGGATGAAGATGAAAAGTGAAGAAGAAGAAGAAGTGAAGAAGATGAAGAAGGTGAACAATGAATCTAGGGCTGGAAAATGGGGTTTTTATACCCATCACAAGTTTGCAAAATGTCAATTTTAGTCCCTGCACTTAACCCCCGAGTTTCCCAAATTTGTTTCGGTTGAAAACGACTTTATTAGGTTAATTATATTAATGATAAAAATGCATTTAATGATGTTTATAACTAAAAAAATGGTTTTTATTAACGATAATAATATTATGTAAAATACGGTTTATTTAACGGTAACGGTGTTAAAAGTTTTAAAAGTTTTTGAAGATAGCACACGATCACAATGAATGCACAAGCACAAGGATGATAAAGCAAGCATAATATCCACACAAGGAGTCAATAAAGATGAGGAATGAATGTTCAAAGAATAGTTAACGAAAAACCACGTTAATTGACGGACCTTTTGGTGACGGATGTCACAGTTTTAAAGAACTCTCCTCATTGTGTTGTTGTGTTGTAAGTGCATACCCTCTAACGATCCTGCACCTTGCCATTCCTACTATGTAGGGGCCTTAGATTCGCATGCGTGTATGACGATCATCATCACATTATTCAACAAGATTCATGTCAACCAACATACCCAACAAGGATCTATTACAATCCCAAACATGATTCCATAATCACCTAACATAATACATCATCATGTATTATCAATAAGAACCTAAATTTCCAAAATGATCAATCAAGCATCCATATAACTCAATTTACACATTCTACCACCATAGACATCATCAAAAAGTATTCTAACATGATCCTAAAATCATGAACATACCCAATTTACCATATCAAAGATCTACATAATTAAAGTTTCCCTTTCGGGAAATTAATACCCAAATCAATCTAACACCGAATTCATTCATGAACTCATCAACATTATACCTAATCAAGTCCATAACTATCATCTAGACATGACCAACATCATCAATTGATCATAATTCACAGATCTTATATCTAAAAGTTTCAACTTATAACAACGTATGAACAATCAACAAATTTCATGATTTCTTGCACAATCCACGTGAACTAACATCAAAGCAATACAACTAACATTATACAATCATCAAATCATGAATTCCACAAAGAAGAAGTTTCCACTTTAAGTAATGTATGAACTACATGATCAAATCATGGATTTCTTGCATAATCATCATAGCCCAACATTCATACAACATAACTAACAACATATCATCATCAAACAATTATCAATTTAAGCTTTTCATACATAATTTTCAAATTAGGGTTCATCAACATCAAAAACCATGAAAAAATTGCATAAACTAACCTTTAATTGTATAGAAGTCAAGAATTGGACCTGCTAACAGCTTGGAATGATTAAATCGATTGTATGTGCTTGTGCTTGATCAAAATTCGCAAGGATGAGAGGGAGAGGGGGCTTCGGCCGCAAATGGGGGTTTAGGGGGGATTAGGGTTCTAGTTTTGGTAATATTAAGTTTATATGTGATTACAAAATAAACCCCTCTTGTTCAAATTTATAAAAGTTAATATTTTAACACTTTTTAAATAGTTTGTAACTACCAAATACAAGCATTATTAGTCAACAATAATAATCACATATGTATTTTTCAACTAACTACAAAACGCATGAAATAAATATAACATGTTGTCACGTTATCAAGTAATATTCTTAAATAATATCTAAAATCCATAAATTCATAAATCACATATCCACAAACTAATAATTAACATTATTAGTTAAATTATTATATGTTTACCATAGATAATTGTTATTAGAGCTAACGGAACTAACGAAAGTTTGATAACGGAAAATTACCGGATGTCACATTATCCCCATGTTGAAAGAATTTTTGTCCCGAAAATTGTGTTACGTGGTTGTGTTACATCACTGGTTTACTTCATTTGCATAACGAAATCTAATGAGTTGTCACAGTTTAATCATGCAAGCCACTCACAAGTTCACACCCTAAACCCTACCAATCCTACTAAGTAGGGGCTTCAGATTCGCACGCGTGTATGATGTTCATTATCACATCTCTCAACATAATTCATACCAATTAACATACACAACAATGATCTATTATAATCCTAAATATGATTCCATAACCTCCTAATATAACCCAACACTTTTGCAATATTTCATAAAACCTAGATTTCCCAAATAATCCATCAAGTGTCCATATTATCCAATTAACGTATTTTAACACATTAGACAACATCAACAAGCATTCTAGCATGATCCTAACATCATAAACATGCCCAATTCACAATATCCAAAAATTCACTTCAATAAACTTTCCCTTTCGGGAAAGTAACACCTAAAAATCAATCTATCATCAAATTCATTCATAAATTTATCAACTTTATACCTAATCTAGTTCATAGCAAGATCTTGGATCATGGAATAGTCATCTTGAGAGATAGAAAACTAGAAGAGAAAGAAACTAATTAACATCTAGTCATGATAAACATAAACAATTCATCACAATTTCTCAAACCTCATGCACAAATGTTACTGCTTATAGTAAGGTATGAACAACACATCAATTCTATGAAATTCTTGCATAATCCATGTAAACTAGCACCAATGCAATACAACTAACATCATAACATCATCCAACCTCAACAATTTCGAATTTAAACCATGCTAGTTGAACTCGGTTGTTCTAGAATAAAAAACTACAAAAAAATTGTTTAAACTCACCTTAAATTGTGTAATGATTAAGAATTGAAATTGCTACAATGTTGTAAAGATCCAAGCCAAGCAAAATCGGATGTTCTAGAGAATCGGAATATCAAAATCGTAAAGATTGGGAAGAGGAAAGGGTTCGGCCGAATGGGGAGGGTAATTGGGGTCTAGGGTTTGATTTTGTTTAATTTTAAGTTTTGTATTATTTTGTTTTACTGCTTGTTTAAATTTTATAAAACTTAATCTTTTTAACACTTTTTAAATAATTTTAACTATAAAACTCATGTATTATTAATCAACAATAATAATCATATATTTTTAAAAAGCAGTAAAACAAATGAGTAAATTGTCACACATTGTGACGTTATAAAGTAAATTCACAAATAATATTTAAAATTCACGAATCATATAACCACAAATTAATAATCAAAACTATTAGTTAAATTATTATCTGTTAACCATAGTTATTATAATTAGGTCACCTACAATTAGCGACAACTAGTGTGTGCTCACGACACGTGTATGCAATACCTAAGGAAACTAACAGAGTTTGGTAACGGAAAATTACCGAATATCACGTTATCCCCATGCTGAAAGAATTTTCGTTCCAAAAATTGTGTTGCATGGTTGTGTTACATCAGTCGTCGAAATTTAAACACTAAATTCGCCCACTTTCGTCGTTGTTTCGAACAAATGAGGATACTTAAGCTTCACCTGATCCTCACGTTCCCATATGAATTCCGGTCCACGTCTTGACTTCCAACGATCTTTGACTATGTGTATGTTGCTTTTCTTAAGAGTCTTGATCTCACGATCCATTACCTCAACCGATTCTTTAATAAATCGTAATTTCTCATCTACTTATACTTTCTCAAGTGGTACAACCAAAGTCTCGTCAGCTAAACACTTCTTTAGGTTCGAGACGTGAAAAACTTTATGAACTCCAATCAACAAGTCAGATGGATTTAACTGATACGCCACTAGAATCTCAAATGGTCCAACGGATCTTGGATTAAGCTTGCCTCTTTTGCCGAATCGAACACACCTTTCCACGGTGAGACCTTAACAATACTTTGTCTCCGACCTAAAACTCTATAAGGTTTTCTTCGCTTGTCATCGTAGCTCTTCTAGCAGTCTCGTGCTGCAACCATATGGTTTTGTATCTGCACGATCTTTTTAGTAGTTTCATGCACCAATTCGGGGCCAGTCAGCGGACTATCACCAACTTCCGCCCAACAATCTAGTGACCTACACTTTATCCCATACAACGCCCCAAACAATGTTGCCTTAATGCTAGTGTGATAGCTATTGTCGTAAAAAAACTCCACCAATGGTAGATGAATTTCCCAATTGTTCCTAAAATCAATCACACAAGCTCGTAACATGTCCTCCGACATTTGAATAGTACGCTCGATTGCCCAGTGGTCTACTCATGATAGGTAGTGCTCGTATCTAGATGCGTACCCAATGAGTTTTGCAACGATTGCTAGAAGTGGGATGTAAAAGAGGCATCCTGATCCGAAATGATCGAAATTGGTACACCATGTCTAGAAACTACTTCCTTCAAGTAAATCCTTGTTAGCTTATCCATCTTGTCTGATTCTTTGATTACAAGGAAATTAGCAGACTTAGTCAGTCCATCCACGATCACCCATATCGTGTCACAACCACTAGGAGTCCTGGATAACTTCGTAATAAAATCCATAGAAATCGGCTCCCACTTCAACAAAATAATCTCAGGTTATTGCAGCAACCCACATGGCTTCTGGTACTCAACTTTCACTTTAGAGTAGGTTAAACACTTGCTCACGTATATAGCTACATTCGCCTTCATAGTAGGCCACTAATAGTGCGCCTCCAGATCACGATACATCTTGTCAGAACTAGGGTGTATAGAATACTTAGACTTGTGTGCCTCACTTATAACCAAGTCTCACATTGACTTTCACTTCAAACTGCATGTCCATCCCACGTAAGGATTCAGATTCAATCTTTTCCACTATCAAGGCTTCCGTCTAAGCTTCTTTGATTTGTTCAGGAAATTGAGTGATGATCCTAATCTATAAAGCTCACACTCGTCGGGGTTTAGTGGTTTCCTTTCTGCTTAAGATGTTAGCAACTATATTTGCCTTTCCCAGGTGGTATTTGATAGCACAAGCATAATCATTCAATAATTTTACCCAGCGTCGCTGCCTCATATTCAGCTCTTTCTACTCAAAGATATGTTGAAGACTCTTGTGATCAGTGTAAATAGTGCATATGTTACCGTACAAGTAATGTCTCTAGATTTTCAAGGCAAAGACTATTGCACCAGTTCCAAATCATGTGTAGTTATTGGTGTAACTGATCGATTGAACGTGCTTTTGATGAAGGTTTAACACTGAAATCCATAAGATATCACTAATTCTAATAGCTTGTGAACCAAGTAATGATGAGGTATGAACATAAATCAAACATAAAACCCATTTGTAAGAGAATTTGTGAAGAATAAGAGGAATAATGCTCAAAAGTATGAAATATCAGCTCCTAGCAATACAGGACCTAGTTTCGCATACTGTGAAACTGTATGCACCATGGCATGAGATACTACTGGGCGAAACTACAGTTTCGAATGCAGTTTTGCATGCCACAAAATACAAAACAAGACAAAATTAAACTAGACCCTATTACGTTAAGATCTAAGATATCATAAACTATAACTAAACAAAAACAAACGACAAGGTGAATACCACCCTATTCTAGATCATGAATACTCCCCCTAGGGGGTATTCACCTATCGGGTTTTCGGTATCAGCTCCAGCCTTTGCCTGCTCCATCAATCGGGCCAAATTTCTAACTTCTGCCTCTTGATCCTTGAGTTCCTGCATGCTCTTTTTGAGCTACTTGATCTGCGATCTCACGCCCCTAACCTTGTTTGCTACCCTCTCAAACAAGCTCGCCTCTATCTTCGTCTCTTTTCCAGCCTTAAATTTAATCTGGTTCTCGCATAGTATCTTCAGATCTTCATCAATGAATGGGAATACCTCCATAGGATCAAACAGCCTTATCTCATCTCCATCCTTTACCCTCACTACTGCTTCTTCAGTCTGGTTGTCATAAAACCATTTCTCAAATATCTACAGTCTTAAAGGCTATTGATCAGGTATCCTTACTTTGTTAACGGTCATTGTAGGCTTTAATTTCAGCATGATCTTCCCTTTCCCTGTCATACAATGAAAATCTTTCTTTGACCTTCTCCTCTCAGGCTTCATGTATCCAAAAGCTTCAAAATAATCCTGAACGCCTTGACGGATCTCATGCTCTAACATTTTGGCATCTTCGCTCAAAGTCGAGTCAAAGAGGGGAATTTCTGCTATTCTCCTTAAATCCAACTTAGTAAGGGTATTGAACGCCTTTCTTTTATGCATATAGGAGATCCTGCCTCCACACATCTTAATCATAAACATTTTTAGCTTTGCGTTGTACTTCCAGCTCATAATATTCTTGTCTGTCTCCTTCCATCCTGGTTCTTGAATGTTTTGGAATAAAGGGGTTAGTTTCTCTGGTTCTTCTTCCTTATATAACCAGTCCTCTCTTTTCATCTCAACCACATCTCCTTCAACTGAACTCCTCTAAGCCACATAAGTCATTGGCCTCTCATCAACTATATAAATTCTGGCTCACAACCATAATCTACTAACTGTTCCTCCACCTCTTCCTCCTCATTAATCAAATTAACATCAACATGCCCTTTCTCTCCTCCTCGTCTCTCATCCCTTATCACCGCACTCCCTATCAGATCAGTATCTAATTCAAAGGCCATATCAATAAACCCAGCCTCAAACACCTTATCAACATTTTCTTCATCATGTACTCCTTCACCGCTAACTCCGGCACCACCTTCACGAGCATTAACACCACCTACACCTTTGCCACCAGCTCCAGATGTTCCAGCACCACTACCACTAGCTCCAGAAGTTCCAACACCACTACCTTCAGCTCCTAATCCTCGTACCCCACTAACACCATCCCCTGATGTCTTATGAATAAAAAGGAACTTGGATTTGTCAGTCATGTCCCTGATTTGCTCAGCGCTTGGTACATTAACAGCACCAGCAGATCTCCTTAGATCACTCACTTCCTCAACAACCTTCAGATCAGATCCTGTTGGCTTAATATAACTTTCTTCATCTTCTTAATCTCTAAATCCCTTAGTTTCTCCCTTTCCTCTAAGTTAATCAGCTTTGTTTTTATCATGCTTAGGTCATTTGATAAGGATGTATTGACATGTCTAATCACATCCTCATCAAACTCTGGTCTGATGTCCCTCCTTGCCCTCTCAGCTTCTCCTGCAGGCCTAGTCTCAGGTATGACTGGCTGCTTGCTCTTACTCCTCTTTTCCCGTGTCGGGGAATCAGCTCTAGAATGAGAGAATAATTTCTCTACACCCTTCTTCTTCCTCTTCTTCCTCAATTCCTCCTTAATCTCATCCAGTTATTCTTTGAAGGTCAAATCCATCTCCTTCGTATATTTCTTTATCTTTCTGATCTCCTCCATATTTCCCCTAGTTTTTGCTGCTCTCCTTTCCTCTAGAGATATGTGATCTTCCATGAAAAATCATGTTTGGAGGCAGCATAGTCTGCAAAAATCCTTGGGTTCCTTGGAGTCAATCTCAGTTCATCCCCAAGCTTACGTAAGTTCGGCTTTAGGTAATCTAGAATGATCTGAATGTATCTTGGATACAGTAGCCACTTATCTTTCATCAAAGCCATGATGTTCTCTAACAAGTAGTCATGTATGATACGAGCTATGTTTGTACTTTTTTCCTCTACAAAATATGATAATAGCTATGCACCATCTCAGATTTAGCCCATCTGACCCCCCCTTTTCTATGATCCAAACACCTAATGAAGGACATGGGCGATGAACCTTCACTCCTTGAGAGAAACGACTTCTTGTTCTCCTTCTGCTTCTCATAGTCGGTTCTCTCATAATGTAAGGATTCCTATAAGTCTGATGCAGCCAAAACATCCAAAGTCTCTCTACAAGCATGCACTAAAGAACTGAAGTAGAAATGCTTCGGAAGTTTTACACCATGCACTAGAAATATTCTAAGTGTAAAATCTTCCGAAGCCAAGACCAATATCTTCCGAAGCCAAAAGTAAAGTCTTCCGAAGCTTCAAAGACAAAGTCCTCCAAAGCCAAAGAGTGAAGACAGATTTCTTCCGAAGACTTTTAGAGATATGCCTTTATCTGATGTACTTTACCATAAAGCTGGACCACCTTTCCGCTGCAACTATGTAAAGTCACCAACTTACATGAGTTGGTGAAAGGTCCATGCTTTAGGTAAACTGTACATTGAGGTCTTGAGTCCATGCTTTCTACTTTATGTACTTTTATCCTTTTTGTAATATATTAGGATGTGAGCTATGGCATGTCATAGTCACTTGTCAAAAGGCAAATCTGCCTTTTGACTCTACAATTGATTTTGTAGTTGTCTAGTCAATTGTATCCATCTGGCTTTCATAGTATGGCCGGCTGTAGGTTGTAGTATAAGTATTTCATGTTCTTGCATCTTTCCATTATGCTTTGTAACACTTGTAATAGAACTTGAGAAAGCAATATACTGCATCCTTGAAAACCAATCACTTGTGTTCTCTTGTTCTGTCTCTTACTTATTACTTGTGTTCTTAGTATCATTCTTTTGGTTAATCCAGCTTACTGTTTGATTAAGTTTGGTTAATCTCCTCTTTGTGTTGTTGTGTTGTAAGTGACCACCCTTCACCGGTCCTGGAATTGGTATCAGAGCGTTTCAGGCTCTTGATATAAGATGTCACCATCTTAAGATCCCTCACATACATAAATACTAAACTTTTCAAATGGCAGCCATTTCCAAGACTGATATGGAAACTGGAACCATGAACAAGTCCCCACTGATCACTTTTGATGACTTTGATACCTGGTGCCTGAGAATGGAAGGTTTCATCAGGTCTCTAGACTCAAGAATGTGGGAGTCTGTTGAAAATGGACCTTTCATACCCAGCACTCCTTCTGTTACTAGTGCTGGTATGATCCCCAAAGATGTGGCTAACTACTCTGATGAAGATAGGAAGAGAGTAGAGATTGACAGAAAAGCCATGACAGCTCTTCAAACTGCCCTTCCAAACTCTATGTACAGAGGTTTCAAGAAGTGCAAAACGGCTAAACAGCTGTGGGATGCACTAAAACTGATGTATGAAGGCTCTTCTGAAGCCAAGGAGAACAAGAAGGATCTCCTGAAGCAGCAGTTTGAAAACTTCACCTTCAAAACAGGTGAAACCATGACTCAGCAATACCTCAGGTATGTTGAGATAGTGGATACCCTTGTAGATGGAGGAGTTCCTCTTGAGAATAGAGACATTGTAAGGAAGTTCATGTCCTCACTTCCTAGACAATGGACACACTACTGTGTGGTGATCAAGAGGACTGAAAATCTCAAAACTCTTACTCTGACAGAGTTATATGGGATTCTTAGTGGCTACCAAATGGAGATGAACATGCAAGGTTCATCTGGCAACTCCAACAATCAATTGGGTTCAGCCCTGCACGTGATTGAAAGGGATAGCATAGAACCCCAACATCATCTCATATGCTACCCTGACAACTCACCAGAGGGTCCTTTCATCACCTTCCCAGAGACACCCAAGGAGAACTACACTCAAGGAAGCCCATTCCAAGAGACAAGCTCTTCTCAAGCTTTTGTGTCTTCAGATGAAAGTTGTGGCAACTCTCTTTTCACTCTTGAAGACCTGGATTGTATCCATCCAGATGATCTGGAATACATGGAAATAGTCCAGCAGATGGCTCTTCTCACTCACAGAGCCCATAAGTTCTACAAGAGAACTGGAAGGAAGTTTCCAAGCAATGCAACCAGTGGAAAGTTTGGCCTGGACAAAGGCAAAGTCAAGTGTTACAACTGTAACCTGATGGGCCACTTTGCTAGAGAGTGTAAGTCACCTAGAACAAATGGTGGCCAAGCACAAACCAGACCAAACTACACTAAGAAAACCCCTCAGAATGAGAAGCCAAAGCAACAAGCTGCTGTTGCTGTTGAAGAAGGAGGCTTTGACTGGAGCTTTCAGGTGGAAGATGCTTCTCCAATCCAAGCACTAATGGCAGATCATGATGAAGCCAAGGTATTGGAACATCTCTGTACTCCTGAATGCATTGCTAAAGTTAATAGATACGGGTCCTATAACTTGGAGATGAGATCTGATCTTGAGTCCTTAAACATTTTAAAAATCTGATTTTAGAAAGTCTGAAAATGATTATAAACTGAAGATAAAGGACTTAGAGAAAACCATTTCAGTTCTAAAACATGAGCATACAGATTTTAGGACTCAAATCAAAGATCTCATAACCAAGCTTACTGAGTGCCAGGCTGAGCTTGTGATCAGCAAAGCCAGGGCAGAAAAGAGTGTTCTTGAAGAAGAGACCTTCAAGAACATGATATTCTCATCCCTGCACAATAAGGTGTGTTATCAAAACAGGCAAGGACTGGGATCCAATGAGATAGCTCCTCCACACACAATCTTGTCTGTAAGATCTCCTAGGTGTGTAACTTGTGAAGATGAGCTTCCTCTCATAGATCCTATAAGTGAAGAGGATGAAGAAGAGATAGTGAAGAATTCCTTTGAGAAGAGTGAAGAGGAGGATTCTAAGAAGGGTCACTATCCTTCTGAGGAGAAGAAGATTACTATGATGACCAAGTCAATGAGAAAGAACTTGATCAGGAAGAGCAAAAGAAAAGCAAGGAAGGCTCAAGAGATCAAGGCTACTTTTGACTCTAAGCAGAAACAAGTTTTTATCTCTGCAGGGTTTGAAGTAGTAAAGACTGAAGACATCAACCAAAACTCTTCAGCTAAAAGTTCTGGTTCTTGTTCAAATCATCTCAGTACCAAGAAGAAGACTGATCTGATGTGTACCACTGCTGCACAGCCTGGACCATCAAACTCCAAGAACAGTTCCCAGCCCAAAAGGACTGTCTCAGCATTCATAAAGATGAAGGTGGAGAAGGGATGTGACCAAAGACAGTCTTGTTCTCATAAGAAGACTCTTGTGAAGAAGAAAATGGTGTGTGTCATGTGTGAAAGTACCTCTCATATTGCTAAGGATTGTCCATACAATCCTAAAAGTACTGTCCATATGACCAAGACAAAGACTTCAAAGAGTTCCAAGAAGATTCAAGCTTTGGAAGGAAAATCTGTTTCCTTCGGAAGCTCCAAATCTAAGAAGAAGGCAAATGGAAAATTACCTTCGGAAGAGAAGTTGGTCTCGGAAGAAAGGAATTCTTCCGAAGCACTGAAGTCTGCTGCAGTGACTGCAGAATCTTCCGAAGGTTCAGCCATCAAAACTTCCGAAGTCCGAAAAGCTTACGAAGTTTTGAAGGTCAAGTACAAGACTCCAAAGGTGGTGTGGAAGTCTAAGAAATACCAAGTGATTGAAAATTCTCCATCAACAACAGCTAAAGATCCTCCTAGCACAACCATAGGATCTATTACTGTTGCATTACCTTCAGTTATACTTAGTAAGCCCAAGACGAATAAGGCTTGGGTTTCCAAATGTAACTAATCATTTTCTTTGTGCAGGAACAGCTCAAGACAAACAAGAATGTCTGGATCATTGATAGTGGCTGTTCCAGGCACATGACAGGCAATAGGTCACTACTCCATAACTTTGAAAAGATTGATGGAGGACCAGTTGCTTTTGGAGGAGATGAAGGTGGTTACATTTCTTGAAGGGGCAAGGTCACAAATGGTAAGCTCAGCATTGAAAAGGTAAACTTTGTCAAGGAGCTTGGGTACAATCTTCTGAGTGTATCCCAATTTTGTGATCAGAGTCATAACATGCTCTTTACTGAGCATGAGTTCATTGTTCTCAAGCCTGGAGTGGTCATTCCTTATGAGCACAACCTGCTTAGAGCCCCCAGAAAAGGGAACATGTACAAGATGGACTTGCAAGAAACATCTCCCTCTAGAGAAGTTTCATGCTTTCTGTCTAAAGCCAATAGTGATGAGTGTTTCCTATGGCATAAAAGAATGTGCCATGTAAACTTTAAGAACATAAATAAACTAATTAAACATGATTTGGTAACTGGAATGCCAAAGAAAGAGTTTATAAGTGATAATCATTGTGTTTCATGCCTTAAAGGGAAGCAACATAAGGTATCTCACAAGCCTAAGGAAAAGAACTCTATCACTACTCCCCTACACTTATTACATATAGATCTCTTTGGCCCAACCAGTGTAATGAGTCTAGGAAGGACCTCTTATTGTTTGCTTATCACAGATGATTTTACAAGATTCATTTGGGTTTTCTTTCTTAGAACTAAGGATGAGACCCCTGAGATTCTAAAGAATTTCATCTTAAAGATTGAGAATCAATGTGATCACAAGGTCAAAACCATAAGATGTGATCAAGGGACTGAATTCAAGAATCAAACCCTTGATACATTTTGTGATGCAAAAGGTATTACAAGACAATATAGTGCTCCTAGGACTCCTCAGCAAAATGGTGTTGCTGAGAGGAGAAACAGGACACTAATTGAAGCTGCAAGAACTATGTTGTCTGACTCCAAACTGCCCATCACCTTCTGGTAGAGGCAGTAAACACTGCTTGCTATGTGCAAAATAGAGTTTTAGTAGTTAAGACACATGGTAAGACTCATTATGAACTTTGGCACAAGATGTCACACCCCAACCTTGACGGCGGAAACGTCGAGATGTGAGGGTTACGATTGTTCACAGCCACATAACGCTGTTAAAAATCCAAATATAATTTAAACATAAGTTTCAATTGTAACATTACAAACATAAGTCTCAAAGAAAATAAAATCATAACGTAGAATGTACAATTCATTCTTATTTTATTTATTTATCTAGGTCCATTCCTAGATGTGCAAGCTTCAAAAAGTAGATCACATACTTGAGGTATTCCTGAAACATGTTAAAAATAAAAGGTCAACATAAAAATGTTGGTGAGCATTTCATAGTTTTCAGTACATAAGTATATAAAAGATGGCAATTCAAGTCATAAGTTAGTGAATAAAGTGATTAGGGATGTTATGAACAATGCAACAATCAAACCTCGACAATGTTTTACAAGTCACAAACGTTTAAAAGTATATACGATCAGCTAAGTGTGCTTGGATCAACCAAAGCAGGCTTGTCTTACCCATAGATCTATGACTTCGCTGGGCTAGCAATAGTTAATGATTGTACATATAACGCCATAACATGGTAACCACAAAAGTTCAACTAACCACAACTTTACAAGATGAATTGCCATAAAGATTACAAGTCTCAAATAAGTTTACAAGTGCAATGATAATAAGTTAACATGTTTCACCCCAAAGTGTGAAAATAAGCAAAAAGGGGTATGGAAATACTCACTTGAAATAGATAAGATGATAGTAAGAAATTAACGATGCTCCAACGATTCCTTTTTACAAGATACCTAACGTATATATATTACATAGTTAAGTTTAAAGATAAGATTAACGAATAAACGTGAACTAATAGTTAAATGAATCGTTTATGCTTTGGTTTAATAAAGATGGTATAACTTAATAAGACCAAGAATATATTCAAAATGATTCAATAATATAATTTATTGAATTAATAAAGATTAAATAAAATGTGTGAAAAGATATAAATAATATAGAAATTAATTATTTAAAATTTGTTAAAGATGATTTATTGAATACTTAATTATATGCCTTGCAAAATAATATAAAATCATTTAAAGTTATTTTATAAAGTTTTTACACCTTTTAAAAACCTTTATAAAGGTCTTATAATGTCAAGCCCTAAATATTAATTAAAAAAAATGAAAACTAACGTATAATTAAATGTTATATTGTCTTATAAGTTTCAAGGATCTTAAACGAAAATTTAAGAAATAATTTTATTAACTAATTAAATATAACATAGTTAAATGAACAATTAATTATTTAAACAATTATTTAAATAATTATAACTCTTTTAATAGTTATTTATTTAACATATAGATTTATAATGTTTTAAAAATCTACATTTGAATCATAATAGGTTTGTAATATTTAAATTACATAAATAAATAGTAATGTTGTTAATTCTTGATATTTTTTTAAAGGTTATTAAATTTTTAGAAAAGATCTAAATCTTTAAAATTTAGTTTAATACTTTCTGAAATGCTTTAGTTAACAATCTATTGGTATAATATAAATTTTCTAAATAGCAAAAATGTAGGAAAATAAGTTAAAAACCAAGGTTGGAAGAGGCCCGGTTCGAACCCGGGACCTCATGCCAAGTAGTGACACGGGTTACCAATCGGGCTAGCGCCCACATCTGTTTAAAGTTTCTTTTTAAATCCTTTAAACATTAAATGGTTCAACCCCCCAATTTCCATATGAACCCTAGAACCAATTTGGATCAAATTGATCATGAATCCGAAGTTGTTAATGAAATTAAAGTTAGGGCTTCTGTTCTATGTATGAAAACGAGTATATATCAACGTTTAATTACCCGATTCGAAGTTGGCCACTATAGGAACGAATGAAGAACACATGCGGCTTGGTCGAAGTCGGTTCACGATGAGATTGTGCATGATAATCAAATTCCTTTTGCAGAAAGCATCTAAAGGCCTAGATAAGCAAAAGCCCTCTAATAATTTCGATTATAACTGCCCCGAAGGTTGAATTCGACTAAAACGCAGGTTCACGATGAAGGTAACAGTCGTATGTGTTGTGTGTTTTGTTTCAGATGAGATTACGTTATGTGGGAGATTAGTTATGATTAAGTCATCGTGTATGTGATGTTAATTTGATTATTATGGAGTATAAATGCTTGAACGGTTAGAAGGTTTATGGTGATCGGTTACCGAGCGATTGAGGTTAGAAACCGATGTTTAAACGTGATTAAACATCCTATTTATGTTCGAAATACGTTCACAAAACGAATGGAAACGGTTTTTAGGGGAAAATCTAGGAAATTCCGGCGGTTTACCCCTCGCCGGAGCCGACCGGAGGGTGGCCGGAGGTGCCGCCGGAAATACGGGAAAAAGGGGGGGGTGGTTTGGGTGTTTCAAAAACTTACAACTTTGGTCCCTAACGTTTGAATTGTTTGTTATTTTATGTAATAATTTGTAAATTAAGTTTTGGAATTTACAAAGTAAACCCTAAACTTATATAAACTAATTTGAATAATAAAACAAATTAATTTGTTATTAATCATTAAAACTCTATAAACTTGTATACTAATAAAAATTTATGAGTTTATTAAAAGCCATTTTATAACCTAATAAATTTGTAAGTAAACTTTTCCATTTAATTATTTATTATAAAATGATTATTAAACTTTATAACCTTATGAAAAAGAATCCATAATTTTTTTATAAGTTGTCTAAATGTTTCATAAATAATTTTTAATATAGATTGCACATTTAATGCCTTTGATCCACTAATATCATTAAAATAATTTAATAATAGAAGTTCAAAATGGGTTCGGTTTAATAACTTGAAAAAATGACGGATGTTACAGTCTCCCCTACTTTAAGAAATTTCGTCCCGAAATTAAGAATGAAACTTAAACGAATAGGAGACTTATAATGAAAGATAAGTGTACAACGAACAGTGTTTGACGTTTGATTACAAGTGGAACGCTTCACTTTATGTAATCTTACAAGATCCTTAACATAACGAACGCGAGACGTTTTGAGATAAAACGTTGAAAAACGATAACGAGCTACCGTGGTACCTTAGATTCATAAGTCACAACTTCTAGAATGTAATTTCGTAGTAAGTTGATGTCTAGAAATCAATAAAGGACCAACAATGATAAGAAAGGTTAACCGTCAGGATTTAAGAATCCCAAACGTCACTATATGAAACGATCTTAGCGCATATCTTGTGAATATTTATCGCTCCTTTGACCAATCATCGGTCTAAGAATAATACGATATGCGAAGATTTTGGAATAAGTTCACGACGATGGTTAGTAACATTATTAAAATCAGAAAATGAAGTGATCATCCAAATTAATGATCGATGTTTAACGACATACCACGGTATACGACTATTTGAGATAGATACAAGCCAACTTCCCGACCCGTTAACCCACATGAGTCTATCCGAAATTAGTTAATCGGTCTATAATGCACCATTTGTCATCATGGTATCTAAGATAAGAGACACTTAGTGATGAAAAGTTAAACAGGAGATTCATAGGAACACGAATGTTAGGTTTTGTCATATATGAAAGTAAGACACTTGGACACATACCAAGTTATGTCTTTTCTTTTATGCCAAACCCATGACTACAAGTTACAAAGGTTTATGAACCTCCACGTCACAATGTAAGTAATAACGAGTCTCGTTAGTCGAAACCAAGATAGAGTTTTAAAGATTCCCAAGGGTAAGGGTTCAAAAGTGATTCAAGAAGTAACGCAAACAATAAGACATGCATTTGTAACCATGTTTTGCAAGGTAACAAATTTCCAAATATAGATTGCATACGTAATTCATCAAACCCATAAGTACAGTCGAGAACATTCGTATGACTAGAAAGGCATAACCACAAGTTGATAATGTCTTTATTTAGTAGAAAGATTGTTTAAGAAGGCTACCATCACACAATCATGTGTTGATGACTACTCAAAATGAAAGTTGATAAGTAAGGAATAAATGGTTCAATGTAGCTAGATCGAGTTAAAATATGAAGGTAAAGGGAAAGAAATCGTTTTAAAAAAATTAAATGCTCCAAGCTTGGAATCAAAATCAACCTAGAGCGATCGAGTCTCCTTACAAGTTCAGAAATCATGCTTTGGCTTGATAGGTCCAAACACTAACATTGGTTCACCCTTCAAGTTACTACATGTTTCTTGTCACTTGATTAAAACCTTGGTAAGTTGGAGATCAAGAAATGAGAATAGTCATCAAGGTGTGGTTTTCACTCCTAACTTGATGGTGTATTCCCAAAGTATGACCACTAACCTTCCAATCAAAAAGTTCGATCCCAACTCCTTGTTGAGGATCCACAGAAATAAGACGAGGTAACTCACCATTAAGGTAAGGGAAATCACTCCTATCTTAACGGTGAAGTTTTACAAAAACAAAATATAACAAGATGAACTTCTTCATCAAAATCCAGAATTCACTCCTACTTTGATGAAGTCGTCTCATTTGAACAAATACAATTCATAAAGATGATATTATCATCAAGGTATGGAATTCACGCCTATCTTGATGATTGAATTTCATAATAGCAAGAAAACAATTGAAGATTGACATTTGTCACCAAAGTACGGGTTTCAATCCTATTTTGGTGAGATCATGTCATTTGTGAAATGCCATTCCAAAGAAAATAATTGAAGTCAATCCTCGGGATAAAGAAATCACCCCGATCCAGAGGATGAAATTCTTATAAATCACAATTGGAAACCATTTATCGAAACGAATAGAGAATCATCAAGGTAAGGGAATCACCCCTGTTTTGATGAGTTAGAATTATTTAGGAGATACGGGTGTTCTTAGTCATAGGTTGACTTGCAAACACTTGCCTCTCTCACGGTGCAGACGGTACGGAGTTTGACTTAACGACGAAAGGAAAATAATATCAATTGGAAATTCGAAAAATTTCAAGTTACATCATTGTAACAAAAAGGAAAAATCATACTTACAAGCTTAAGATCAAAGTTCAAGATAACAGAAGTTGTTGTGGTGTTCAAATCTTGGATGGTTTCAATCGGGAAGACGAAATCAAGGGCAGGAAATTATTCAACACCATAATGAGATGTGAACATTCGATTCACAATCGAAAGGAATACATGGACTTCTCAAGATATGAGGTCAACCATAGCCTTATTGAAGACACACGTACTTATAAGTGATCACTCATCTCAAGGGTTTCGAGTCAAGTAAATGGATTCAATGATCGAGTCAAATCACCATTTACACTTTGCCTAGACAAAGTATCTCGAGATGTAGGAATTCCACCTATAGCGTTGCTTGTTCTTAGTTACGGGACACATCCTTAAGAAGACTTGAGTACCATAAATAACGGTTTAAAGTTTTGAAGACCATTCGGTTTAGATTCCCAATATCTTTGGGTATATTAAGTTCCATGTTCACGTTGGTCAAGATATAGAGATAGTTACATGAAACGCTCAACGTGTAATGGTGTTTAAACGTAAGAGTTGAAATGTAGGTTAGGTTCAATATTAACAGGAACATTATGCGTGATAAGAATGAAGAGATACCAGTTCAAGGAATCAAAGATTTTTAAGATACAAAGAGGATGGTTCCATTTAGTAACGCATTACCATTTGGAATCGTTGACACGTCAAGGTAAATTGACCCACTTGCCATAGAGACTTGTGTATATTGACCATAGTTTATCACTCATCCCAGAAATCCCCAGGTAAGCATAACTGGTCTCACAATGAGATTTATACGATATGCTTGCCTTAGCCCGAAGGCCTTTTGCCAGGAAAACCAGAATACAGGTGTCTATGTGTCACACAAATTTCTTTGGTTTATGAAATCAAAACCTTGATGAGATTTTCATAGATTAGACATAGAGTCTAAGGAATTGAACCCACGACGATAAGTGTAGATTCCACATGTCGTTGAGAATAAGTTTAGGAAGTTCATTTGTCGGGGAGAGTCAAAGAGTCAAAGTTAAGTTTAGGGAGACAAGTAACTAAGTTTAAGCATACATAAGGCAATCTTATGCTAAAGCATCAAGTTGCACAAAAGGCATAGCATTATGTGGCATGCAAACAACATGTAAGCACAAAGGTATAAGGATCTTTATATGAGGTTCATGCAACTATGGTCTAGGTCACCATTTCTAATAACCTAAATCCCTATAGTTATGGGCTCTGATACCAATCTGTCACACCCCAACCTTGACGGCGGAAACGTCGAGATGTGAGGGTTACGATTGTTTACAGCCACATAACGCTATTAAAAATCCAAATATAATTTAAACATAAGTTTCAATTGTCACATTACAAACATAAGTCTCAAAGAAAATAAAAGCATAACGTAGAATGTACAATTCATTCTTATTTTATTTATTTATCTAGGTCCATTCCTAGATGTGCAAGCTTCAAAGAGTAGATCATATACTTGAGGTATTCCTGAAACATGTTAAAAATAAAAGGTCAACATAAAAATGTTGGTGAGCATTCCATAGTTTTCAGTACATAAGTATATAAAAGATGGCAATTCAAGTCATAAGTTAGTGAATAAAGTGATTAGGGATGTTATGAACAATGCAACAATCAAACCTCGACAATGTTTTACAAGTCACAAACGTTTAAAAGTATATACGATCAGCTAAGTGTGCTTGGATCAACCAAAGAAGGCTTGTCTTACCCATAGATCTATGACTTCGCTGGGCTAGCAATAGTTAATGATTGTACATATAACGCCATAACATGGTAACCACAAAAGTTCAACTAACCACAACTTTACAAGATGAATTGCCATAAAGATTACAAGTCTCAAATAAGTTTACAAGTGCAATGATAGTAAGTTAACATATTTCATCCCAAAGTGTGAAAATAAGCAAAAAGGGGTATGGAAATACTCACTTGAAATAGATAAGATGGTAGTAAGAAATTAACGATGCTCCAACGATTCCTTTTTACAAGATACCTAACGTATATATATTACATAGTTAAGTTTAAAGATAAGATTAACGAATAAACGTGAACTAGGGTTTCTATTGGAGTTTGGGGGTTTAAATAGTTAAATGAATCGTTTATGCTTTGGTTTAATAAAGATGGTATAACTTAATAAGACCAAGAATATATTCAAAATGATTCAATAATATAATTTATTGAATTAATAAAGATTAAATAAAATGTGTGAAAAGATATAAATAATATAGAAATTAATTATTTAAAATTTGTTAAAGATGATTTATTGAATACTTAATTATATGCCTTGCAAAATAATATAAAATCATTTAAAGTTTTTACACCTTTTAAATAACCTTTATAAAGGTCTTATAATGTCAAGCCCTAAAAATTAATTAAAAAAAATAAAAACTAAAGTATAATTAAATGTTATATTGTCTTATAAGTTTCAAGGATCTTAAACGAAAATTTAAGAAATAATTTTATTAACTAATTAAATATAACATAGTTAAATGAACAATTAATTATTTAAACAATTATTTAAATAATTATAACTCTTTTAATAGTTATTTATTTAACATATAGATTTATAATGTTTTAAAAATCTACATTTGAATCATAATAGGTTTGTAACATTTAAATTACATAAATAAATAGTAATGTTGTTAATTCTTGATATTTTTTTAAAGGTTATTAAATTTTTAGAAAAGATCTATATCTTTAAAATTTAGTTTAATACTTTCTGAAATGTTTTAGTTAACAAACTAATTTTTATTAAAATCTATTGGTATAATATAAATTTTCTAAATAGCAAAAATGTAGGAAAATAAGTTAAAAACCAAGGTTGGCAGAGGCCCGGTTCGAACCCGGGACCTCATGCCAAGTAGTGACACGGGTTACCAATCGGGCTAGCGCCCACATCTGTTTAAAGTTCCTTTTTAAATCCTTTAAACATTAAATGGTTCAACCCCCCAATTTCCATATGAACCCTAGAACCAATTTGGATCAAATTGATCATGAATCCGGAGTTGTTAATGAAATTAAAGTTAGGGCTTCTGTTCTATGTATGAAAACGAGTATATATCAACGTTTAATTACCCGATTCGAAGTTGGCCACTATAGGAACGAATGAAGAACACTTGCGGCTTGGTCGAAGTCGGTTCACGATGAGATTGTGCACGATAATCAAATTCCTTTTGCAGAAAGCATCTAAAGGCCTAGATAAGCAAAAGCCCTCTAATAATTTCGATTATAACTGCCCCGAAGGTTGAATTCGACTAAAACGCAGGTTCACGATGAAGGTGACAGTCGTATGTGTTGTGTGTTTTGTTTCAGATGAGATTACGTTGTGTGGGAGATTAGTTATGATTAAGTCATCGTGTATGTGAAGTTAATTTGATTATTATGGAGTATAAATGCTTGAACGGCTAGAAGGTTTATGGTGATCGGTTACCGAGCGATTGAGGTTAGAACCGATGTTTAAACGTGATTAAACATCCTATTTATATTCGAAATACGTTCACAAAACGAATGGAAACGGTTTTTAGGGGAAAATCTAGGAAATTCCGGCGGTTTACCCCTCGCCGGAGCCGACCGGAGGGTGGCCGGAGGTGCCGCCGGAAATACGGGAAAAAGGGGGGGGTGGTTTGGGTGTTTCAAAAACTTACAACTTTGGTCCCTGACGTTTGAATTGTTTGTTATTTTATGTAATAATTTGTAAATTAAGTTTTGGAATTTACAAAGTAAACCCTAAACTTATATAAACTAATTTGAATAATAAAACAAATTAATTTGTTATTAATCATTAAAACTCTATAAACTTGTATACTAATAAAAATTTATGAGTTTATTAAAAGCCATTTTATAACCTAATAAATTTGTAAGTAAACTTTTCCATTTAATTATTTATTATAAAATGATTATTAAACTTTATAACCTTATGAAAAAGAATCCATAATTTTTTTATAAGTTGTCTAAATGTTTCATAAATAATTTATAATATAGATTGCACATTTAATGCCTTTGATCCACTAATATCATTAAAATAATTTAATAATAGAAGTTCAAAATGGGTTCGGTTTAATAACTTGAAAAAATGACGGATGTTACACAAGAGAAAATCTTTCATTGGTTTTCTCAGGTCATTTGGATGTCCTTGCACCATCTTGAATACCAAAGATCAAATTGCCAAATTTGCTGAGAAATCAGATGATGGACATTTCATTGGATACTCTTCCTAGTCTAAGGCTTATAGAGTATACAATCTCAGAACTAGAATTGTTGAGGAGTCAGCCAATGTGACTTTTAATGAACACACACCCTGTGTAGCTGGTTCTGGTCCTGATTGGCTATTTGATCTTGATTTAGTTACCAACTGTTTTAACAAATCTTGTGAGAATGTTTCAGGATCTGCAGAAAATTTAAATACAGGTGATCCTGATCCAAGATTTGAGCTAAGAAGATATTCATTTCATACATCTTCAGCTTCAGTTGGAACTACTTCTGCAAATGAGGTTTCTATCAGTACTACAATGACAAACTCAGCTGATACATCTGGGGTGCCTTCAAATTCCAGCTCACAGGCTCCACAACCAGATAAGGATATCTCAATTATGGAAGACAACAATGGTGGTGGTGATAGTGATCAAGAATTTCTTGATGATAATAGTCACACCATAGATGACAACATCAATGATGTCACACACTCATTGGATCAAGTCAATCTTGATAAGTGTGGTGATGTGGAGGGTGAAACATCTATGCCAGATCTAAATTTCTCAAATTTAGATCTTTCTCAGCAACTTGCTGTGATCCCTCAGCTTAGGATCCACAAGTCTCACCCCACCACAAACATGATTGGAGATGTTGTCATAGGGGTAAGAACAAGAGGACAAACCCATGAAGCAAATGTTTGTCTTCACTCTTGTTTCTTATCCCAGATAGAGCCAAAGAAAGTTGATGAGGCTCTAAAGGATGGAAGTTGGGTTGAAGCTATGCAATAGGAGTTGCTTCAATTCAAAAGGCAAAAAGTTTGGAACCTTTGTCCTCTTCCACATGGGAAGACTACCATTGAAACCAAATGGGTGTTTAGGAATAAGAAGGATGATAGAGGCATTATCATCAAGAACAAGGCTAGACTAGTTGTTCAAGGATACACACAAGAAGAAGGGATTGACTACACTGATGTTTTTGCTCCAGTAGCAAGACTAGAAGCTGTTAGGATATTCCTGGCATTTGCTGCATCCAAGAACTTCAAGGTCTTTCAGCTTGATGTGAAGTATGCTTTTCTGTATGGAGTGATTGATGAATAGGTGTATGTCAAACAACCACCTGGTTTTGTAGACCCTGATCATCCTGATTATGTCTGCAAGCTTGACAAAGCTCTTTATGGGCTGCATCAGGCACCCAAAAAGTGGTATGAGACATTGTCTGAGTATCTTTGCAAACATGGATACAGGAGAGGTACTATAGATGGAACTCTCTTCATCAAAGGATAGGAAAATGACATATTGCTAGTTCAAGTGTATGTGGATGACATCATCTTTAGTTCAACTAATCCAAAGCTCTGCAAAGACTTTGAGAAGCTGATGAAAGACAGATTTGAAATGAGTGCAATGGGAGAACTCAATTTCTTTTTGGGAATTCAAGTGAAGCAAGTTGAAGATGGTATCTTCATAAGTCAGTCAAAGTATGTTCAGGACATACTCAAGAGGTTCAACATGACTTATTGTAAGATTGCTAAGACACCCATAGCCAGAAACCACTCCCTTGGACCTGATCTTGAGGAGGAGTGTGTAGATGAACACTTATACAGGGCTATGATTGGGTCTCTTATGTATCTTACTGCTAGCAGGCCTGATATCATGTTTGCGACATGTATTTGTGCAAGATATCAAGCCAACCCTAAGATATCTCACCTCATCACTGTCAAGAGGATTCTAAGATACCTCAAAGGTGCTTCAACACTTGGTTTATGGTATCCAAAGAATCCTGACTTCAATCTGTATGCTTATACAGATAGTGATTATGGTGGTTGCAACATGAATGCAAAGTCTACATCTGGGGGATGTCAGTTCCTTGGTGGAAGGGTTGTCTCATGGCAATGCAAGAAACAATCCTGTGTCTCTACATCAACTGCTGAAGCTGAATACATGCTGATGAACAATAAGAGATAACTATGAAAAGGGATTGATTAAACTAGTCAAAGTTCACACAGATGAACAATATGCTGATATGTTTACAAAAGCTTTTGATGAACAGAGATTTAAATATCTAATATCAGCTATTGGGATGATTAACTTTGAGTAGATTTTTCTTAAAACTAATTCTAACTATTTCTTAAAATATGTGTGTCCTAAGTTGTCTAGTTCATCACTTTCATAAGCTCATATTTTCTTTGGATAAACAAATCCTTTTTGAAGATTTTCCTTAGATTCTTGAAAATTTTCTGATCTTTCGGAAGATAAGGGGCGCATGAACTGATTTGGTGTTGCAACAACTTAATCAAGTGCTGCAGTAGCAGAATAAGGGGTCGCAGCAGCTTGATCAAGTGGTGCAATTGCAGAAAAAAACGGCACAACCCAAAGCTAAGAGGCTCATCTCTGTGTGCAGATTCAAATCGATTCTAAAGTTGCGTAGCTCTTGCTGAATTGCAAATCAACTATTGTTGTGGTTTGATAATAATGAAACGAAATCAGTTGTTGATGCATATTTAAGTTCCAAATCTGAGTTTGTTGAAGAACACCAAGAACATCAAAGACCCACTTACTTGAATTTTTGATTTTATCCAAAAACTGATGTTGATGATGCTTTGATTGTTAAATTGCTATTGTAACATCATGTTGACGAATCTAAATCAATCCAAACTCCATTTCAATGTTTCAGATCTGAGAATTTCTCAAGAACACCAAGAACACACACTAGTGTGTGTAAATGACGAACTTCACTGTAAATTCCCAAATCTCATGGATTTTGCTCCAATCTTCAATCTTTTGCCTCCAATTGATGATTTGATCATGGATGATGATTAGAAAACATCAATTTCATGCTGAATCTAACAGATTCATGAGGAAATCCATGGATCTAATGATGAACACTCATGAACTTGTTCTTCAAGCTATCTTCAAATCTCCTTCCATTTTAGCATTCCAACCATGAATCTCGACCTAAATCAATACGAATCCATAACCTTGGCTCTGATACCACTTGTGGGTTTTGATGGTGAGATCAAAACATGTTGAGCTCGTGGATCTTAGGATTCAATTGACTAGATCTAGATTTAACGATGAAGATGTTAAACTGATAATGATGAACAAAGAATTTCTATTAAATTTTTTGTTTTTTTGATTAGTGAGGAAGAAATGAATAGATGATTGATCATGATCTTTTGAAGGATTGATGATGTTATGCTCTCATCCTCACACCTCTCATGTTTTGGCACACCTCCAAGGCACACACACTCTTGGAAGGCACACCTTACAAATGAATGTAAATAATCTATTTATACTAGTCTAAGAACAATTACAATGTAGAAACCCTAGACTAATAATTTTGACTCCTTGTTGACTTGTTGACTTCAAGCTTCAATTCTTTATCTTCTTTGTTGACTTTTCTGTTGACTTGGAAATCTTCAATTTATTCTTGTTGATCAAAACTCAACAATTACCTTGATGTATGTACGATGTATGATCAAGTGCGATAGAAAGAAAATGTTTTAATGAAAGGAAGGTTATATATTTTTATTAAAACTAGAACTCACTCAGCAACGCTGACTTTTTATTTATTTTCCAGTTGGCAAGTGATGGTTGCTGAGGATGGTACGGGGCAGCTACTTGGAGAATTTTGGATGGCATCCATTTTATGTTAAATGGCATTTTTGTGATGTAATGCAAACAATGAGATTTTGAAACGGTTAACAATGTTGTATTGTATTGCAAAAGTACTCATTAATATATGAAATGGTTGATTAAGTATTCTGCTGCAAATGTTTTAGTAAATTTAAATGTATGATTTATGTTTTATGTGTGATGATTGTCCAACTGTGAGCGTCCCGGGAATTGGGCCTTACAAGTTGGTATCAGAGCCAAAGTTTAAGTGAAATGGGTAAATATTTTCAAAAACCTAAACTTAAGCTGAGAATGGGACAAAATGGTTGGATGCCAATCCGAGTAGCTACGTGCCATCAGGTATTTTCTGTAGAGTTAACCGTTATTATGTGCGCATGTTATATGGTCTATGTGCCTTTAGTAGATTTAGATACTTATGTAGTCAGGATAGGAAATGCTTGGGGTATGAATAGTAAAGTAAGTGGCTAATCACAACTGGCTATTGTAATTAGGGAGTTACTATACTTGACATAAACTGAGCTATTACCTTGAATGACCGTGTCTTATAGCATGTATAGAGGATGGCTAGAGGTAGATCTTCTAAGTCTTCTCGAGGTGGAGGCCATGGTGGACGTGGTGCTGGACCACGGGTCATAAGAGGAAGGGCTAGGGCTAAAGAGATGGCCCATGAAGAGCCCGAGACCCCTCATCCGAAGGGTGGTGATAAGAGTGCTAACCTAAAGGCCTTGGTGAAGGAGGTTCACCAGGTCATGTAGACGATCCTGCCGTCTATGGTGACCGAAGTGATTAAAGCTGTTAGGGAAGGAGAGAGGAAGGAAAGAAGAAGGCCCACGGGGGAAAGGGAACAACCGGAGACTGAGACGGTTTTTTCTAGTGAAGATGAGGAATAGGAGGAGCCTATGCAGGAAACTGCACGAGGCTTTAACTATGGGGCGTTCCAGAGATGCAAGCCCCCTACTTTTGATGGCAATGGCACTATTGCCGCTGCTCATCGGTGGGTGAGGGAGATGGAAGCTGTACTTGATATCAGCGAGTGCAGGGAGGATCAGAAGGTAAAGTTTGCTACCCACTCCTTCGTAGACTCGGCCTTGTGTTGGTGGGACAATATCGTCCAGGCTGAGGGCAGCAGGGCAATCGAGAGGATGAGGTGGAGCGAGTTGAAGAAGTTGGTGATCGACGAGTTCTTTCCTCATAGGGAGCTTGACAAGGTGGAAAGGGAGTTCCTGCAGCTGGAGACGGGAACCATGACACACCAGCAATACACCACCAAATTTAATGAGATGGCACGGCTGGTGCCGGATCAGGTGAAACCTTTGTCAAGAAAGATTAATAGGTATATCCAGGGCTTGTCGGTGGATATTCGCAGCCACATGATCGCCGCCCGGCCGAGTACGTTTAGGTCGGTAGTTGATCTGGCAGGGAGGCTATATGATGAACGAGAGGTGGTTGTGGCTGAGGTGAGCAAGAAAGGTGGTGGTGATTGAAACAAGAATGGGAAGTGGTTGGACGTGGCGGGGCCGCTCCAAACAATAAGGTTGCGAGGGTGGATGACCGCCGTATAGTCACACCCGGTGTGGGGTCGAAGAGGTGTGGTAAATGCGGGAAGGAGCATTCGGGAGAATGCAAATGGGGATCAAACGTCTGCTTCAAATGTGGGAAGCCCGGTCACGTGGTAAACGAGTGTGGGGTTATAAGGTGTTATAACTGTGGTGAAAACGGGCATCTGAGCAGGGATTGCACGAAGCCGAGGGCTGAAAGTTCCGGAACAAAGAAGAAGACCGGAACCGAGGGGTAGAGAGCAAGAGGCAGAGTTTTCACTATAACCTGGGATGAGGCAAGGGCGGACCCCGATGTTGTATCAGGTACGTTTCTTGTGAATTAAACTCTTGCCCCTGTGTTATTTGATTCTGGCGCTAGTAGGAGTTTCATTTCTGCTGCCTTTTGTGCTAAGTTGCCCATTAGGAGTAGAAGTATTGATGAGCCCTTTGATGTAGAAACTGCCATAGGTAAGTCTACCAGGATTTCTGATCCGATAGACGGTTGTGACATAGAATTTGAAGGTCATAAGTTTCCTTCTAGACTGTTTGTGATGACCTTAGGCGAATTCGATGTAGTCCTAGGAATGGAATGGTTAGCGGACTACGAGGCGAAGATTGTGTGTCGCAAGAAGATGACTAGACTGACAGCGCCTGATGGGAGTTTGATGACAATTTACGATGACCGAGTCACTACGATTCCGAAGGTGATTTCAATGGCGGTGGCGGGAAAGTGCATGAGATGTGGATGTAGTGCCTACTTGGCCTACGTGAAGGATGTGGATATGTCAACACCATAATTGTCCGATGTACCAGTTGTGTGTGACTTTCCGGACGTGTTTCCAGAAGACTTACCAGGTGTGCCACCGGACCGTGAAATCAAATTTCAAATTGACTTGATACCCGGTGCCCAGCTTGTTGCTAAGGCGTCGTATCGGTTAGCCCCCTCTGAGATGAAGGAATTGATGGAGAAATTGCAAGAGTTGCTTGATAAGGGGTTCATTAGACTGAGTATCTATCCTCGGGATGCTTCGGTCTTGTTTGTGAAGAAGAAGGACAGTAGTATGAGGATGTTGATCGACTACTGTGAGTTGAACAAATTGACGGTGAAGAATCGGTATCCATTACCGAGGATTGATGACTTGTTTGATCAGCTCCAAGGTGCCAGTTGGTTCTCAAGGATAGATCTCCGATCTGGTTACCATCAGTTGAAGGTGAAGGAGCAAGATATTCCTAAAATAGCTTTTCGTACACGTTATGGGCACTATGAGTTCCTTGTTATGTCTTTTGGTTTGACAAACACGCCAGCTGCTTTTATGGACTTGATGAATCGAGTGTGTCAGCCGATGTTTGATAAATCGGTGATTGTGTTCTTTGATGATATATTGATTTATTCAAGAAGCGAAGAGGAGTATGCCGGCCACATTCGCGAAGCGTTGGAGACGCTAAGAAAGAAGAAGTTGTATGCTAAGTTCTCCAAGTGCGCGTTCTGGTTGCGCGAGGTTCAGTTCTTGGGTCACGTGGTGAATCCCGAGGGGATTATGGTAGACCCGGCAAAGGTGGAGGTAGTGATGCAATGGAAGTCTCCAAAGACACCATCCGAGATCCGTAGTTTCTTGGGGTTGGCGGGCTATTATAGAAGATTCATCGAAGACTTCTCCAAGATAGCTTCTCCGTTGACTAAGTTGACCCGTAAGGATGTGAAATTTGTATGGGGTCAAGATCAAGAGAAGGCTTTTGAGGAGCTAAAGGCAAGGCTGACGCAAGCTCCAGTCTTATCATTACCCGAAGGAAGCGAGGATTTGGTGGTCTATTCAGATGCTTCTTACTCGGGGTTGGGTTGCGTGTTGATGCAGCGAAGAAGGTTATAGCTTATGCATCCCGACAATTGAAGGTTCATGAGGTTAATCACCCTACTCATGACCTAGAACTAGTAGCTGTGGTCTTTGCATTAAAGATTTGGAGGCACTACCTATACGAGACGAAGTGCACCATCTTCACTGATCACAAAAGCTTGAAGTACTTCTTCAAGCAGAAGGATTTGAATATGAGGGAGAGGCGGTAGTTGGAGCTCATAAAGGATTTTGATTGCGAGATCCATTACCATTCGGGCAAATCCAACGTAGTGGCGGATGCCTTGGCCGAAAGGAGAGACCCAAGCCGATTCGGGTAAAAGCCTACCAATTGATTATGACCTCTGATGTGATGACACAGGTCAAGGAGTTTCGAGACAAGGCGTTGAAGAAAGATCGTCTTAACTCTGAAAGGATGAGAGGTCTAGTCGCGGAGTTGGGTGAAAACACTCCCAGTGTTAGAACCCGATTCGGACGAATGTGGATTCCTTGTTATGGGGATCTACATGGAAATATCATGGATGAAGCTCATAAGACTCGATATTCTATTCATCCCGGTGCTACAAAAATGTATCAAATGAAGAAAGATTATTGGTGGCCGGGTATGAAGCGTGACGTAGTGGAGTATGTGAGTAAGTGCCTTACTTGTTTGCAAGTGAAGGCGGAGCATCAGAAACCGTACAAGAAGATCCAACCTCTGGATATATCCGAGTGGAAGTGGGAGCATATCACCATGGACTTTATCACGAAGTTACCGCGCACCGCGAGAGGGTATGATGTCATATGGGTGATAGTTGATCATCTGACGAAGAGTGCTCACTTCCTACCGATCCGCGAAACGTATTCTTCTGAGAGTGTCTATTGTGTCTGATCGTGACACTCGGTTTACATCCATGTTTTGGAAGAGATTTCATAATACGATGGGACGAGGTTACATATCAGCACGGCTTATCATCCCCAGACAGATGGTCAGTCAGAGAGGACCATTCAGACGCTAGAAGATATGCTTCGGGCATGCGTCATTGATTTCGGTGGAGGTTGGGATGAACACTTACCGTTAGCTGAGTTCTCTTATAACAATAGTTATCATGCCAGCATTGGTATGCCTCCATATGAGATGCTATACAGTAGGTGGTGTAGAACGCCTGCTTGTTGGGGTGATATTGGTCAAAAGGAGTTAGGGAGCGTTGAGGTAATTATGGCTACGGCTGAGAAGCTAGAAAAGATCAAGGCCTTTATGAAGGCAGCAAAGGATAGGCAAAAGTCGTACGCCGACAAGAGACGTAGACCGGTTGAGTTCAAGGTAGGAGATAAAGTTATGCTGAAAGTCTCACCTTGGAAGGGCATCATTCGGTTTAGGAAGCAGGGCAAGTTGAGCCCAAGATATATAGGGCATTTCCGAATCATTGCTCGAGTAGAAGAGATGGCCTATAGGTTGGAGTTGCCCGCCGAGTTAAGTGGAATTCATCCGACGTTCCATATATCTCATATGAGAAAGTGCTTAGCCGACGAGGATATGGTGGTGTCACTGGAGGATATCAAGGTGGATGAACGGCTCAATTATGTGGAGCAACCAGTGGCGATCATTGATCGCAAAGAGAAAAGGCTAAGGAATAAAGTGGTTCTCTTGGTGCGAGTATAGTGGAAGCAAAGAAAGTGATCTGAGTCTACGTGGGAGACTGAAGAGGAGGTGAGACAGCATTACCCACATCTATTCGAGGAATAACAGGTTTCGAGGACAAAACCTAAATAAGGGGGTGGACTTGTAACACCCCGAATAAAGTCAAACGAGCCAATTAATAATAATGGGCTTAGACGGGTTTATTTAATGAAATAAGGGGGAAATGGATTACGGACCGAGTTAACCTTACGGGTTATGTGTTAGACGAGTTTAAGGTCTCGTGAACACGCGATATATATATACGAATCAGCTAGAGTCACTCTCATTTGCAACTTAGCACCCAACTTTGTAGAGAGAGAGTTTAGAGAGAGAAATTGGAGAAAAAGTGAAGATTCGAGGCTCGATTGATAAAGGATTGAAGATCCGCGGTTCTGGTCATCCAAACAACAAGAAAATACCAAGAATCCAGGTAAGAATATATCCGGATTCTAGGGTTTTAGTGGTTTTGAAAGTGACAAAGAATTATCCAAAATTCACGTTTTTGTGTAAGAAAACATGTAAAAAGTTTAGATATAGCTTCATGGATGATAAGCAAAGGATTTGGGTGTAAAAGGTTGAAGTTTTGAGTTAAAAATGGGTTGGTTCGTCATTTCAGGCCGTTCTGCGAAATTGTCTGCTCGTCCAGCGAAATTGTGTAGTTAACCAGCAAAACTATGAAGCTTTTCTGCAAAAGCATAGTTTCGTGGGTAGTTTCGCAGACATTGAATTCCAACGAAAGTTAGGCGAAACTGGCAGCGAACTTGCCAGCGAAGATGGCAGCGAAACTGCCAGCGAAACTAGCAGCGAATCTGCTTATTTGGCAGCGAAATTGGCAGCGAAATTAAGAAGAATTTAACCTCTTTGAGTAATAACTTATCTACAGGCTGTGTTTGTGGCCCTTGCTTAGAAAGCTTAATTAAGAAGCTACTCACTGCCTCCAGGTGAGTTCTAGATCCTCTATTTTAAGATTTTAAACTTGTTTAGGGCTGGAAATGCAAGTTTAAATGTTTTTATAAGATTTGGGTGTGTACCCGTATGTTCATGTGTATGTGTATGTGGGAGGAGGATGTTTGATGATATGTATGTATATGTTATGTTTTCTTTCTGTTCCTTATTATGTATTATCTGTGGCTTTACGTGGTGTGATTATGTTAATGAATGTAAAGTATAATCTTAACGAAGCAAAAGATTTAAGATAATGAAAGTGGAACATAATGAAAGAATGTATGAAAGTCTTGCAAGCAAATGTAAGGAGGTTCACAACTCAATGAGAGTTGTTAGCTCAACTGTGTGTATTACAGCGTGCGATTTTGGCTAACCCATGAGGGTTCACACACAAGGGAGCCAGTCTTGGTGACTGCTCCATACGTGCGATATGGGATCCTTGTCGCTTAACCCTAGATGAGATGGCTTTGTGCCCAAGAGAGGGGTTTAGCATATGACAGGATCTGGATAGAAGTGAAAGTTAAGGTAAAGTGTGAAATGTACGAAACGTGCGATATGAACGAAATGAACGATGACGGAAGATAATAATTATTACCTTGATGTATGTACGATTTATGATCACGTACGATAGAAAGAAAATGTTTTAACGAAAGGAAGGTAATATTTTTTTATTAAAACTAGAACTCACTCAGCAACACTGACTTTTTATGTATTTTCCAGTTGGCAGGTGATGGTTTCTGAGGATGGTACGGGGCAGCTACTTGGAGAATTTTGGATGGCATCCATTTTATGTTAAATGGCATTTTTGTGATGTAATGCAAACAATGAGATTTTGTAATGGTTAAAAATGTTGTATTGTCTTGCAAAAGTAGTTATTAATATATGAAATGGTTGATTAAGTATTCCGCTGCAAATGTTTTAGCAAATTTAAATGTATGATTTATGTTTTATGTGCGATGATTGTCCAACTGTGAGCGTCCCGGGAACATGGCCTTATAGAAGATTAGTGCCCTTTGTTATTTAATAAAGATGGGCTTTGTTTAGTTAAAAGTATCAAACCCTAGATCCAAGTATTAAATTTGGTCTAAGCTTGATTTTATTTTTCCTTGAAATAATTGGATACCTATTCAAAGTTAAATATATGGTTTGGCGTGTGGAGCTTGAACAGTTGCCTACTTTGGTGGCTTTAATGAAGATAACGTAATTGTGCCATCCTCCCTATGTGTTTTCAATGGTGAACATTGTGAAACAATTAACCATTTCCTAACAACATGTTCTTTTGCCCAATCATGTTGGTATCACATATTTCAATGGTGTGGTAATTCTCCTTCCCTCATTTTTAGGTTCAGGGAAGCTATCAATCTTCACAGGTTTGCTCGCGAGTCGAATAAGATAAAGAAGGTGTTGCACTCTATTGTTCTACCAATGATGTGGTGTTTATGAAGACTTGTAACAATCTTATTTTCAGCCATTAACAAATTTCTCTTGCTGTGTTAATTGAAGAGATTAAGGTAATGACGCATCTATGGATGAAAAATCACTCAAATTCATCTTTAATTTCTTGGGAACAATGGTGTATTTTTTAATCTCAGTAGCATGATGGCTTAAGTCTTCTTGTTTTCTTTGTTTTTGGAGATGTATTGTTGCTAAATTCTTTTTAGCCGTTAATAAATATTTTGTTGGACGTTAGAAAAAACAAAATTGAATAGGGTTAAAAATTCAAAATCTCAAATAAGCACAAGTTAAAACCGTAATTAATATTCACCGGAGATCCCTTTTTATTATTTTTTTGTTTGCTTGTGGTCCATTTCTCTTTTCTTTCCTATTTCTGAACTGTCTATTTCTTTCTTTCCTCTTGTCCAATGTTTTGGAGACCGGATCGGTTCGACTGTGGATCGGTCAGGTGGCCGGTCCGGTCTGCTATGGATCGGTTTTGGGTGGTCGAACTGGTCGGTTTGTCCAGAACCGGTGGTCGGACCGGTTTTTGGCATTTTTTTTATTTTAATGGGTAAAAACGGGGTGTTAAACCATAAATTAGTACGTTGGATATACAAATATAGTTAAATTTTATATATAACTATAAAATACATGTATAAATCATATATAAATTACTTATATTTAATTACATATATAAATATAGTTAAATCCGGTCCAACTAGCAAATCAGTAAGACGTCCGGTTCGACGTCCGGTCCGTTCTGAAAACATTATTCTAGATGGAGAAAATTAAGGGATAGGAAATGGAGAAAAGACGAGGATATGTGGTAGTCACGTAAAGTAGTCACATAAACAACCTTAATGTTTTAGGGGATGTTATTCGTAACCTCCTTTTTAGTATATTTACTTGTCATATCCCTTCTCTTGATTTTTGAAAATAACTATTACTATCTCTTTAATTTTTTTATTAACATATTATCATTCAAATAAGTAAGTAGAAAACTTTTAAGTTTTTTATTTATTTATTTTTCTTCTAATTTATATTTGTTTTGTTTTCATTGCTTTTTTACTTCTATTGTTTATAGAAACATCTAAGAAAACAGGATTAACTTTATTGATTGAAACTGCTTAATATTTGAAGTGTGACTGTGGACCAAACCAGACAATCAAATGACCCAACTAGATACTGAGTTTTTCTAATAAGAATATTATAATTATTACCTATAAACGAAAAAAAATTTCACTTTGTTGAATTAATCAACAAAAAACGATATATATCATTTAGAGGCGTAAACAAGTCAAGCCAATTTGTGAGTTACTCCGGATCAACTAACAAAATGCTCAAATAGATAGAGTTTAAATGTGCTCTAGTCTGAGCTCGAACTCGCATCATAGCTAGTTTAATAAACAAACTGGAACTAGCTCGTGAGCCTATATAAGCATATTATTTATGTATTTGTTATTTAATCTATTATCTATTATATATAATATATCTACAACGCGTTTTATTTATTAGAGAAATGTTTTTTTTTTCAAAAGCATACTAGTTAGATTTTTTAAAATGTTTTCTTTTTTACTTTTAGTACATTTGTAATAAATTAAAAAAATGCTTTTGGAAAATGTTTGTTAAAAAGACTTTGTAAAAATTGAGATTGTTCATAGGGGTAGGATTTGACAAATTATATAACTGTTTTATAAAAGTATTTATAGTGGAATCTCTAAAAAGATGTGAGTGTGTTTCATATATTATATGGAATGGTTTTAAGTCGTTATGAGTGAATGAGAGAGAAAATATTATTGTTGATTAGTATATTTAAAAAATCACTGTTAAATCCCTATAAATTTTTAAATATTTTTGAAAGTGGTTGTGAGTGAATAAGAGAAAAAAATAATAATAAGGGTATAAAAATATTATTTAATTAAAAAAGAGAGAGAAAATAATTATTTTTAGTGTAATTATATGAATAAAGATAAGAAATCCAATATGAATGCTCTAAGGGTAGGGTATGACGAATAACAAAACCGGTATGGAAACAAACGTCCAAAATTATAAACATAAGGATATAATTTCTTATCGTCACAACTAATATTTTCTAAGAAAATAATTTATTAACTTAAGAAAATTAAATTGTTATGTTTTATTGTCTTGTACATTATGCCTCAAAAATAGTCTTTTAGTATGGATGCTGACGTCCAGAAATTATACACATAAGGATAGAATTTCTTATTGTCATAACTAATATTTTCTAACAAAATAGTTTATTAACATAAAAAAGAATCTAACTGTTCTCCTGCGTCAGTAATATTCCCGACGCATGTTAAAGAATTCTTTATTTTCCCCCTGCATAGCATATATTTTCCAACAAAACGATTTATCAACAATAACTAGGGTTATACACGAACGCGCGTTGCGCATTGGATGAACGGATTAAATCGAGGCTCAGATAAAATGAATGTTCTCATTTTCTTCACCATCATCGCCTGACAGGAGACATACCAACTAATGACAACGACATCGGCCTCATGAAAAACAACTTTAACGCAAACTAAGGCTCAGAGTTCCAAATGTAATTATTAAACAATGGCTGCAGGGGGGTTGCAGGTATGCACCGGCCGTCCTCCAACCCTGCCACGCAAAGGCTATGTCACATTTGAATTTATTAACCTGAATTTGAACTCATCATAACCAACCAGATGATAAAACTCCAAAACATAACAAAGCATTTAGATAAAATCACAGAATCATATATTATCAACAGCTTCCTGTAGCATCACAAAAAACAACTGCCTTAGCTATTCACAACTCATAATAACAAATTATCTCAGATGAGTTAGTTTCATCATCACAGACCAAACAAAATTACATCTACAGCTCAACATAAGTGTTGGCAGAGGCACTTTGATCAATTAACAAACAACATCAGGAACAATAGACCAGACCTCGAAAAGCAAACACTCAACCAATAATAAACCCAACTCTAGGGTTCTCTAAAGACGAACAGAAAGCATAAATTAGGGAAGAACAACAAAGTTTGACATGAACTGTTAACGAATCGACCACCACAGTGGCCATCGGAGATCCGAATCGGGTCGGTAAGTGAGCAACAAACCATCGCCGTTGCTAGTTCTACCATCGCTGCCGTCGATTCTACCGTCGCCACCTAGGGCACGAAAAACAGAAGAGGAACGGCAAACCGTGCACGCACCCGGCGGCGACGAAGGTGGAGGGTGACCAAAGGCTACAACCAGTGATGGTGATGGTTGTTGCTCACATCCACGTTGGCGATGATGATAACGGGTCGTCAACCAGTGACGGCGACGAAAATCGGTCAGGCCGGAAACCCAACAGCCGGCCACCACTCACCGAAACAGAGCCACCATCACACCATCACAACCTCAGGTCCCAGAAAAAGGAATACCAACCAAAAACCACATTATTTGGGCAAACAAACCCTAAACACAACCATGCGACCACATCAACGTTAGTGTCACCGACATCAAACCGGCATGCATCAAGACCACCAGTTGTTTCTACGGCCACGACTGCGCAGGTGGCGGAGGGTGAGAATTCCCAATCGTCAAAGAAACCCTAACAACCACTGTGTGTGGACTATGGATTGGGAAAGACGAAAGAAAAAAGGGAGGGATAAGTACAGGGGAAAGCCACATGTGGACAACACTGCCTACATTTACCAATAAGAGACAAACACTTATCATGGTTACTATTCATTTAACTTGTTTTTAAACATATAGGGTAATTATTGAATCGGCCTTCACCTTTTATATTTGTAATTACATATCATTCTAACAAATGTTATAGTTTTAATAAAGCTATTAACTTTCTATACATTCAGAAATGCATGGTTTAACACAATAATGTATAAATACTTTAGCGAATATGCATTTTATAATAATTTACTTTCCTCTTATTAGTTTCTGCAGGTAAAATGGGCACAAACTAGTTTTGAGTTCTTTTGTTTTCATATTAGGTTAATAGGTTGGGACCTAATACTCTGAAATAAGCTCTATCATAGATAACTTAGTGTTTAATATATTATCACTTAATACAAGTTCTTTTCATAAACATGCTTACATCCATAATTTCCTAATTACCTCATATTTTAAAATCCTTAATCCTATACAAACTCATTTGACGTTAAACCCCATTTTACTTTAAAACTCATGTAACGCATTACGCATTTGTAGGCGAAGTGTTTCAATTGACAAAAGTTATGTTTGCAAGACATCTAACTTGCATCCATGGGATGTACGTGTGGAGGATAAACCCTCCGCGTTGCCTATAGTACTACATGCATTTATAACATATTTTTGTTGGTGAGAGACATGTAACTTGCATCCATGGGCTGTACGTGTGGAGGATAAACCCTTCGTGTTGCCGATAGTACTACATGCATTTATAACATATTTTTGTTGTCCGTTAAAGAAAAAATAAAAATCTTACACCCAAATGATACCTTTTTTCATACCACGAGCTATAAACAAAACCTCAACTAACTTTACTTTATAGAACCCCATCACCACCCCCCCCCCCCCCCCCCAACAACCAAACATAACACACACACACAATTGTGTGTTGGAAGTCTGACAATATGACAAGGGCAAACATAGAAGTTGCACTCTGCTTCCTCGTGATCAGCGTTGGATTTCACTTAAAAGTTACATGTTTTTTGCAACCCAATGCTCCTATAGGTATGTCTTCCTCTTTCTCTATATCTTTTTACATACATATATTAATCTTGATCCTCAATCTTTATGTATGTTATGCAGATGAAAGTTACCTTGGTTTCACACAAGAGGCTACTGATTTCACACCAGCACAAGAATACGATTACATCATCGTTGGAGGAGGGACGGCGGGTTGCCCGTTAGCAGCCACTTTATCCGAACACTATTCCGTATTACTTCTCGAGCGAGGTGGTGTGGCCGGTTCGGATCCTAACATCTTATACGAAAACAAATCCTTAAACCCCCTCATAACCGCGAATCATGACGATTCCCCCGCTCAAAACTTCTTTTCAGAAGATGGTGTGTTTAACACAAGAGGTAGGGTTCTTGGAGGTAGTAGTATGATAAATTTTGGGTTTTATTCTCGAGGCGATGATTATTTTTATCAAAACTCGGGTATTGAGTGGGATATGGACCAGGTTAAAAGCGCGTATGAGTGGGTGGAAGAGAGTATTGTGACGCGTACTGAGCGCTTAGGTAAGTGGCAAGCGTCTACGTTTAACGCATTTGTAGAAGCCGGGGTTAGTCCGGATAACGGGTTTACCCTGGACCATCTTTATGGCACCAAGATCGGTGGTTCGACGTTTGATGACTCGGGGAGACGACATGGCGCGGTGGAGCTACTTAATAAAGCCAACCCTAGTAACTTAAAGGTAGTGGTTCGTGCAACTGTTGACCGTGTTATCTTCTCCACCTCCAAACCTTTAGGTATGTGTAATCATTTTATACTTTCAAGTTCTTTGAGATACTACTAAACTTTCTATTTAAAGAATTCAGAATTTTCATAAATAAATCAATAAATATTATTCTATACTTTCAAGTTCTTTGAGATATTAATGAACTATGTAAATATTTTTACTATTTATAGTGGATTCATTATCTTTATTTATTTATAGTGGACTCATTATCTTTATTTCTAGACCGGTGAAAAAATTGTACATAACAAATAAAACAATAACAACTATAATATATTATATTTGGATAACGTAAACATAGGACTCAAACCATTTTTATTGACTCTTTGCATAGCCGCGGTTGGAGTTACATACCATGATTCCAAAGGAACGCGTTATGAAGTACATGTAAGAAGAAAAGGAGAAGTGATCTTGAGCGCAGGAGCAATCGGGAGTCCACAACTTTTGCTGCTAAGCGGGCTAGGGCCAAATTCGTCGCTTTCATCTCAGAAAATTCCAGTTGTTCGTGACCATCCATTTATCGGGCAATTTATGGCTGATAATCCTCGTAATGGGGTTAATCTTCTAGTACCAGTCAGATTAGATGATGTAGGAGTTCGCGTGGCTGGGATCACAACAAGTGGCCCATACGTCGAGTCTACTGCAATCCCTCGCCTAAGATCTATCATACCTTTCATACCCTTCATAGATTTTATTCCACCTATAAACTTAAGTGTGGTGGTTGTTGGAGGAAAGGTGTCGAGGCCGAAATCAGCTGGCTCGTTAACTTTAAAATCACCTTTCGATGTCACAGTTAGCCCAATCGTTCGGTTTAATTATTATTCAAGTGACGAAGACATACGCCAATGTGGCAACCTAGTGGAAGTACTTAGAAAAGTTTTGGATACTCAAGCTATGGAAGAATATAAGTTTTCGGGCATCCTTGGTCCTAACCATTTTAGTTATATTGGTCCATCGTTGCCCGATGATTCATCAGATGAGGAGTCTGTTGCGACTTTTTGTCGTGCAACATTGTCTACATTTTGGCATATGCATGGCGGATGCTTGGCAAATAAGGTGGTCGATAGTCGTTTAAAAGTCATCGGGGTCGATTATTTACGAGTCGTTGATGCTTCTACGTTTTTCAATTCACCGGGAACGAATCCTCAGGCAACCATTATGATGCTAGGTAGATATATTGGTGAGAAAATGTTAAATGAGAGAGCAACAGGTGACATTCGTTCTTGATATTGAAATGTATCTGATTTATATTATTTAATACTCACTAAATCTAAAATGTTATAATATAGGGAATTTTTTATAATGAAATATATGGTGTGTTGAATTTATATTGTATAGTTTGCCCAATTAATGGGCACCTTTAGATAACTTAAGTTTGGATGATGGATAATAATATTAATATTAATATTTAATATATAATATAAGATAAGATGCCACTATAAATAGGCCACATACCGTAAGGCTTAGTTAATGTCGGTAACGGTTGAGCATTAAATTGGCCATTACGCCTATTTTTTTATTTTTTTTATTTTTTTATTAGGCACCCCTTTCTTTCCATCAATAATGACGTGTCGGATTGCAATTTGCAATAGGGAACATGCAATTTGAGAAACGGAGAACTAGTTTGGTTTGAAGTGTGGTTTAATAATTTGGAAATAATTCAAATGCAAAATATTTCAAAACTAAAAGTGTAAAAAATATAAATATCTTTACGTGTGTTCTTTTAATCAAAACTAATTTGGGAGTAAAAATTTTAATGTTCCCACTTCTCAAGTTCTACACTTCTTTATAAATATTCATAACTTTTACATATATTATTTTTAAAAACTTATACAATAAAAACGAGCATTTTATATCTTTAAAATGCTTATAGTGTTCATATAAAAAACAAAGTTTTTTTTAACTTATTGTATAATTTCGTTAGATAATTGTGTAATCCTCTAAATTGATGAGTATTACATAATTATCTGATTAGTAATACACAATTAACTTGAAACATAAAAAATGTTATATTTTTTTATTGTTGTGTTATTCAAAAATAATCATTTTAAAAGACATAATGTTTAACACAATAGTCAACATTACACACAATAGGTAACACAATGACCAGCACTAGACATAATGATTAACAATAATTACAATGAGCTGCTTGACGAGAGTTATACAATGACATGATTAGGATTAATTAATGAACTGAAAAATAAAACAAAAATCATATTTTAGCATTGTGTTATTTGAAAATAATTTTTTTTAAAAAAGCACAATGCATAACACAACAGTAACATAATGACCAATACTGGACTCGATAATTAACATTATACACAATTAGTTTCTTGATAAGGATTACATAATTATCTGATCAGAATAACACAATTAACTGTAAAAAACGTAAAAAAATAAATTTTCAGCATTGTGTTATCTGAAAGTCAATATATTAATAAAAACGATACTTAATATTAGACACAATGGAGTACATAATAACTAGCATTAGACTCGATGGTTAGCAATAGAAACAATGAGCTGTTTGATGATGACTACACAATAACCTGATCATGATTACACAATTAACTAGAAAACCTAAAAAATACATTTTTAATATTATGATATTTGAAAATCATCATTTTTGAAAATACAATACATGACAAAATAGTCAACATTAGCCACAACGATTTGATGAATACTACACAACAATCTGATATTACACAATAAACTGACGAATATTACACAATGAGCTGAATAACGTGAAAAAAACTCCGTTTTTTATATATCAAAATTATAGGCATTGTAAGAAACTTGAAAATGTGATTAATACTAAAATACACTTGGCATATCATTTAAAGTTTCTACTATATACCATTATGCCACCTGATTTTATTAACAATTGGATTTAAGATCTAATAAATAATAATTTTTCTCAAAATTTTTATTTTTTTTCTATTTTTACAATAACCTCACACTAATAATTATGAATAGGATTTTTCTAAATACATTCTACTTTAATTTTTATTTGCACCATACTCTAAGTATTATTGATTTTAATTATAACAAACCAATCAAAAACATTGTTAAATATGATAGAAACTAACCCTTAGAACTTGAAAGTGATGGAAAGTAATACTACATCGACCAAACTCCTAAAAACCAATAAATGCAATAGAAAATTAAAGATAGTTTTTCTCTAGAAAGATGGTTTATGAAAAAATTGTTTACCAAATAATTTAATTAATATTTACTAAAATGATGTTTATAAATATTTTTTGCATATCTTAACGAACATATTAGACTTATTTTTTATTTTTAAGTCAATCCATCATCTATTATTTTTGATTAAATGAAAAACATTTTGACAGCTAAATAAGTAAACAACTACTGGCAATCTAGTTTGAAAACTACATATCCAACACCTATAATTATCACATTTGTGTAAATAAGTTGGTTAAGATATAAAACAAAACCAATAAAACAATAACAAGTTATAAAAGAAGTAGAAGTAAGAAAAAAGATGATTAAAGGCTGACTCGACATTAACGAAAACATAACATAAATTGGGGTAAGATGTATCGAAACTGGTGTCAAACAATAAAATACATGTGGTTTTAAACAAAAGAATGTATATTTACTTTTACTAATTGTTGTAAAATATAGTAACAGTAATATTAATGATTAAAATTATAAAATATTAGCGATTATGTAATTCAAAAAAAATATATCCTGTAGTGACAACCGAATATGAAAATATAAATACATAAAACAAAAACGTCTTATTTTTTTCTCGAAGATAACTTAATTTGCAAAAGAATAAAATAGAAGGTGAAAACTTTTTTTTACACTCCTGTACGTAGAAAGAAAAAAAATTATTAGTAACTATTATTAAGTGCTCTGCGTTGCAAAGTGAGTCGTAAAATCATGTCAAGTAGCATAAATAACATACCACCTTCAGTGACTAGCAACACCGAAAAAATCATATAAAAAAGAAATGAAAAACCGAACAAATAAAACCGAACACAAAGTATACGTAAAAACATTCATGCAGGCGAAACATAGAACATCTAAAACAATAAGTCAATCCAAGACCAGACCTTGTGATGAGGTCATTAAACGGGAAAAAAATAAGTGTAAAAATGGTAAACCATACACGCATATTGCGACATATTAACTTGCACAATCTATATCGAAACGGAAAATGAATTATTCTTAAAATATGAAAAGATCAAGGAACATCTTGGGGCTAAATTATAAATGATATAAATGTATTGTGTGAAAATAAAAAAATGTTAAGATTTTTTCAAAAAAAAACATAAAAGGTGAGTATAACCCACTTAACGCCTGATACAACCCTGATGTATTACCAAATGGGTAATTAGTATATACATTATATGTAAGTCTAGGTTCTGCTAATTAGAGTGGTTTGTGACTCTTGAGTAAAGATTAATGTATTTTAATGTTTGGCAGATAATTAATAATTGATTAGATGATAATGAATAATTATTAAGTAGACTATTAATGCACTAGGGTGCAATAAGCAACACCCTTATGAATATCAAGGATTTTAAGGAAATGTTAATTGTGGTGTGGTGTGTTCTTTTCTTTCGGGGGGTATTATATAAGTTTCACTCTAAAAAAAACGATTTAACGTATAAATTACATCACTTCATGCGAACTCATTGGGAGGGGTTCCAGGGAAACTAATCTTGGTGTGGGTGAGTTTGGGCAACACATATTCCACGACAGAGATTACGTGTGTGTTTCGGTGTGAGTAGTATATGGTATATTGGATAAAATGGAATGAATTCTTTTTCTTAGAGAAGCGGTCTAATCATTCTAGCTTACCCATACGAAGGCAAAGGCAAGAAAACAAGATATATGGTGGTCAATGGTTTTTGCTCCTCCATTCACTCACCAACTTATTTTAGAGTACTCCATCTATTAGCCCTCATAATCCTTATCATTGCAAAGCTTCTCGTCTTCTAATGTCGACTCGCCATGTACCCTTCAGTTGTTGGATATTATTTTGACATATCATCTTTTGTGTTATTTAATTTACAATATGAAGTTAGCAAATATGTGTATATATCTTGTAACATTTCCAGCCCCCATTTGTCCCTTTTTCAATATAATTTTGTTATGCTTTCTGTTCAAAAAAATAATGAAATGTTAATTATAAAAAGAGAAAGAGGAAATGATGTTTTTACAAATCTAAAGAAACCATTTAAAACTATGTTATTTTATTAAACCTACTACACAACAACTTCTAACTAAAATCCCTAGCGGTGGTCCATCAATATCCCATCTTCTGTTCGTTGTTGATGTTCTAGTCCTTGGCCAATGGTTTATCTAAGTTCAAAACATATCTCGTATAATGCAGTGTTTTCACTTTGTCTCTAGGCTGAGAATGAGTGTTATGAAGAGTTGGTTGTATGGTGTGGGAGTGGTCTAGAACCATTTGGACCTAATGTCAACTATTATAGGCTATGGTAAAGGTCAATTATCTTTCCAATATCTTGGGGCACCAATTGAGGTAATATGAAAAAAAAACAATAGGATTCAGCTTTTTATTACTTTAGAAAAATGTTAGCTCTATGGAAAAGCAATTTTGACAATAGGGGGTAGACTAACTCTCATTATCTTCCTTTATACTTTTTCTTCATCTACCTAGCCCTTTCAAAATCATTAAAGAACTTGAAAAGATCATAAAACATTTCTTATGAGGAAAGGGGCTAAATTATGAAAATCCAACTGGGTCAAATCTTGTGACAAAACCAAAAGACTTAAAGGGAATCGAAATTAACTCTTTGAGAAACTCAAATATTGTCGTCCTAGAAAATGGGCATGACGATTCAAAGTTGACAAAAACCTATCTCTAAAGATGTGAGATTGCTGCTTTTCATCAAATCCCATCTAAAATCGGATGCTCAATTCTGCTTAGGAAATATATTCTGGTCATTGGGAGCTATTGTTAAAGTGAGTAATAATCTTTTCATTCACTATTTGAATTTTGCCTCTACAACTTAGGTTGAAGACGGCTCGGGTGAATCAATTTCACTATGGCTTGAACAATAGGGGGTGACAAACATTTATGTTCAAAATTCTTAAATCTTCTTCATCTTGAAGAATCAGAAAATGTTATTGTTATGGATTGTTATAAAAAATAAGGTATGGACTTGGAGATTGAAATACCCTATTACCACTCCTAGGGAGAAATTAGAGGCTGAAAAATGCAAAACTTTACTATCCTTAATATTACCCATGCTCAATGCATAAGAAACGGATGTATGTAAATGGTTAAACAACTTAGATGCAACTCATCTGGTGAGCTAAATTATAAATGAGTTTTATAGTATAGGTATTGTTTCATGTTCCTGGAAAACCAATTGGATCAAATGGGTTCCGATCAAAATAAACAAGCTATATGGCGGGCAAACGTAGGGTGAATTTCAACTCTTAAGGCTATACATCCAGAAGGCGGTTCTATACCCAACAACTTGTACCCATGTTGCATAAAGTATTAAGAATCTATAGACCATATTTTTATGTCATGTCAAGTTTTAATACTTAAATGGACATTCATACGGTTATGGTTAAATTTAAGCCCACATTTGTCTTCTCTTTAAATGTCTAAACGAACCAACAAAGCATTATCAAGGGAGCGTAAGAAAAGAAAAAACTTTATCATTTATGTGGCCATATCAAGTTTATGGAAATAAGGGAACAACAAATTACCAAAACGTGAGGAATCCATCACTTGAGACCATTATTGGCAACACTAAAAGCATATATCCGGTTCTGCATCATTGGAATAATGACTTTTAATTCATAAAAAGTATATACCCGGTTCTGCATCATTTGGAGACATAAGACACATTAGCATATTTATTATGACTCGAAAATATTAGTATTTGAAACTTGTAATGTCTTTTAACATACCATAGTTACTTATGAAAATTTTGATCAAAACAAAATGAAAGTAAAAATATAGGGGCTTATGTTATCATTTAGGCAAACTACAAGGAATTAGTTAATATAAAGTCTATGGACTTAAGTCCAAAACTGAGTTATATAAAGTCCCCAAACCCTATTCTTGATTCCTTAATTTCCCATCTCAAATCCTTCCTATTCGGTGACTCTCAACCAAGTATACCCCATCTCCTTATGTCCCATCTCACAACCATCTTTGTGAAAGCAATCTCAAGCTCGGTTTATGTTTAGAACATTGTAGAAGCAATGACGAGTCTTGACTTCATCTCTCTGTCACGAGTTCCCAAAGGTAAGTGTTGATGCATGTATGTCCCTAGATCATGATTTGTAATGTAATGAATCTTGTCTGTCTGATTATGATGTAATTTGTATTGATTAATGAAATGACATGAATTGGTTGTTACTTGTGATGTTTAATATTTCATTAATGAGTCGTGATTGAATTGATTGGGTTTATGATTGTTTGAATGGTTACACATTATGTTATATTAATTAAAACATTCAAACTTCACTTAATGAAGTTCTCATGCGAATGGCCCATGCGAATGGACCACACGCATGAATTACTTCATACGATTGACTCAATCGCACGACTGAACCAGGAGACTGGATCAGTCGTATGATTGACACATAAGATTGGCTCAATCGCACGACTGAACACTCAGTCGTGCGAATGAATCAACCGCATGGTTCAATCGCACGACTGAACCATACTTATAGCCCAGTCGCACGATTGAACAATACTAACCTATAAATAGACCCAATTCGTGGAAAAACGTAAGCATTCATCCCATTACGATTCCAGACGTACCCTAGCCGTCCAGAGACCTCCCAAATCGTTCTCCAAGTTCACAGAACACATTAGATCGATTCCTAATCGATTTCTAACGTTGGATTCAATTCTTGATTGATTCTTCGTGTGTTCTCACTGATTGGATCGCCAATCAAATTGGATTCCGCACTATTTGAGTTGGTTTAACACGCTAATCACTAGGTATTTCGTTCAAATACCAGGTCCTAACAAGTCCCAAATGATTTGACTTTCCTGTATGATTCCAAAATTGAATTGGTCCAGATATGATCAATCCAAGTTGAAGTTGTCTACTCCCGAACCAAGTACCTTAGATATCAAGCTCTGGATTTATCTCTCACAAAAAGCCAAAAACAAGTTTGTTTATGTAATTAGTTTAAAGTTTTTAAATTAGTTAGTCGTGTTTAATTTTAATTTTATTAGTTTGTCGGACTACATCAGGAAAATCAGAAAGGATTCAACTCACTAAAAGGGTCATGTCTGAGATGACCACATGTGCTTTGAAAATTTAAAACAGTCACGTCTGAGGTGACAAAGTGTTTAAAAGAGTCACGTCTGAGGTGACTAAATTGGTTAAAAGGATCACGTCTGAGGTGATCAAAATGTTTTCCAGATAAGATGATCATGTCTGAGATGATCAAAGGCTCATAACGTTAATTTCAAGAGTTAAAAAGGGTTTTAAATGTAAATTGGTAAAAATGGCAGAAAATTAACTAAGTATGACCCATTCGCACGAATGGACCATACGTATGGACTAACCATACGAATGGAATCCATTTGCACGAATGAACCATGAGTATGGACCATCAAACCGAATGGCCCATACGATTAGCCCAGTCGGAGGCTTAAGTGCGAACGAGTGAGTCAGTCGCACGACTGAAATCCAGTCGGACGACTGGAGAACGGCGACTGACCCAATCGCACGACTGAGTCCCACTCGCACGACTGAAAGGTGCGTATGAACTCAGTCGCACGATTGGATCTAGGGTTAGTACAAATAGAGGGGGAGTCGGTCGCAGAGACTCATCACCCTCAAAGAAACCCTAAATCGCACGACTTAACCAAACTCTGCCAAAATTTCATTTGATTCCTAAAACACCCGCTTCTTGAGTACTGATCATTTCTATCGACTTTACAGGTAAATTGCGGTGGAAAGAAACCAAAATCGTGTTCATTGTGACTCCATATCTATAAAATTTGAACTGAAAGTAAGCCGAGACTCAAACGGACAAATAACCTAACCTAACTACTCAAACAGATGAAATTAAGTGTGTTAGAGGTTATAAGAACATATTGCGAGTCAAATGAACCAGATAACGATATCTAAAACTCAAAATTGGTGAAAAAGTTAATTTGAATTGAACAGACAGGATGTCATACGATTGGACAGGCGGATGAACTTCAGTCGCATGACTGAAGGGTGCGATTTACCTAACCGCACGACTGAACCATGCGTATGAGGCTCAGTCGCACGACTGGTGTAACCGCATAAGAGTACATGCGCATGAGTCCAGTCGCACACTCAGTCGTACGCATGAGATCATTCGCACGTCTGAACCTCAATCGCACTGTTCAGTCGCACGACTGATCTCAGTCGCACAACCTCAATCGCATGACAGAAACATTCTATTCAAGTTTAAGTGTTTCATGATGCTCTTAGACAAAGGTACTAATGTTTATATTGTTATGTGTTATAGATGGCGAGTCGATAGACCATGAGCACAAAGCATAACATATGTGCTCATTTGGATTTGACATCCAGGAACGCGGCTGACTTCTCAGGCATCATTACTTTTCTGCTGAGATCCAGGATTGCTCATGCTATCTCTACACCATGTACACCTTATAGATCAGTGCAGCAGGCCTTCTGGGAAGGCGCGACTGTTGATAGATCCTCTGAGCCTCATTGCATCAGGAGTACGATCTTTGGTGAGGCTATTACCATCTCAGAGGAGGATCTGAGGATTGTTCTACAGTTAGGGGATGATGCTGATTGTCCTACTCGTCTACACCCCCTCACGGTCAGAGGATGTTTTCTGAGAGCCAAGTACTCTGGGGACATCAATGCTGGGGTACTCAACAAGAGTAACCTCTGTCCCCAGTTCAAGTATCTTGCGCATGTTCTACTGAAGTGCATAGCGTCGAGGAAGGGAGGATTTGATGAGTTGTCGGATCAGATCCAGAACGCTTATGCTGCATTGGTGCTGAACCACCCGTTCAGCTTCTCCAAAATGATCTTCACCTACCTGGTGGAGAACATTGAGGGGAAAGGGAAGGAAGGCTTCTGCATGTATCCGAGGTTTATGCAGATGATTATAGATTAGAAGCTTCCCTCCCAGCCGAAGGAGAAGGAGGATGCTGTAGTGCTCGAGGTCATGGATGACACTACGTTAGGCAGGATGAAGGTGTACAGGGGAAAGCAGGTGAAACCCCCTGTCAAGAGGTTGTTTGGGCATCTGGCCCGTGCTGACTATGTGGCGCCAGCCAAGAGAAAGTGGCGCCACGATGAGAGTGATTCAGATGTAGAGCAGATTGCTCTACCAGATATTGATTTAGATGATGATGATAGCGGAGATGCCGGGGATGATATGCCTGCTCCACCTAGAGGCACTGATTCAGATGTTATTCCCCCGGGGTCTGCCCCTGCCGGAGAGGTTGCTGAGACGGCCGGCTTCCATCAGGAGTTTGTAGTTGGTGATCAGGAGGAGGAGGAGTCGGATGAGGAGCCCCTCACTAGGACTGTGGGAAGCAAGGTTGTTCCCACAGAACACGGGCTTAGGATGGTTGGTGAACACCCTCGGGACTCCACAGAGAGAGATACTGACCCGAGCTATGCTCCGGGTTCAGTGGGCAGAGCTGCAGGGGGAGCATCCACTTCCACTGGGACTAGGAGGAAGAGGATGGCTCAACCCCACGGACTGAAGAAGAAGAAGCGTCGCCTGACCTTCGTTACCACTGCTGCCTCTACTTCCACCACCACAGCCACTACTACCACCTCCACTGACACCCACCACCACCACTACTGCTACCACAGCCACCACCTCACCAACCACCACTGTATCCTTCCCATCCACCACCATACCATTTACACCTACATCACCAGCACCTGCTTACCGACCCATATTCACCACTGCTACTACCACCACCACCTCACATCGTGCCGGACCATCAGCCCAGCCATCACACCTATATGGATCTACTATACCTCACATCGGGGTAGAGGAGCAGCTGTCGGCGCTAAACCGTATGGTGATGCGCCTGCTAGCTGCAGATGAGGAGAAAGCGGCGCAGATTCGCCAGTTGACCGACCTGACTGCTGCCCAGTCTCAGCAGATGGCAGAGCAGGCTCGGGTGATAGAGCAGCAGACCCAGCTAATTGATGCTCAGAGAGTCGAGATGTCCCAACTCCAGGACCAGCAGGCCCAATCAGCCAAACGTATAGAGGAGTTGGAGACTACCAACAAGACGATTATGCTGAGGTTAAAGGGGTCAAAGGATGAGCCCTTGAAGATAAAGGAGGGTGATGGGGATGATGGAGATGGTGATGATGACGATGAAGATGATGATGAGGATGAGGAGGATGATGAGGATGATGAAGAGACAGAGGAAGATAGGACAGAAGGAAAAGATGATGATGACGAAGCAGAAGGAGGGGATGCGGCTGCATCGGCCTCTGCTTCTGGTCAAGAACGAAGATCGAATCATCGACAGGACCAGTCTCTACCACTTCTGCTCCTCCGAGCTACGAGCCCAGGATTCAAGACAAAAGTACAGATTAGATGTTTTATGTATTTAATTATTTTTGTGTTTGAATCATGTAATGAAAAACAAATGTTTTGAATGTTTATATATTAAGTTAATGTAATTCTGTTTGATTAATTACTAATGATTTATGTGTTGAATGTTTAAATCAAACAGATCCAAACTTTCAAAGGGATGAGTTTGACATTGCTCCCCTTCAACAGGTCAAGACTCAACTAACCATGATTCTTGATCTGCAAGGGATTGTAAGAAGGTCTGTGAGTTATACCCCTGAAGAAGGGGAAATAATTCATGACCTATCTAACGAGCAACTGGCAGAGATGTTCAGACTCAATCCTGATGAAATTGTCAAGGATGCTCCAACAGTTGATTCGACAAGTGATGAAGAGCTAAATGATGTTGATGAAGTTGAGGTCGAAGATATCACTGAAGAAGAGTACCCTCAGTACGCTGACAACGAGGGTAATGTGGTCCCCAATCTGGGTGAGTCCCTAGTCAGTGATACGTTTGAGGTACTAGACAAGATGGAGCAGAAACCGAAAAGACCGAAGGAACAGCCCAAGCCTCAAATGATGATGTAGACATTCGAAAGGCTGAGTGGGCTGCCTGTTTTGAAGAAGTGAGAGCCCAGCGTGCTGCACCAAAGAAAGATGCCTACACCAAGCTCTACAGAGTCAAGAAACACCATAAGGTGTCAGGCAGGATTATTGCATGGGCTTATTTTGATGACCTTAACGCGTATGCAGTTAAGAGGGAACAGGGCATAGAGTACTTCAGGTTTCCACATGATCTGAAGACTCTACCTGGTTTTGAGCTCAACCAGCTGGCTAAGCTAAAGCTGCTGTATGCTGACCCAAGAAAGATGTCAGGCTGGTTCGAGGCTGCCCTGAAGAAGGAGTACCACACCAGATGGGTTAACTTCAGACCACAACAGCCTACGAGGTACATAAGAAGGTCTGAGGTTGATGCCATTACTGGCAAGCCCAAGATTGTGTTGAAGTGGAGTCCTCCGCGCACTATGTCGAGAATCCCTCTCAGGGAAATGCCACAGGACTTCACTCCACACTTCAAATGGTGGTACTATGATTGGAGAACTGCTGAAGCTGTCATAGTTCTAAATAAAGAGGGCCAAATGGATACAATCAGGTATTCGACCCGATGTGGCTAACCAACTTGTCTGCTAATGATGTCTATACATTATACAAGTGGCCATTGTTCTATGACACACAAGACATTGTACAAGCCCTCCAGTTCCAAAACGTTATACGACTTTGCTTTGCGTTTGAGATTCACGCAGGAGTCACTAAGGAGGAGAAGTACAAGAAGTATAAGGAGGTTATGCAGAAGACAAGAGATTAGATAGATCTAGGTCCAAGGGGGAGTTTGTTGATGCATGTATGTCCCTAGATCATGATTTGTAATGTAATGAATCTTGTCTGTCTGATTATGATGTAATTTGTATTGATTAATGAAATGACATGAATTGGTTGTTACTTGTGATGTTTAATATTTCATTAATGAGTCGTGATTGAATTGATTGGGTTTATGATTGTTTGAATGGTTACACATTATGTTATATTAATTAAAACATTCAAACTTAACTTAATGAAGTTCTCATGCGAATGGCCCATGCGAATGGACCACACGCATGAATACTTCATACGATTGACTCAATCGCACGACTGAACCAGGAGACTGGATCAGTTGTATGATTGACACATAAGATTGGCTCAATCGCACGACTGAACACTCAATCGTGCGAATGAATCAACCGCATGGTTCAATCGCACGACTGAACCATACTTATGGCCCAGTCGCACGATTGAACAATACTAACCTATAAATAGACCCAATTCGTGGAAAAACGTAAGCATTCATCCCATTACGATTCCAGACGTACCCTAGCCGTCCAGAGACCTCCCAAATCGTTCTCCAAGTTCACAGAACACATTAGATCGATTCCTAATCGATTTCTAATGTTGGATTCAATTCTTGATTGATTCTTCGTGTGTTCTCACTGATTGGATCGCCAATCAAATAGGATTCTGCACTATTTGAGTTGGTTTAACACGCTAATCACTAGGTATTTCGTTCAAATACCAGGTCCTAACAGTAAGCACATGTATTTTTTTATTCGTATGACTTTTGAAACAATGGGGTTTGTTCGGGTGGGACCAAAGAGTGGGTGTGCGGTCGAGTGTATGCAAGGCGTGTGTGTGTGTGTTTTTAGTTAGGTGTGCGTGTGCATGTGTAGGTTGGGTTTTGCGTGTGTGTATGTATGTGGACCATGGTGTGTATATGTAGTGTGTGTGGGTTTTGGTGGTATTAGAGGCTATGTATTGTGAACTATACATGAGATTAGGAGTATATGATTATTGTGTGTGTTTCTTAGGTGTTTAGACTTCACGAGTGTGGTCATTGATGTTATGGAATAAAACAAAGGTGTATATCTCATGTATGTATGTATGTAGTCCTCACCTAAGTAAGTGTATGTGTTAGACACGAATAGGTTGTGTCTTGTTGAGTAATTGTGTCACACCCTCAAAATCCACGTGCGGGGTTTTACCGCGAGGCGTGTGAACAAACCAGGATCACAGTCAGTAGTTACATAGAACGACTCTATATGCCACAAATAAAATAAAACAACCAAAGATTTAGTTTGAAAACAGTGCGGAAGCGTTTTGAAAACAACTCAACAAATAAAAGTGTAAATATGGCAAAACATGTGCCAACCCAAAATAGTAAACTACAATCATTAAAATGCTAATGTCTTGAAAACCGAGTTTTAATATGCAAGTGAACCGTGGAGTGCTCCTAGAGGCAAGCAGCTTAATGACCTGAGACAAGCATACTAAAATGTCAACACATAGGTTGGTGAGTTCAAGAGTTTGAGTTCAGTAAACATATAAACAGTTGTGATATATATAAGCAGTGTATTGCAATAGATAGCTAGTCTATTAACAGCAAATATTAATACATAGTGATTTCGCAATTGAAGCTGACTGTGATAGTTGTTGCCTCCTGTCACGACTTACCATGTCGTGACAATGTTCAATAGGACAAATTGCACCCGGTTGACCTCGAGTCACACAGGTGGGGCTCGTCAGACCCAGTAGTACTACCCAAGTTTCCCCGCTATTTAATATTAACAATTCGAAAGTGTGAGGACTTTCCATGATAAATAACACTATATCAATATTAAACACAACTTAAATATTAAAAGCGTTCATAAAATACCAGTATGCTATCTCCCCCAAAAGAGATTAAATAAAGCGTGGGGCATGAACTCACCTGATGTATGCAAAGAGTACTTAGGGTAGATTTGGGAAACGAGTGGATAGCCAACCTTCAAAGGTTACCTAGATCATGCGAGTACATAAGTACGTGTAAATGAAAGACATGTGAAACCCTAATCATACCAAAACCAAAGGCTCAAGCTTCCAAACAAATAGACACGTTTGACCTAGTTGACCCGTTTGACCCGTTGGTGACATTATGGGTTATAATTCAAATAAAACCAATAAGCACATATAACATACATGGTTAACATTCAAATAGTATCATACACATGCTACATTATCCATACATAACCCTTAAGTCTTAGTCATGCTCATAGCATTCAACATACACCATAATCATTACTCACCAAACCCAAACATGATATCCTAGCAACTAATCAACACCAACCTTTATACATGATCACCACAAATCCAAATATCATCCATGATTATCCAAAACATCTCATACAACTAATTCAACATGATTCATCACTTTAGAATTCATCCATGATCATACTAACATGCTCCTAATATCCCAAACATGTTCATATCATCATACATCAAACTTTACACAAATAAAGTTTCCCTTTTGGGAAAGAACATCCCAAAATCTATCAAACATCCTATACATTCATGAATTCACTAATAATATACCAATTCAAGCTCATATCAACAACTATGCATGATCAACAACACCTAAACACCATAATCAAACCATCTTCATAAACAAAAGTTTCTACTTTTGGCAAGCTATGAACTAACAACATGTATTCAAAGATTTCTAGCATTCATAACAACAATCTAGCATCTAATTATCATCATGAACTCATCCATAACATCAATCCATCACTAGATCACTACTTCATGCAAAATAAAGTTACTATTCTTAGTAACCTATGAACAATGCATCAAAATCCCAACTTTCTTGTAAGATCAATGTATTCTAACATTCATACAACCCAATAATCATCAAACATTCATCAAACAACAATCATCTACCCAAAATCATGCAAAATTCGAACTAGGGTTTGTCAAGAACCAAAATCCATGATTAAATCACTAAGAACATGTAATTCATACATAATCCACGTTAACTAACATGTAATCAACCTAACTAACATATAAACATCAACATTAGACACCAATTTCGACTCCATGAATACCAATCCACGAATTAGGGTTCGGCCCTAACAAGAAACCCACAAAAACTCGAAAAACCTAACCTTTAAACACAAGTTGACTTGCAATTGATGATTCCCACGAGTTGTTTGCCTTGAAATCGATCTAAACTCGAGCTTTCTTGATTGTTCTAGGCTGAAATCGCAAGGGAGGGGTGTGGGAGAGGGGTTCACGGCCGAATGGAGGGTGGGGGCTAGGGTTAGTGTGTTTTGTTTAAGTTTAATTTACATATTTACCCTTTTAACCCTTGTAATTTGTATTTTATAAAAACTAGGCTTTAAACTCTTTGTAAAGTGTTTTTAACTTAATAATATAATGATATAAATTAATGAAAATCATTATATATCTTATCTTTATAAAAACACAAGTCATACGAATAAATACGCACGTTTCCGCGTTACGCGATTAATTTTCTAATTAACATTTTAAAAACATGCAAACACATAAACATAACACAATAATCACATAATCAATTAGATTCACATTAATTTAACATTATTCATTATTAATAGGTCACCAACGTTAAACGACAACTAGTGTGTGTTTACGACACGTGTATGCAAGACTTAACGAAACTAACGGAGTTTGGTAACGGAAATTTACCGGATGTCACATTATCCCCATGTTGAAAGAATTTTCGTCCCGAAAATTGCGTTACATGGTGAGAGTGTTCCATCACTGGTCTACTGCATTGGCACACAGAAATCGAAATCGAGTGAGTTTTGGATGAGTTGTCACATCATCCCCATGTTGAAAGAAATTTCGTCCCGAAATTTAAATCAATACCTTCGTCTGCAGACATCGTCTTCTCGAATAGATGAGGATACTTAAGCTTCATTTGATCTTCCCGTTCCCATGTGAATTCCGGTCCACGTCGCGAATTCCAACGGATTTTGACAATAGGTATCTTGCTCTGCTTAAGTGTTTTCACCTCACGGTCCATCACTTCAACTGGTTCTTCAATAAAACGTAGTTGCTCATCCACTTGAACCTCTTCTAGCGGTACGACCATCGTTTCATCAGTTATGCATTTCTTCAAGTTCGATACATGAAATACATCATGGATTCCACTTAGCGAATCAGGTAGGGCTAGACGATAGGCCACTGGACCTATTCTTTCCACTATTTCAAATGGTCCAACGTACCTCGGGTTTAGCTTCCCTCGCTTGCCAAACCGAACTACGCCTTTCCATGGTGAAACTTTCAACAAAACCTTGTCACCAACCTGAAACTCTAAAGGTTTCCGTCTCCTGTCAGCATAACTCTTTTGTCGGTCTCGCGCTGCTGCCATACGGTTCCGTATCTGTACGATCTTCTCAGTTGTTTCATGAATCAACTCGGGACCAGTCAGTTGACTATCGCCAATTTCCGCCCAACAAACAGGTGATCTACATTTTCTCCCATACAAAGCCTCGAAAGGTGCTGCTTGTATGCTAGTGTGATAACTGTTGTTATAAGAAAATTCCACCAATGGCAGGTGAACTTCCCAGTTATTCCCGAAATCAATTACACAAGCACGTAGCATATCTTCCAACGTCTGTATGGTACGCTCACTCTGGCCATCCGTTTGCGGGTGATAAGCGGTACTCATATCTAATCGTGTTCCCAAAGATTTCTGCAATGATTGCCAGAAGTGTGACGTGAAACGAGCATCACGATCAGAGATAATGGAGATCGGTACACCGTGTCTGGAAACGATCTCCTTGAGGTACAGGCGGGTTAACTTCTCCATCTTGTCAGTTTCCTTTATAGCAAGAAAATGAGCAGATTTTGTCAATCGATCCACAATAACCCATATTGTATCACAACCATTACTAGTCCTGGGCAGCTTGGTAATAAAATCCATGGAGATTTGTTCCCATTTCCACATCGGTATCTCAGGTTGCTGCAATAGTCCAGATGGTTTTTGATACTCCACCTTCACCTTCGAGCAGGTCAAGCACTTGCTCACATATGTAGCCACATCCGCTTTCATATTAGGCCACCAATAGTGCGCCTTCAGATCATGATACATTTTATCAGATCCAGGATGTATAGAGTACTTGGATTTGTGTGCCTCACTCATAACCAGGTCTCTCAAATTTCCATAGACAGGCACCCAAAGTCTATCCATGAAATATCGAATCCCATCTTCCTTCATCACTAGCTGTTTATCCATTCCTCTCAGCGACTCAGAACCAATGTTTTCTGCTTCCAAAGCTTCTACCTGTGCCTCCTTAACTTGTTCAGGCAGTTGAGTACTAATAGTGAGCTGTAAAGCTCGCACCCGTCTGGGTTTAGCTGTTTCCTTCCGGCTTAAGGCATCAGCAACCACATTCGCCTTTCCCGGATGGTATTTAATAGCGCAATCATAGTCGTTTAGCAGCTCCACCCAACGTCGTTGCCTCATATTCAATTCCTTCTGTTCAAAGATATGTTGAAGACTCTTGTGATCGGTGTAGATAGTGCACTTGGTACCGTACAAGTAATGTCTCCAAATCTTTAAGGCAAAGACTACTGCACCCAACTCTAAGTCATGAGTAGTATAGTTCTTCTCATGAACTTTTAATTGTCTCGAGGCGTAGGCTATCACTTTGTCTCGCTGCATTAAGACACAACCCAAGCCTTGAATGGATGCATCACAATATACCACGAAGTCATCCGTCCCTTCTGGCAGTGCTAGTATCGGCGCAGTACATAGCTTCTGCTTTAATGACTGAAAAGCTGATTCTTGGCTTTCACCCCATTTGTATGTAGTCCCTTTGTGAGTCAAAGCTGTGAGAGGTTGTGCAATCTTAGAGAATCCCTCTATGAATCGCCGATAGTAACCTGCTAATCCCAAGAATTGCCTTATTTCACTCGGCGTTTTAGGTGTGGTCCAATTCTTGATCGCCTCAATTTTGGCAGGATCAACATGTATCCCTTTCTCATTAACAATATGACCTAAGAATTGCACCTCGCGTATCCAAAAGTCACACTTAGAGAACTTGGCGTACAGCTGTTCCCTTTTCAGCAGCTCTAAAATCATCCGCAAATGCTCCTCATGGTCTTCCTTGGTCCTGGAATATATCAGTATATCATCGATGAACACAATGACAAACTGATCGAGGTAGGGTTTGCACACACGGTTCATGAGGTCCATGAACACCGCAGGTGCATTTGTCAACCCAAAAGGCATGACCAAGAACTCATAATGACCGTAGCGGGTACGAAACGCGGTTTTGGAAATATCTTCTTCGCGTACTCTGAGTTGATGATAGCCAGATCTCAAGTCAATCTTCGAATAGTAACTTGATCCCTGAAGTTGGTCAAACAAGTCATCGATACGGGGTAGAGGGTATCGGTTCTTGACTGTTACTTTATTTAGCTCCCTATAGTCAATACACATCCGAAACGTGCCATCCTTCTTCTTCACAAACAGGACAGGGGCTCCCCAGGGTGATGTACTAGGGCGAATAAAACCCTTATCTAATAGCTCCTGGAGTTGTGACGACAACTCCTGTAGTTCGTTCGGTGCTAATCGATAAGGTGCTCTAGCAATCGGGGCTGCACCGGGAGTTAGTTCAATTTGGAATTCCACTTGACGATGAGGTGGTAATCCAGGAAGATCCTCTGGAAACACCTCTGGAAAGTCGCGCACTATGGGAATATCCTCCATTCTTCTTTCCTTCGCCTGCTTATCAGTCACAAGCGCTAGAATAGCCACACGACCCTTTCGTAGTAACTTTTGGGCTTTCATGAACGAGATAATGCCTATCACAGCACCACTTCTATCACCTCGGACTGTCAGAATTGTGTCATCAACAGGAATTCGTATGATCTTTTCATGACATATAACTTCTGCTTGCTTGCTAGAAAGCCAATCCATGCCTATCACAACATCAAAACTCCCCAGAGTAACAGGCATGAGATCTATAACGAAAGTATGACCAGCAAGCTCTATCTTACAGTCTTTAAGGATATGAGTTACGTGAATCTGTTTACCGTCAGCCAACTCTACGGTGTACTTAGATTCTAGGGCGGAGGGTATATCACTTAAAAGACTACAGAATTTTAAGGACACGAAACTCCTATCAGCTCCAGTATCGAATAGTACCGTAGCAAAGCAACCATTAACAGAGAATCTACCAGTAACAGTTGTAGGATCATTTAGAGCCTCACCTGAGCCAATGACGAAGGCTCTCCCCTTTGCTCCATCCTTATTACCGCCATTACTATTGCCATTGCCACCGTTGTTGTTACCATTGTTGTTGTTGTTATTGTTGTTGTTGTTGTGCCCATTTCCATTGTTTCCATTTCCATTTCTCCTTAGTTGCGGGCAATTTCGCTTGTAGTGCCCCTCTTTTCCACATTCAAAACAACCCTTAGGAGTTTCCTGGGGTTGTTGCGTCCTCCTAACCAGTTCGCCACGGCAATCCTTCGCAGCGTGTCCAATTTTACCGCATCGCTGACATTTGAAACTATCACATCGTCCCACGTGATGATAGTTGCACCGGTTGCACTTCGGGTGTCTTCCACCATAACCACTGGGTCCTTGATTGGTTGCAGTTGTTTGGTTGAAGTTACGATTGTTGTCAAACCTACGTTGCTGTTGGACCGGTTGTTGTTGCTGCTGAGGCTGAGGTTGACTGCCTGAAGATGATGATGCTTTGGTGTTACCACTACCATCCCACTTTCTTTTGTTATCGGGCACGCTTGCCACGGCGCCCCGTTTGGGTAGACGACCCTGTTCCACTGCTTGGTCAGTTAGCTTATGGGCTAACTGAATGGCTTGCTGTATGGTGGCTGGATTAGAAGCAGTTACCATACTCTGTATTTCGGGTACAAGTCCCCGTATGTAGTGCTCGATCCTCTTGTGCATCTCATTTACCATCCCCGGGCATAATGTTGCTAGCTCGTGGGTTCTAGTAGTGTAAGCCTCAATTTCTGAGCCCTGCATTTTCAGTTGCCAGAACTCTATTTCCAACTTTTGCACCTCGTTGCGAGGACAGTACTCCTCGGTCATCATGGTTTTGAACTCGGCCCACGGCAGTCCATTAGCCAACGCTTGCCCCAACATCTGAACTTGGGCATTCCACCAGGATAAGGCGCACCCTCCAGGGTCCCGGTGGCATATTTCACCTGGTCAGCAGGTGGACAGTTACACTTGGAGAATACAGACTCCGTCTTCTCGAACCAGCGTACCAGTCCCACAGCGCCTTCAGTGCCACTGTAGGTATGGGGCTTACAGTCCATGAAGGACTTATAAGTACATACTGGTGGTCCTGCTTTAACACAACAATTATTGATCAGACAACCTATACGGTTATGCAAGATATTCGGTTTAATTTTTTTTTTCAATCATTGTTTACCTGCTGGCTGTCCCGCTTGGGCAGCAGCCACCGCTGCCTGGATCAGGGCAGTTAATCAGCAGGGGTCATATTAACGGCACCAGCGCCATGATCTCCGGCGCCATGGTCTCCGGCGCCACGTCCACGACCGCGCCCACGACCACGTCCACGACCACGTCCACGTGCGTCCATTGTTCACTTTACATCCACAAATACAATAATGAGTAACATCAAACACATTTATCTCATTGAAGTACAGTAAACAATAAAGGAATAATAAATCATCACAACCACAACATTCATAACAAAAATAATAACCAAAGTAAATAAATTGCAATTAAGTCACAATGTATTCATCAATGCCAAAATTTAAGTTTGTCGTTCGTGTGGGAAACAACCCTTCCCACATAGGTTTCAAAGAAAACACTAGGTAGTCCAAGTCATGTAAAAAGAGACAAAAATCAATCAACAATGTCAGATCCATCACTCTCATCCTCCTCCTCTTCAGGTTCCTCCTCTTCTGGTTCCTCCTCCTCCTCAGGTTCTTCCTCCTCAGGTTCCTCTGCAGGTGCAGGAGCCATAGCAACCTGGAGTGCTGCTAGCTGTGCCTCCAAAGCAGCAATCCTGTCATCAACCACAGCATCCCTCTGCTCGCAAGTAGTCACGCGTCCACTGAGGTCTACAATCCCGTCCCTCATTTGGTAGCACCCGTCTAGGGTCTCTCCATGACGCCCATCAAGCTCACCCATCCCATTCCTTAGGTTGTACACCTCGGTCTGTAGTGTACAAACGTCGCTAATGAGTCGCCTGACTCGATGCTGTTCTGTGTCTAATGCTGCCACCAACGCAGCAATCAACTGCTCGTTGGACTGCTCCGTCCGGGGTAGTGAAGGTACTGCTGAATCAGAGCTACCTCTCGTTCTGGGTCTCGGCTCGGGCACACGTTCCCTATACATGAGGTGGTTAACAAACCTAGGATAAAAGCTCCAGTCCCTTGGGGGGTCACGCTTCATCAACGCGAATGGTTGATCCCAGTCGAACTCCCCTCGAGGATAATCAAAACGAGGCCAGTCAAGTCCATCATCAGGTACAGGTGCAGGAGGTGGGGACTCGGATCGCGCAGGTGATGCAGGTCGTTTTCCAGAAGCCCTTGATGACGATGCCATGCTGCAGATAGTGTGACGTGTATGCCAATGAGTATACAGTAGATGAAAATAAAGTACAAGTAACTAACTAACTGTGTGCGGTTATAGTCTAGTGTGTATGCAACCTAGTTCCCTATAACCAATGGCTCTGATACCAATCTGTCACACCCTCAAAATCCACGTGCGGGGTTTTACCGCGAGGCGTGTGAACAAACCAGGATCACAGTCAGTAGTTACATAGAACGACTCTATATGCCACAAATAAAATAAAACAACCAAAGATTTAGTTTGAAAACAGTGCGGAAGCGTTTTGAAAACAACTCAACAAATAAAAGTGTAAATATGGCAAAACATGTGCCAACCCAAAATAGTAAACTACAATCATTAAAATGCTAATGTCTTGAAAACCGAGTCTTAATATGCAAGTGAACCGTGGAGTGCTCCTAGAGGCAAGCAGCTTAATGACCTGAGACAAGCATACTAAAATGTCAACACATAGGTTGGTGAGTTCAAGAGTTTGAGTTCAGTAAACATATAAACAGTTGTGATATATATAAGCAGTGTATTGCAATAGATAGCTAGTCTATTAACAGCAAATATTAATACATAGTGATTTCGCAATTGAAGCTGACTGTGATAGTTGTTGCCTCCTGTCACGACTTACCATGTCGTGACAATGTTCAATAGGACAAATTGCACCCGGTTGACCTCGAGTCACACAGGTGGGGCTCGTCAGACCCAGTAGTACTACCCAAGTTTCCCCGCTATTTAATATTAACAATTCGAAAGTGTGAGGACTTTCCATGATAAATAACACTATATCAATATTAAACACAACTTAAATATTAAAAGCGTTCATAAAATACCAGTATGCTATCTCCCCCAAAAGAGATTAAATAAAGCGTGGGGCATGAACTCACCTGATGTATGCAAAGAGTACTTAGGGTAGATTTGGGAAACGAGTGGATAGCCAACCTTCAAAGGTTACCTAGATCATGCGAGTACATAAGTACGTGTAAATGAAAGACATGTGAAACCCTAATCATACCAAAACCAAAGGCTCAAGCTTCCAAACAAATAGACACGTTTGACCTAGTTGACCCGTTTGACCCGTTGGTGACATTATGGGTTATAATTCAAATAAAACCAATAAGCACATATAACATACATGGTTAACATTCAAATAGTATCATACACATGCTACATTATCCATACATAACCCTTAAGTCTTAGTCATGCTCATAGCATTCAACATACACCATAATCATTACTCACCAAACCCAAACATGATATCCTAGCAACTAATCAACACCAACCTTTATACATGATCACCACAAATCCAAATATCATCCATGATTATCCAAAACATCTCATACAACTAATTCAACATGATTCATCACTTTAGAATTCATCCATGATCATACTAACATGCTCCTAATATCCCAAACATGTTCATATCATCATACATCAAACTTTACACAAATAAAGTTTCCCTTTTGGGAAAGAACATCCCAAAATCTATCAAACATCCTATACATTCATGAATTCACTAATAATATACCAATTCAAGCTCATATCAACAACTATGCATGATCAACAACACCTAAACACCATAATCAAACCATCTTCATAAACAAAAGTTTCTACTTTTGGCAAGCTATGAACTAACAACATGTATTCAAAGATTTCTAGCATTCATAACAACAATCTAGCATCTAATTATCATCATGAACTCATCCATAACATCAATCCATCACTAGATCACTACTTCATGCAAAATAAAGTTACTATTCTTAGTAACCTATGAACAATGCATCAAAATTCCAACTTTCTTGTAATATCAATGTATTCTAACATTCATACAACCCAATAATCATCAAACATTCATCAAACAACAATCATCTACCCAAAATCATACCAAATTCGAACTAGGGTTTGTCAAGAATCAAAATCCATGATTAAATCACTAAGAACATGTAATTCATACATAATCCACGTTAACTAACATGTAATCAACCTAACTAACATATAAACATCAACATTAGACACCAATTTCGACTCCATGAATACCAATCCACGAATTAGGGTTCGGCCCTAACAAGAAACCCACAAAAACTCGAAAAACCTAACCTTTAAACACAAGTTGACTTGCAATTGATGATTCTCACGAGTTGTTTGCCTTGAAATCGATCTAAAC